>OZ010646.1:15669524-16043011 GCA_963932195.1 Empis livida | reverse complement strand
TTCATTTTTTTGCTACAAATTCTGATGTTTGGTATTGAATCTCATTAAATTCCAATATTTTCCCGATTTCTCAGGCAATTTTGAATATTTTTCGAAAAGGTCTTCGGAAATTCGCTAGAAATTAAATTCCCTACACGGAAATACCAAATATGTGGGGATTGCTTTCAGTTTTAAGGGTTTTCATTTTTTTGCTACAAATTCTGATGTTTTATAATGAATCTCATTAAATTCCAATATTTTCCCGATTTCTTCGGAAATTCGCTAGAAATTAAATTCCCTACACGGAAATACCAAATATGTGGGGATTGCTTTCAGTTTTAAGGGTTTTCATTTCTTTGCTACAAATTCTGATGTTTTGTATTGAATCTCATTAAATTCCAATATTTTCCCGATTTCTCGGGCAATTTTGAATATTTTTCGAAAACGTCTTCGGAAATTCGCTAGAAATTAAATTCCCTACACGAAAATACCAAATATGTGGGGATTGCTTTCAGTTTTAAGCGTTTTCATTTTTGTGCTAGAAATTCTGATGTTTTGTATTGAATCTCATTAAATTGCAATATTTTCCCGATTTCTCGGGCAATTTGGAATATTTTTCGAAAAGATCTTCGGAAATTCGCTAAAAATTAAATTCCCTTTACGGAAATATCAAATATGTGGGTATGGCTTTCAGTTTTAAGGGTTTTCATTTTTTTGCTACAAATTCTGATGTTTTGTATTGAATGTCATTAAATTCCAATATTTTCCAGATTTCTCGGGCAATTTTGAATATTTTTCGAAAAGGTCTTCGGAAATTCGCTAGAAATTAAATTCCCTACACGGAAATACCAAATATGTGGGGATTGCTTTCAGTTTTAAGGGTTTTCATATTTTTGCTACAAATTCTGATGTTTTGTATTGAATGTCATTAAATTCCAATATTTTCCAGATTTCTCGGGCAATTTTGAATATTTTTCGAAAAGGTCTTCGGAAATTCGCTAGAAATTAAAGTCCCTACACGGAAATACCAAATATGTGGGGATTGCTTTCAGTTTTAAGTGTTTTCATTTTTTTGCTACAAATTCTGATGTTTAGTATTGAATCTCATTAAATTCCAATATTTTCCCGATTTCTCGGGCAATTTTTAATATTTTTAGAAAAGGTCTTCGGAAATTCGCTAGAAATTAAATTCCCTACACGGAAATACCAAATATGTGGGTATTGCTTTCAGTTTTTAGGGTTTTCATTTTTTTGCTACAAATTCTGATGTTTTGTATTGAATCTCATTAAATTCCAATGTTTTCCCGATTTCTCGGGCAATTTTGAATATTTTTCGAAAAGGTCTTCGGAAATTCGCTAGAAATTAAATTCCCTACATGGAAATACCAAATATGTGGGTATTGCTTTCAGTTTTAAGGGTTTTCATTTTTTTGCTAGAAACTCTGATGTTTTGTAATGAATCTCATTAAATTCCAATATTTTCCCGATTTCTCGGGCAATTTTGAATATTTTTCGTAAAGGTCTTCGGAAATTCGCTAGAAATTAAATTCCCTACACGGAAATACCAAATATGTGGGGATTGCTGTCAGTTTTAAGGGTTTTCATTTTTTTGCTAGAAATTCTGATGTTTTGTAATGAATCTCATTAAATTCTAATATTTTCCCGATTTTTCGGGCAATTTTGAATATTTTTCGAAAAGGTCTTCGGAAATTCGCTAGAAATTAAATTCCCTACACGGAAATACCAAATATGTGGGATTGCTTTCAGTTTTAAGGGTTTTCATTTTTTTACTACAAATTATGATGTTTTGTATTGAATCTCATTAAATTCCAATATTTTCCCGATTTCTCGGGCAATTTTGAATATTTTTCGAAAAGGTCTTCGGAAATTCGCTAGAAATTAAATTCCCTAAACGGAAATACCAAATATGTGGGTATTGCTTTCAGTTTTAAGGGTTTTCATTTTTTTGCTTCAAATTTTGATGTTTTGTATTGAATCTCATTAAATTCCAATATTTTACCGATTTCTCGGGCAATTTTGAATATTTTTCGAAAAGGTCTTCGGAAATTTGCTATAAATTAAATTCCCTACACGGAAATACCCAATATGTGGGGATTGCTTTCAGTTTTAAGGGTTTTCATTTTTTTGCTACAAATTCTGATGTTTTGTATTGAATCTCATTAAATTCCAATATTTTCCCGATTTCTCGGGCAATTTTGAATATTTTTCGAAAAGGTCTTCGGAAATTCGCTAGAAATTAAATTCCCTACACGGAAATACCAAATATGTGGGTATTGCTTTCAGTTTTAAGGGTTTTCATTTTTGTGCTAGAAATTCTGATGTTTGTTATTGAATCTCATTAAATTCCAATATTTTCCCGATTTCTCGGGCAATTTTGAATATTTTTCGAAAAGATCTTCGGAAATTCGCTAGAAATTAAATTCCCTACACGGAAATACCAAATATGTGAGGATTGCTTTCAGTTTTAAGGGTTTTCATTTTTTTGCTACAAATTCTGATGTTTTGTATTGAATCTCATTAAATTCCAATATTTTCCCGATTTCTCGGGCAATTTTGAATATTTTTCGAAAAGGTCTTCGGAAATTCGCTAGAAATTAAATTTTCTGCACGGAAATATCAAATATGTGGGTATGGCTTTCAGTTTTAAGGGTTTTCATTTTTTTGCTAGAAATTCTGATGTTTTGTATTGAATGTCATTAAATTCCAATATTTTCCAGATTTCTCGGGCAATTTTGAATATTTTTCGAAAAGGTCTTCGGAAATTCGCTAGAAATTAAATTCCCTACGCGGAAATACCAAATATGTGGGGATTGCTTTCAGTTTTAAGGGTTTTCATTTTTTTGCTACAAATTCTGATGTTTTGTATTGAATCTCATTAAATTCCAATATTTTCCCGATTTCTCGGGCAATTTTGAATATTTTTCGAAAAGGTCCTCGGAAATTTGCTAGAAATTTAATTTCCTACACGGAAATACCCAATATGTGGGTATTCCTTTCAGTTTTAAGGGTTTTCATTTTTTTGCTAGAAATTCTGATGTTTTGTATTGAATGTCATTAAATTCCAATATTTTCCAGATTTCTCGGGCAATTTTGAATATTTTTCGAAAAGGTCTTCGGAAATTCGCTAGAAATTAAATTCCCTACACGGAAATACTAAATATGTGGGGATTGCTTTCAGTTTTAAGGGTTTTCATTTTTTTGCTACAAATTCTGATGTTTTGTATTGAATCTCATTAAATTCCAATATTTTCCCGATTTCTCGGGCAATTTTGAATATTTTTCGAAAAGATCTTCGGAAATTTGCTAGAAATTAAATTCCCTACACGGAAATACCAAATATGTGGGGATTGCTTTGAGTTTTAAGGGTTTTCATTTTTTTGCTACAAATTCTGATGTTTTATATTGAATCTCATTAAATTCCAATATTTTCCCGATTTCTCGGGCAATTTTGAATATTTTTCGAAAAGGTCTTCGGAAATTCGCTAAAAATTAAATTCCCTTTACGGAAATATCAAATATGTGGGTATGGCTTTCAGTTTTTAGGGTTTTCATTTTTTTGCTACAAATTCTGATGTTTTGTATTGAATCTCATTAAATTCCAATATGTTCCCGATTTCTCGGGCAATTTTGAATATTTTTCGAAAAGGTCTTCGGAAATTCGCTAGAAATTAAATTCCCTACACGGAAATACCAAATATGTGGGTATTGCTTTCAGTTTTAAGGGTTTTCATTTTTTTGCTAGAAATTCTGATGTTTTGTAATGAATCTCATTAAATTCCAATATTTTCCCGATTTCTCGGGCAATTTTGAATATTTTTCGAAAAGATCTTCGGAAATTCGCTAGAAATTAAATTCCCTACACGGAAATACCAAATATGTGGGGATTGTTTTCAGTTTTAAGGGTTTTCATTTTTTTGCTAGAAATTCTGATGTTTTGTATTGAATTTCATTAAATTCCAATATTTTCCAGATTTCTCAGGCAATTTTGAATATTTTTCGAAAAGGTCTTCGGAAATTCGCTAGAAATTAAAGTCCCTACACGGAAATACCAAATATGTGGGGATTGCTTTCAGTTTTAAGGGTTTTAATTTTTTTTGCTACAAATTCTGATGTTTTGTATTGAATCTCATTAAATTCCAATATTTTCCCGATTTCTCGGGCAATTTTGAATATTTTTCGAAAAGGTCTTCGGAAATTCGCTAGAAATTAAATTCCCTACACGGAAATACCAAATATGTGGGTATTGCTTTCAGTTTTTAGGGTTTTCATTTTTTTGCTACAAATTCTGATGTTTTGTATTGAATCTCATTAAATTCCAATATTTTCCCGATTTCTCGGGCAATTTTGAATATTTTTCGAAAAGGTCTTCGGAAATTCGCTAGAAATTAAATTCCCTACACGGAAATACCAAATATGTGGGTATTGCTTTCAGTTTTAAGGGTTTTCATTTTTTTTCTAGAAATTCTGATGTTTTGTAATGAATCTCATTAAATTCCAATATTTTCCCGATTTCTCGGGCAATTTTGAATATTTTTCGAAAAAGTCTTCGGAAATTCGCTAGAAATTAAATTCCCTACACGGAAATACCAAATATGTGGGGATTGCTTTCAGTTTTAAGGGTTTTCATTTTTTTGCTACAAATTCTGATTTTTTGTATTGAATCTCATTAAATTCCAATATTTTCCCGATTTCTCGGGCAATTTTGAATATTTTTCGAAAAGGTCTTCGGAAATTCGCTAGATATTAAATTCCCTACACGGAAATACCAAATATGTGGGATTGCTTTCAGTTTTAAGGGTTTTCATTTTTTTGCTACAAATTCTGATGTTTTGTATTGAATCTCATTAAATTCCAATATTTTCCCGATTTCTCGGGCAATTTTGAATATTTTTCGAAAAGGTCTTCGGAAATTCGCTAGAAATTAAATTCCCTACACGGAAATACCAAATATGTGGGGATTGCTTTCAGTTTTAAGGGTTTTCATTTTTTTGCTAGAAATTCTGATGTTTTGTATTGAATGTCATTAAATTCCAATATTTTCCAGATTTCTCGGGCAATTTTGAATATTTTTCGAAAAGGCCTTCGGAAATTCGCTAGAAATTAAAGTCCCTACACGGAAATACCAAATATGTGGGGATTGCTTTCAGTTTTAAGGGTTTTCATTTTTTTGCTACAAATTCTGATGTTTTGTATTGAATGTCATTAAATTCCAATATTTTCCAGATTTCTCGGGCATTTTTGAATATTTTTCGAAAAGGTCTTCGGAAATTCCCTAGAAATTAAATTCCCTACACGGAAATACCAAATATGTGGGGATTGTTTTCAGTTTTAAGGGTTTTCATTTTTTTGCTACAAATTCTGATGTTTTTTATTGAATCTCATTAAATTCCAATATTTTCCCGATTTCTCGGGCAATTTTGAATATTTTTCGAAAAGGTCTTCGGAAATTCGCTAGAAATTACATTTCCTACACGGAAATACCAAATATGTGGGTATTGCTTTCAGTTTTTAGGGTTTTCATTTTTTTGCTACAAATTCTGATGTTTTGTATTGAATCTCATTAAATTCCAATATTTTCCCGATTTCTCGGGCAATTTTGAATATTTTTCGAAAAGGTCTTCGGAAATTCGCTAGAAATTAAATTCCCTACACGGAAATACCAAATATGTGGGTATTGCTTTCAGTTTTAAGGGTTTTCATTTTTTTGCTAGAAATTCTGATGTTTTGTAATGAATCTCATTAAATTCCATTATTTTCCCGATTTCTGGGGCAATTTTGAATATTTTTCGAAAAGGTCTTCGGAAATTCGCTAGAAATTAAATTCCCTACACGGAAATACCAAATATGTGGGGATTGTTTTCAGTTTTAAGGGTTTTCATTTTTTTGCTAGAAATTCTGATGTTTTGTATTGAATTTCATTAAATTCCAATATTTTCCAGATTTCTCAGGCAATTTTGAATATTTTTCGAAAAGGTCTTCGGAAATTCGCTAGAAATTAAAGTCCCTACACGGAAATACCAAATATGTGGGGATTGCTTTCAGTTTTAAGGGTTTTCATTTTTTTGCTACAAATTCTGATGTTTTGTATTGAATCTCATTAAATTCCAATATTTTCCCGATTTCTCGGGCAATTTTGAATATTTTTCTAAAAGGTCTTCGGAAATTCGCTAGAAATTAAATTCCCTACACGGAAATACCAAATATGTGGGTATTGCTTTCAGTTTTTAGGGTTTTCATTTTTTTGCTACAAATTCTGATGTTTTGTATTGAATCTCATTAAATTCCAATATTTTCCCGATTTCTCGGGCAATTTTGAATATTTTTCGAAAAGGTCTTCGGAAATTCGCTAGAAATTAAATTCCCTACACGGAAATACCAAATATGTGGGTATTGCTTTCAGTTTTAAGGGTTTTCATTTTTTTGCTAGAAATTCTGATGTTTTGTAATGAATCTCATTAAATTCCAATATTTTCCCGATTTCTCGGGCAATTTTGAATATTTTTCGAAAAAGTCTTCGGAAATTCGCTAGAAATTAAATTCCCTACACGGAAATACCAAATATGTGGGGATTGCTTTCAGTTTTAAGGGTTTTCATTTTTTTGCTACAAATTCTGATGTTTTGTATTGAATCTCATTAAATTTCAATATTTTCCCGATTTTTCGGGCAATTTTGAATATTTTTCGAAAAGGTCTTCGGAAATTCGCTAAAAATTAAATTCCCTACACGGAAATACCAAATATGTGGGATTGCTTTCAGTTTTAAGGGTTTTCATTTTTTTGCTACAAATTCTGATGTTTTGTATTGAATCTCATTAAATTCCAATATTTTCCCGATTTCTCGGGCAATTTTGAATATTTTTCGAAAAGGTCTTCGGAAATTCGCTAGAAATTAAATTCCCTACACGGAAATACCAAATATGTGGGGATTGCTTTCAGTTTTAAGGGTTTTCATTTTTTTGCTAGAAATTCTGATGTTTTGTATTGAATGTCATTAAATTCCAATATTTTCCAGATTTCTCGGGCAATTTTGAATATTTTTCGAAAAGGTCTTCGGAAATTCGCTAGAAATTAAAGTCCCTACACGGAAATACCAAATATGTGGGGATTGCTTTCAGTTTTAAGGGTTTTCATTTTTTTGCTACAAATTCTGATGTTTTGTACTGAATCTCATTAAATTCCAATATTTTCCCGATTTCTCGGGCAATTTTGAATATTTTTCGAAAAGGTCTTCGGAAATTCGCTAGAAATTAAATTCCCTACACGGAAATACCAAATATGTGGGTATTGCTTTCAGTTTTTAGGGTTTTCATTTTTTTGCTACAAATTCTGATGTTTTGTATTGAATCTCATTAAATTCCAATATTTTCCCGATTTCTCGGGCAATTTTGAATATTTTTCGAAAACGTCTTCGGAAATTCGCTAGAAATTAAATTCCCTACACGGAAATACCAAATATGTGGGTATTGCTTTCAGTTTTAAGGGTTTTCATTTTTTTGCTAGAAATTCTGATGTTTTGTAATGAATCTCATTAAATTCCAATATTTTCCCGATTTCTCGTGCAATTTTGAATATTTTTCGAAAAGGTCTTCGGAAATTCGCTAGAAATTAAATTCCCTACACGGAAATACCAAACATGTAGGGATTGTTTGCAGTTTTAAGGGTTTTCATTTTTTTGCTACAAATTCTGATGTTTTGTATTGAATTTCATTAAATTCCAATATTTTCCAGATTTCTCAGGCAATTTTGAATATTTTTCGAAAAGGTCTTCGGACATTCGCTAGAAATTAAAGTCCCTACACGGAAATACCAAATATGTGGGGATTGCTTTCAGTTTTAAGGGTTTTCATTTTTTTGCTACAAATTCTGATGTTTTGTATTCAATGTCATTAAATTCCAATATTTTCCCGATTTCTCGGGCAATTTTGAATATTTTTCGAAAAGGTCTTCGGAAATTCGCTAGAAATTAAATTCCCTACACGGAAATACCAAATATGTGGGGATTGCTTTCAGTTTTAAGGGTTTTCATTTTTTTGCTACAAATTCTGATGTTTTGTATTGAATCTCATTAAATTTCCATATTTTCCCGATTTCTCGGGCAATTTTGAATATTTTTCGAAAAGGTCTTCGGAAATTCGCTAGAAATTAAATTCTAAATTCCCTACACGGAAATACCAAATATGTGGGTATTGCTTTCAGGTTTAAGGGTTTTCATTTTTTTGCTACAAATTCTGATGTTTTGTATTGAATCTCATTAAATTCCAATATTTTCCCGATTTCTCGGGCAATTTTGAATATTTTTCGAAAAGGTCTTCGGAAATTTGCTATAAATTAAATTCCCTACACGGAAATACCCAATATGTGGGGATTGCTTTCAGTTTTAAGGGTTTTCATTTTTTTGCTACAAATTCTGATGTTTTGTATTGAATCTCATTAAATTCCAATATTTTCCCGATTTCTCGGGCAATTTTGAATATTTTTCGAAAAGGTCTTCGGAAATTCGCTAGAAATTAAATTCCCTACACGGAAATACCAAATATGTGGGTATTGCTTTCAGTTTTAAGGGTTTTCATTTTTGTGCTAGAAATTCTGAAGTTTTTTATTGAACCTCATTAAATTCCAATATTTTCCCGATTTCTCGGGCAATTTTGAATATTTTTCGAAAAGATCTTCGGAAATTCGCTAGAAATTAAATTCCCTACACGGAAATACCAAATATGTGGGTATTGCTTTCAGTTTTAAGGGTTTTCATTTTTTTGATACAAATTCTGATGTTTTGTATTGAATCTCATTAAATTCCAATATTTTGCTGATTTCTCGGGCAATTTTGAATATTTTTCGAAAAGGTCTTCGGAAATTCGCTAGAAATTAAATTTTCTGCACGGAAATATTAAATATGTGGGTATGGCTTTCAGTTTTAAGGGTTTTCATTTTTTTGCTACCAATTCTGATGTTTTGTATTGAATGTCATTAAATTCCAATATTTTCCAGATTTCTCGGGCAATTTTGAATATTTTTCGAAAAGGTCTTCGGAAATTCGCTAGAAATTAAATTTCCTACACGGAAATACCAAATATGTGGGGATTGCTTTCAGTTTTAAGGGTTTTCATTTTTTTGCTACAAATTCTGATGTCTTGTATTGAATCTCATTAAATTCCAATATTTTCCCGATTTCTCGGGCAATTTTGAATATTTTTCGAAAAGGTCTTTGGAAATGCGCTAGAAATTAAATTCCCTACACGGAAATACCAAATATGTGGGTATTCCTTTCAGTTTTAAGGGTTTTCATTTTTTTGCTACAAATTTTGATGTTTTGTATTGAATCTCATTAAATTCCAATATTTTCCCGATTTCTCGGTCAATTTTGAATATTTTTCGAAAAGGTCTTCGGAAATTTGCTAGAAATTTAATTTCCTACACGGAAATACCCAATATGTGGGGATTGCTTTCAGTTTTAAGGGTTTTCATTTTTTTGCTACAAATTCTGATGTTTTGTATTGAATCACATTAAATTTCAATATTTTCCCGATTTCTCGGGCAATTTTGAATATTTTTCGAAAAGGTCTTCGGAAATTCGCTAGAAAATTAAATTCCCTACACGGAAATACAAAATATGTGGGGATTGCTTTCAGTTTTAAGGGTTTTCATTTTTGTGCTAGAAATTCTGATGTTTTGTATTGAATCTCATTAAATTCCAATATTTTCCCGATTTCTCGGGCAATTTTGAATATTTTTCGAAAAGATCTTCGGAAATTCGCTAGAAATTAAATTCCCTACACGGAAATACCAAATATGTGGGGATTGCTTTCAGTTTTAAGGGTTTTCACTTTTTTGCTACAAATTCTGATGTTTTGTATTGAATCTCATTAAATTTCAATATTTTCCCGATTTCTCGGGCAATTTTGAATATTTTTCGAAAAGGTCTTCGGAAATTCGCTAGAAATTAAATTCCCTACACGGAAATACCAAATATGTGAGGATTGCTTTCAGTTTTAAGGGTTTTCATTTTTTGCTACAAATTCTGATGTTTTGTATTGAATCACATTAAATTTCAATATTTTCCCGATTTCTCGGGCAATTTTGAATATTTTTCGAAAAGGTCTTCGGAAATTCGCTAGAAAATTAAATTCCCTACACGGAAATACAAAATATGTGGGGATTGCTTTCAGTTTTAAGGGTTTTCATTTTTGTGCTAGAAATTCTGATGTTTTGTATTGAATCTCATTAAATTCCAATATTTTCCCGATTTCTCGGGCAATTTTGAATATTTTTCGAAAAGATCTTCGGAAATTCGCTAGAAATTAAATTTTCTACACGGAAATATCAAATATGTGGGTATGGCTTTCAGTTTTAAGGGTTTTCATTTTTTTACTAGAAATTCTGATGTTTTGTATTGAATGTCATTAAATTCCAATATTTTCCAGATTTCTCGGGCAATTTTGAATATTTTTCGAAAAGGTCTTCGGAAATTCGCTAGAAATTAAATTCCCTACACGGAAATACCAAATATGTGGGTATTGCTTTCAGTTTTAAGGGTTTTCACTTTTTTGCTACAAATTCTGATGTTTTGTATTGAATCACATTAAATTCCAATATTTTCCTGATTTCTCGGGCAATTTTGAATATTTTTCGAAAAGGTCTTCGGAAATTCGCTAGAAATTAAATTTTCTACACGGAAATATCAAATATGTGGGTATGGCTTTCAGTTTCAAGGGATTTCATTTTTTTGCTAGAAATTCTGATGTTTTGTATTGAATGTCATTAAATTCCAATATTTTCCAGATTTCTCGGGCAATTTTGAATATTTTTCGAAAAGGTCTTCGGAAATTCGCTAGAAAATTAAATTCCCTACACGGAAATACAAAATATGTGGGGATTGCTTTCAGTTTTAAGGGTTTTCATTTTTGTGCTAGAAATTCTGATGTTTTGTATTGAATCTCATTAAATTCCAATATTTTCCCGATTTCTCGGGCAATTTTGAATATTTTTCGAAAAGATCTTCGGAAATTCGCTAGAAATTAAATTTTCTACACGGAAATATCAAATATGTGGGTATGGCTTTCAGTTTTAAGGGTTTTCATTTTTTTGCTAGAAATTCTGATGTTTTGTATTGAATGTCATTAAATTCCAATATTTTCCAGATTTCTCGGGCAATTTTGAATATTTTTCGAAAAGGTCTTCGGAAATTCGCTAGAAATTAAATTCCCTACACGGAAATACCAAATATGTGGGGATTGCTTTCAGTTTTAAGGGTTTTCACTTTTTTGCTACAAATTCTGATGTTTTGTATTGAATCACATTAAATTCCAATATTTTCCTGATTTCTCGGGCAATTTTGAATATTTTTCGAAAAGGTCTTCGGAAATTCGCTAGAAATTAAATTTTCTACACGGAAATATCAAATATGTGGGTATGGCTTTCAGTTTTAAGGGTTTTCATTTTTTTGCTAGAAATTCTGATGTTTTGTATTGAATGTCATTAAATTCCAATATTTTCCAGATTTCTCGGGCAATTATGAATATTTTTCGAAAAGGTCTTCGGAAATTCGCTAGAAATTAAATTCCCTACACGGAAATACCAAATATGTGGGTATTGCTTTCAGTTTTAAGGGTTTTCAATTTTTTGCTTCAAATTTTGATGTTTTGTATTGAATCTCATTAAATTCCAATATTTTCCCGATTTCTCGGGCAATTTTGAATATTTTTCGAAAAGGTATTCGGAAATTCGCTAGAAATTAAATTCCCTACACGGAAATACCAAATATGTGGGTATTGCTTTCAGTTTTAAGGGTTTTCATTTTTGTGCTAGAAATTCTGATGTTTTTTATTGAATCTCATTAAATTCCAATATTTTCCCGATTTCTCGGGCAATTTTGAATATTTTTCGAAAAGATCTTCGGAAATTCGCTAGAAATTAAATTCCCTACACGGAAATACCAAATATGTGAGAATTGCTTTCAGTTTTAAGGGTTTTCATTTTTTTGCTACAAATTCTGATGTTTTGTATTGAATCTCATTAAATTCCAATATTTTCCCGATTTCTCGGGCAATTTTGAATATTTTTCGAAAAGGTCCTCGGAAATTCGCTAGAAATTAAATTTTCTGCACGGAAATATCAAATATGTGGGTATGGCTTTCAGTTTTAAGGGTTTTCATTTTTTTGCTAGAAATTCTGATGTTTTGTATTGAATGTCATTAAATTCCAATATTTTCCAGATTTCTCGGGAAATTTTGAATATTTTTCGAAAAGGTCTTCGGAGATTCGCTAGAAATTAAATTCCCTACACGGAAATACCAAATATGTGGGGATTGCTTTCAGTTTTAAGGGTTTTCATTTTTTTGCTACAAATTCTGATGTTTTGTATTGAATCTCATTAAATTCCAATATTTTCCCGATTTCTCGGGCAATTTTGAATATTTTTGGAAAAGGTCTTCGGCAATTCGCTAGAAATTAAATTCCCTACACGGAAATACCAAATATGTGGGTATTCCTTTCAGTTTTAAGGGTTTTCATTTTTTTGCTTCAAATTTTGATGTTTTGTATTGAATCTCATTAAATTCCATTATTTTCCCGATTTTTCGGGCAATTTTGAATATTTTTCGAAAAGGTCTTCGGAAAATCGCTAGAAAATTAAATTCCCTACACGGAAATACCAAATATGTGGGGGTTGCTTTCAGTTTTAAGGGTTTTCATTTTTGTGCTAGAAATTCTGATGTTTTGTATTGAATCTCATTAAATTCCAATATTTTCCCGATTTCTCGGGCAATTTTGAATATTTTTCGAAAAGATCTTCGGAAATTCGCTAGAAATTAAATTCCCTACACGGAAATACCAAATATGTGGGGATTGCTTTCAGTTTTAAGGGTTTTCATTTTTTTGCTACAAATTCTGATGTTTTGTATTGAATCTCATTAAATTCCAATATTTTCCCGATTTCTCGGGCAATTTTGAATATTTTTCGAAAAGGTATTCGGAAATTCGCTAGAAATTAAATTCCCTACACGGAAATACCAAATATGTCGGTATTGCTTTCAGTTTTAAGGGTTTTCATTTTTGTGCTAGAAATTCTGATGTTTTTTATTGAATCTCATTAAATTCCAATATTTTCCCGATTTCTCGGGCAATTTTGAATATTTTTCGAAAAGATCTTCGGAAATTCGCTAGAAATTAAACTCCCTACACGGAAATACCAAATATGTGAGAATTGCCTTCAGTTTTAAGGGTTTTCATTTTTTTGATACAAATTCTGATGTTTTGTATTGAATCTCATTAAATTCCAATATTTTCCCGATTTCTCGGGCAATTTTGAATATTTTTCGAAAAGGTCTTCGGAAATTCGCTAGAAATTAAATTTTCTGCACGGAAATATCAAATATGTGGGTATGGCTTTCAGTTTTAAGGGTTTTCATTTTTTTGCTAGAAATTCTGATGTTTTGTATTGAATGTCATTAAATTCCAATATTTTCCAGATTTCTCGGGAAATTTTGAATATTTTTCGAAAAGGTCTTCGGAGATTCGCTAGAAATTAAATTCCCTACACGGAAGTACCAAATATGTGGGGATTGCTTTCAGTTTTAAGGGTTTTCATTTTTTTGATACAAATTCTGATGTTTTGTATTGAATCTCATTAAATTCCAATATTTTCCCGATTTCTCGGGCAATTTTGAATATTTTTGGAAAAGGTCTTCGGCAATTCGCTAGAAATTAAATTCCCTACACGGAAATACCAAATATGTGGGTATTCCTTTCAGTTTTAAGGGTTTTCATTTTTTTGCTTCAAATTTTGATGTTTTGTATTGAATCTCATTAAATTCCATTATTTTCCCGATTTTTCGGGCAATTTTGAATATTTTTCGAAAAGGTCTTCGGAAATTTGCTAGAAATTTAATTTCCTACACGGAAATACCAAATATGTGGGGATTGCTTTCAGTTTTAAGGGTTTTCATTTTTTTGCTACAAATTCTGATGTTTTGTATTGAATCTCATTAAATTTCAATATTTTCCCGATTTCTCGGGCAATTTTGAATATTTTTCGAAAAGGTCTTCGGAAATTCGCTAGAAAATTAAATTCCCTACACGGAAATACCAAATATGTGGGGATTGCTTTCAGTTTTAAGGGTTTTCATTTTTGTGCTAGAAATTCTGATGTTTTGTATTGAATCTCATTAAATTCCAATATTTTCCCGATTTCTCGGGCAATTTTGAATATTTTTCGAAAAGATCTTCGGAAATTCGCTAGAAATTAAATTCCCTACACAGAAATACCAAATATGTGGGGATTGCTTTCAGTTTTAAGGGTTTTCATTTTTTTGCTACAAATTCTGATGTTTTGTATTGAATCTCATTAAATTCCAATATTTTCCTGATTTCTTGGGCAATTTTGAATATTTTTCGAAAAGGTCTTCGGAAATTCGCTAGAAATTAAATTTTCTACACGGAAATATCAAATATGTGGGTATGGCTTTCAGTTTTAAGGGTTTTCATTTTTTTGCTAGAAATTCTGATGTTTTGTATTGAATGTCATTAAATTCCAATATTTTCCAGATTTCTCGGGCAATTTTGAATATTTTTCGAAAAGGTCTTCGGAAATTCGCTAGAAATTAAATTCCCTACACGGAAATACCAAATATGTGAGGATTGCTTTCAGTTTTAAGGGTTTTCATTTTTTTGCTACAAATTCTGATGTTTTGTATTGAATCTCATTAAATTCCAATATTTTCCCGATTTCTCGGGCAATTTTAAATATTTATCGAAAAACTCTTCGGAAATTCGCTAGAAATTAAATTGCCTACACGGAAATACCAAATATGTGGGGATTGCTTTCAGTTTTAAGGGTTTTCATTTTTTTGCTACAAATTATAATGTTTTGTATTGAATCTCATTAAATTCCAATATTTTCCCGATTTCTCGGGCAATTTTGAATATTTTTCGAAAAGGTCTTCGGAAATTCGCTAGAAATTAAATTCCCTACACGGAAATACCAAATATGCGGGGATTGCTTTCAGTTTTAAGGGTTTTCATTTTTTGCTAGAAATTCTGATGTTTTGTATTGAATGTCATTAAATTCCAATATTTTCCAGATTTCTCGGGCAATTTTGAATATTTTTCGAAAAGGTCTTCGGAAATTCGCTAGAAATTAAATTTCCTACACGGAAATACCAAATATGTGGGGATTGCTTTCAGTTTTAAGGGTTTTGATTTTTTTGGTACAATTCTGATGTTTTGTTGAATCTCATTAAATTCCAATATTTTCCCCATTTCTCGGGCAATTTGGAATATTTTTCGAAAAGGTCTTCGGAAATTGGCTAGAAATTAAATTCCCTACACGGAAATACCAAATATGTGGGGATTGCTTTCAGTTTTAAGGGTTTTGATTTTTTTGCTACAATTCTGATGTTTTGTATTGAATCTCATTAAATTCCAATATTTTCCCGATTTCTCGGGCAATTTTAAATATTTATCGAAAAACTCTTCGGAAATTCGCTAGAAATTAAATTGCCTACACGGAAATACCAAATATGTGGGTATTGCTTTCAGTTTTAAGCGTTTTCATTTTTTTGCTACAAATTATGATGTTTTGTATTGAATCTCATTAAATTCCAATATTTTCCCGATTTCTCGGGCAATTTTGAATATTTTTCGAAAAGGTCTTCGGAAATTCGCTAGAAATTAAATTTCCTACACGGAAATACCAAATATGTGGGGATTGCTTTCAGTTTTAAGGGTTTTGATTTTTTTGCTACAATTCTGATGTTTTGTATTGAATCTCATTAAATTCCAATATTTTCCCGATTTCTCGGGCAATTTGGAATATTTTTCGAAAAGGTCTCCGGAATTCGCTAGAAATTAAATTCCCTACACGGAAATAACAAATATGTGGGGATTGCACAGTTTTAAGGGTTTTCATTTTTTTGCTACAAATTCTGATGTTTTGTATTGAATCTCATAAAATTCCAATATTTTCCCGATTTCTCTGGCAATTTTGAATATTTTTCGAAAATGTCTTCAGAAATTCGCTAGAAATTAAATTCCCTACACGGAAATACCAAATATGTGGGGATTGCTTTCAGTTTTAAGGGTTTTCATTTTTTGCTAGAAATTCTGATGTTTTGTATTGAATATCATTAAATTCCAATATTTTCCAGATTTCTCGGGCAATTTTGAATATTTTTCGAAAAGGTGTTCGGAAATTCGCTAGAAATTAAATTCCCTACACGGAAATACCAAATATGTGGGTATTGCTTTCAGTTTTAAGAGTTTTCAGTTTTTGCTACAAATTATAATGTTTTGTATTGAATCTCATTAAATTCCAATATTTGCCCGATTTCTCGGGCAATTTTGAATATTTTTCGAAAAGGTCTTCGGAAATTCGCTAGAAATTAAATTTCCTACACGGAAATACCAAATATGTGGGGATTGCTTTCAGTTTTAAGGGTTTTCATTTTTTTGCTAGAAATTCTGATGTTTTGTATTGAATCTCATTAAATTCCAATATTTTCCAGATTTCTCGGGCAATTATGAATATTTTTCGAAAAGGTCTTCGGAAATTCGCTAGAAATTAAATTCTCTACACGGAAATACCAAATATGTGGGGATTGCTTTCAGTTTTAAGGGTTTTAATTTTTTTCCTACAAATTCTGATGTTTTGTATTGAATCTCATTAAATTCCAATATTTTCCCGATTTCCCGGGCAATTTTGAATATTTTTCGAAAAGGTCTTCAGAAATTCGCTAGAAATTAAATTCCCTACACGGAAATACCAAATATGTGGGGATTGCTTTCAGTTTTAAGGGTTTTCATTTTTTTGCTGCAATTTCTGATGTTTTGTATTGAATCTCATTAAATTCCAATATTTTCCCGATTTCTCGAAAAATTTTGAATATTTTTCGAAAAGGTCTTCGGAAATTCGCTAGAAATTAAATTCTCTACACGGAAATACCAAATATGTGGGGATTGCTTTCTGTTTTAAGGGGTTTCAGTTTTTTGCTACAAATTCTGATGTTTTGTATTGAATCTCATTAAATTCCAATATTTTCCCGATTTCTCGGGCAATTTTGAATATTTTTCGAAAAGGTCTTCGGAAATTCGCTAGAAATTAAATTCCCTACACGGAAATACCAAATATGTGGGGATTGCTTTCAGTTTTAAGGGTTTTCATTTTTTGCTACAAATTCTGATGTTTTGTATTGAATCTCATTAAATTCCAATATTTTCCCGATTTCTCGGGAAATTTTGAATATTTTTCCAAAAGGTCTTCGGAAATTCGCTAGAAATTAAATTCCCTACACGGAAATACCAAATATGTGGGGATTGCTTTCAGTTTTAAGGGTTTTCATTTTTTTCTACAAATTCTGATGTTTTGTATTGAATCTCATTAAATTCCAATATTTTCCCGATTTCTCGGGCAATTTTGAATATTTTTCGAAAAGGTCTTCGGATATTTGCTAGAAATTAAATTCCCTACACGGAAATACCAAATATGTGGGGATTGCTTTCAGTTTTAAGGGTTTTCATTTTTTTGCTACAAATTCTGATGTTTATTATTGAATCTCATTAAATTCCAATATTTTCGCGATTTCTCGGGCAATTTTGAATATTTTTCGAAAACGTCTTCGGAAATTCGTTAGAAATTAAATTCCCTACACGGAAATACCAAATATGTGGGGATTGCTTTCAGTTTTAAGGGTTTTCATTTTTTTGCTACAAATTCTGATGTTTTGTATTGAATCTCATTAAATTCCAATATTTTCCCGATTTCTCGGGCAATTTTGAATATTTTTCGAAAAGGTCTTCGGAAATTCGCTAGAAATTAAATTCTCTACACGGAAATACCAAATATGCGGGGATTGCTTTCAGTTTTAAGGGTTTTCATTTTTTGCTAGAAATTCTGATGTTTTGTATTGAATGTCATTAAATTCCAATATTTTCCAGATTTCTCGGGCAATTTTGAATATTTTTCGAAAAGGTCTCCGGAAATTCGCTAGAAATTAAATTTCCTACACGGAAATACCAAGTATATGGGGATTGCTTTCAGTTTTAAGGGTTTTGATTTTTTTGGTACAATTCTGATGTTTTGTATTGAATCTCATTAAATTCCAATATTTTCCCCATTTCTCGGGCAATTTGGAATATTTTTCGAAAAGGTCTTCGGAAATTCGCTAGAAATTAAATTCCCTACACGGAAATACCAAATATGTGGGTATTGCTTTCAGTTTTAAGGGTTTTCATTTTTTTGCTACAAATTATGATGTTTTGTATTGAATCTCATTAAATTCCAATATTTTCCCGATTTCTCGGGCAATTTTGAATATTTTTCGAAAAGGTCTTCGGAAATTCGCTAGAAATTAAATTTCCTACTCGGAAATACCAAATATGTGGGGATTGCTTTCAGTTTTAAGGGTTTTGATTTTTTTGCTACAATTCTGATGTTTTGTATTGAATCTCATTAAATTCCAATATTTTCCCGATTTCTCGGGCAATTTGGAATATTTTTCGAAAAGGTCTCCGGAAATTCGCTAGAAATTAAATTCCCTACACGGAAATACCAAATATGTGGGGATTGCTTTCAGTTTTAAGGGTTTTCATTTTTTTGGTACAAATTCTGATGTTTTGTATTGAATCTCATAAAATTCCAATATTTTCCCGATTTCTCTGGCAATTTTGAATATTTTTCGAAAATGTCTTCAGAAATTCGCTAGAAATTAAATTCCCTACACGGAAATACCAAATATGTGGGGATTGCTTTCAGTTTTAAGGGTTTTCATTTTTTGCTAGAAATTCTGATGTTTTGTATTGAATATCATTAAATTCCAATATTTTCCAGATTTCTCGGGCAATTTTGAATATTTTTCGAAAAGGTGTTCGGAAATTCGCTAGAAATTAAATTCCCTACACGGAAATACCAAATATGTGGGTATTGCTTTCAGTTTTAAGAGTTTTCAGTTTTTGCTACAAATTATAATGTTTTGTATTGAATCTCATTAAATTCCAATATTTGCCCGATTTCTCGGGCAATTTTGAATATTTTTCGAAAAGGTCTTCGGAAATACGCTAGAAATTAAATTTCCTACACGGAAATACCAAATATGTGGGGATTGCTTTCAGTTTTAAGGGTTTTCATTTTTTTGCTAGAAATTCTGATGTTTTGTATTGAATCTCATTAAATTCCAATATTTTCCAGATTTCTCGGGCAATTATGAATATTTTTCGAAAAGGTCTTCGGAAATTCGCTAGAAATTAAATTCTCTACACGGAAATACCAAATATGTGGGGATTGCTTTCAGTTTTAAGGGTTTTCATTTTTTTCCTACAAATTCTGATGTTTTGTATTGAATCTCATTAAATTCCAATATTTTCCCGATTTCCCGGGCAATTTTGAATATTTTTCGAAAAGGTCTTCAGAAATTCGCTAGAAATTAAATTCCCTACACGGAAATACCAAATATGTGGGGATTGCTTTCAGTTTTAAGGGTTTTCATTTTTTTGCTGCAATTTCTGATGTTTTGTATTGAATCTCATTAAATTCCAATATTTTCCCGATTTCTCGAAAAAATTTTGAATATTTTTCGAAAAGGTCTTCGGAAATTCGCTAGAAATTAAATTCTCTACACGGAAATACCAAATATGTGGGGATTGCTTTCTGTTTTAAGGGGTTTCATTTTTTTGCTACAAATTCTGATGTTTTGTATTGAATCTCATTAAATTCCAATATTTTCCCGATTTCTCGGGCAATTTTGAATATTTTTCGAAAAGGTCTTCGGAAATTCGCTAGAAATTAAATTCCCTACACGGAAATACCAAATATGTGGGGATTGCTTTCAGTTTTAAGGGTTTTCATTTTTTGCTACAAATTCTGAAGTTTTGTATTGAATCTCATTAAATTCCAATATTTTCCCGATTTCTCGGGAAATTTTGAATATTTTTCCAAAAGGTCTTCGGAAATTCGCTAGAAATTAAATTCCCTACACGGAAATACCAAATATGTGGGGATTGCTTTCAGTTTTAAGGGTTTTCATTTTTTTGCTACAAATTCTGATGTTTTGTATTGAATCTCATTAAATTCCAATATTTTCCCGATTTCTCGGGCAATTTTGAATATTTTTCGAAAAGGTCTTCGGATATTTGCTAGAAATTAAATTCCCTACACGGAAATACCAAATATGTGGGGATTGCTTTCAGTTTTAAGGGTTTTCATTTTTTTGCTACAAATTCTGATGTTTATTATTGAATCTCATTAAATTCCAATATTTTCCAGATTTCTCGGGCAATTTTGAATATTTTTCGAAAACGTCTTCGGAAATTCGTTAGAAATTAAATTCCCTACACGGAAATACCAAATATGTGGGGATTGCTTTCAGTTTTAAGGGTTTTCATTTTTTTGCTACAAATTCTGATGTTTTGTATTGAATCTCATTAAATTCCAATATTTTCCCGATTTCTCGGGCAATTTTGAATATTTTTCGAAAAGGTCTTCGGAAATTCGCTAGAAATTAAATTCTCTACACGGAAATATCAAATATGTGGGGATTGCTTTCAGTTTTAAGGGTTTTCATTTTTTTGCTACAAATTCTGATTTTTTGTATTGAATCTCATTAAATTCCAATATTTTCCCGATTTCTCGGGCAATTTTAAATATTTTTGGAAAAGGTCTTCGGAAATTCGCTAGATATTAAATTCCCTACACGGAAATACCAAATATGTGGGAATTGCTTTCAGTTTTAAGGGTTTTCATTTTTTTGCTACAAATTCTGATGTTTTGTATTGAATCTCATTAAATTCCAATATTTTCCCGATTTCTCGGGAAATTTTGAATATTTTTCCAAAAGGTCTTCGGAAATTCGCTAGAAATTAAATTCTCTACACGGAAATACCAAATATGTGGGGATTGCTTTCAGTTTTAAGGGTTTTCATTTTTTTCCTACAAATTCTGATGTTTTGTATTGAATCTCATTAAATTCCAATATTTTCCCGATTTCCCGGGCAATTATGAATATTTTTCGAAAAGGTCTTCAGAAATTCGCTAGAAATTAAATTCCCTACACGGAAATACCAAATATGTGGGGATTGCTTTCAGTTTTAAGGGTTTTCATTTTTTTGCTGCAATTTCTGATGTTTTGTATTGAATCTCATTAAATTCCAATATTTTCCCGATTTCTCGAAAAATTTTGAATATTTTTCGAAAAGGTCTTCGGAAATTCGCTAGAAATTAAATTCTCTACACGGAAATACCAAATATGTGGGGATTGCTTTCTGTTTTAAGGGGTTTCATTTTTTTGCTACAAATTCTGATGTTTTGTATTGAATCTCATTAAATTCCAATATTTTCCCGATTTCTCGGGCAATTTTGAATATTTTTCGAAAAGGTCTTCGGAAATTCGCTAGAAATTAAATTCCCTACACGGAAATACCAAATATGTGGGGATTGCTTTCAGTTTTAAGCGTTTTCATTTTTTGCTACAAATTCTGATGTTTTGTATTGAATCTCATTAAATTCCAATATTTTCCCGATTTCTCGGGAAATTTTGAATATTTTTCCAAAAGGTCTTCGGAAATTCGCTAGAAATTAAATTCCCTACACGGAAATACCAAATATGTGGGGATTGCTTTCAGTTTTAAGGGTTTTCATTTTTTGCTACAAATTCTGATGTTTTGTATTGAATCTCATTAAATTCCAATATTTTCCCGATTTCTCGGGAAATTTTGAATATTTTTCGAAAAGGTCTTCGGATATTTGCTAGAAATTAAATTCCCTACACGGAAATACCAAATATGTGGGGATTGCTTTCAGTTTTAAGGGTTTTCATTTTTTTGCTACAAATTCTGATGTTTATTATTGAATCTCATTAAATTCCAATATTTTCCAGATTTCTCGGGCAATTTTGAATATTTTTCGAAAACGTCTTCGGAAATTCGTTAGAAATTAAATTCCCTACACGGAAATACCAAATATGTGGGGATTGCTTTCAGTTTTAAGGGTTTTCATTTTTTTGCTACAAATTCTGATGTTTTGTATTGAATCTCATTAAATTCCAATATTTTCCCGATTTCTCGGGCAATTTTGAATATTTTTCGAAAAGGTCTTCGGAAATTCGCTAGAAATTAAATTCCCTATACGGAAATATCAAATATGTGGGGATTGCTTTCAGTTTTAAGGGTTTTCATTTTTTTGCTACAAATTCTTATTTTTTGTATTGAATCTCATTAAATTCCAATATTTTCCCGATTTCTCGGGCAATTTTCAATATTTTTCGAAAAGGTCTTCGGAAATTCGCTAGATATTAAATTCCCTACACGGAAATACCAAATATGTGGGAATTGCTTTCAGGTTTAAGGGTTTTCATTTTTTTGCTACAAATTCTGATGTTTTGTATTGAATCTCATTAAATTCCAATATTTTCTTGATTTCTCCCGCCGTCCGCTGGCCGCGTCGCCCCCTCTCCAAAAGCCGCGTTTGACTTTATTATAATATATGTTTATATTATTTTTATATATTTCCATTTATTTATACACCAATACCTCGCGTTGTGTCGTAGATACGTTCCAAAAAATCGCGACTCAAATCGAAACGACGCAAAGTGAATTGCTATTTTCTATTGGACATCATATAAACATCAAAGATAGGTTACCGTAATTTTCTTTCAGTCCTTAAATGTTAAAAAAAGAAGAATTTTTAAATTACAAAACAAAAGTAAAACTTTATTAATTCATTTAAAAACATAAAAATGACTAGTAATTCAATCAAAAATTAAAAATATGTACACAATATAAGTCTCTTGGAGTCTCTGTTTCAAAAAATTTGTCCAAAGTTTGCTGAACAGCTTTTTTTCTGATGTTAAGGTAAAGTTCCTTGTAACAATTAATATCATTTGCTACCGCTCGAGAAACTTTTACACTTCTTTCGCTGTCAGGATAATTTTTTGAAAAAATCGCAATTGCTTCGTGATTCTCCGAATAATAATAAAAAAACAACGAAATGCAAAAAATAATGAAAAAAAAAAACAACGCAATACTAAAGAACAACAACTCATAGCGAAAATGAGTCTTAATTCAGTAACAACGCAACTTTGAAAAAACGCAAAACGAAACGACGCAAAGCGAGGTATTGGTGTATATTAATGTCGTCAAAATCAGAAGCGGCTTATACACATGCAATACAATTTATTAAATTCAATTTATTTGATTTAAAACCAACGCCAATTCAAACTGATTTTGAAACTGCATTAAGAAATGGAATTAAAAATGTTTTATCCCCAGGTAATAATAATGATTTTAAAACTGTGTTAAAAAGAAATTATATGTATATAAATAAAATTCTTATCCGCAGGTGACAATGAAACCATGTTGGTTCCATTATACACAAGCATTAAGGCGTAATGCATTTAAGCTACCAAATTTTAAAAGACTACTAAATAGTAATCCACCAGCTAAAAGATATTTTAATAAATTTTTGTTTTTGCCACTATTAAAGCCAAGCGATATAGTTGCTGGGTATGAAATATTAAAAGAAAAAGTATTAAGCTCAACCTATTCTATTCATGCGAACGCAGATAGTTTTTTTCATTTGTATCTTATTTTGAACGACAGTGGATTAGAAAAGTATGTTCCTATTTTGTTTAAATGATATTTTTGCTATATAATAAGAACATTTGAATTATAGGAAGGAGTAGATAAAATATCAATATATAAACAAAAAACGCGAACCACTAGTGCAGCTGAAGGTTATAATAACCAGCTAGCATCGAAATTGGCTAAACATGGAATTTTTTTTAAATTTTTAGATGTTATTTTGGACCAAGATTTTGCCAAATTTTGTGACATCATAAAATCTGTGGATGGACAAGGCTTAAAGAGGGGATCAACCCGAAATTTGGTGGCCTTAGCCTCAAACCGGGATGGATGCTGATAACGTGCATGGATGAGAAAACATTCAAATGGCTGGAGCAGATTGTTCCAAAAGTAGCGGACGGGTCAACCAACATCAGGGCCGTCCGTGAGGAAAATATCCCGAAGGTGGAAGTTATCAAGGAATTTTTTTCAGTTGAAGAGGACATCCTCAACCTCATAGATTCGCAGAATCCTAGTCTCCGCGCAGCGAACTGAAAGGTTCTTAACAGGCGGCAAGAAGGTCCCTGCGCGGTGATTACATTCTCCATTGACTGCCAATCAATGGAGAAACTGAACCAGATTGGTTTCAGAATCTGTTATAAATTCTCTGGCATAACAGTCCGGCCAAAAACAAAGAAGAGAAACAGCGGCGAGCCGCCCTCCTCCAGTGAGGTCAATAAAACCAAAAAATAATCACATCAAGGTGATTCAAGCGAACCTCCAACGAGCTGGAGCAGCCACGGACGTGTTTACCTGGAGGTTCGCTAAAGAGGAGTTCTAAGTGGCCCTCCTGCAGGAACCTCGAGCTACCACAGGTAAAGTACTTGATATTCCTCAAATCTTAGGTAAGTTAATTTTTGACAAAAATAGCAGCAGACCTAGGTCTGCAATTCTTTTATCATCCAAAATTAACTATCTAAACATCCAAACAGATTTCGTAAATTAACTATCTAATTTTCATCCAAACAGATTTCGTAGCTGTACTGGTTTTCAAGGGGTTTTCAAGAGGTCAATATCGCCTCGGCTTACTTCCCTGGAGACGAGCTAGAAGCTCCACCCAAAGACATCATAGAGTTAGTGGAATGCAGCAAAAGCCATAAACTACCAGTCATCCTGGGCTGTGATGTCAACGCCCACCATATAGTATGGGGTAGCAGAGATATAAATAAAAGAGGTGAGTCAGTTTTAGAATATCTTACTACTAATAATCTACACATATTAAATAGGGGTAATTCCCCCACTTTCGAAAATAGCATTAGGCAGGAAGTACTTGCCCAAACAATTGCAAGCCCCTGTCTCTCCCATAAATGTGTAAACTGGCATGTCTCAAAGGCAGCTTTCTTATCTGACCATAAACACATTTGTTTTGAACTAGCGGATAAACGCAAAGAAACAAGGAGATCTTCAACAGAGCAAAAACCTTCCGTAACTGGGAAGAGTACAAAACTACCCTTACCGAATACAATAACCCTCTTAGGAAGTCTAAGAGGGAGTCATGGAGGAAGCTGTGTGAAGAGATCACAGATCTCCCAGCGGCCTCCCGTTTGCAAAAGGTACTAGCAAAAAATATTCCCGTAGATATCGGTTTGCTAGAGAGACAAGATGGTTCTCTAACAACAAGCAGCTCTGAAACACTAGAAGTCTTACTAGCTACCCACTTTCCGGACTGCAAACTCATCAATGACCCAGAAGATGAAGAGACAGTGGCAGTAGGACTGCGAACACCTTCTATGCTACAGCGAAGCAGCTCAATCATCTAGGAAATGGAATTCTGACCACAGATGAACTCGCCAATATGGCTCCCGAATCCATATTAAGGTTCTATCGCTCTATTAATATGGGCTACGGAGAAAAGGGCAGTAATCGCACAATAGATCTCAATTCGGCACCAGGTCACAGCGGTTCCCAGTTTTTAACCTCTTCCTTCAAGAAGGAAGAGGTTAAAAACTGTGGTTTCGATGTTGGAACAGGTAATTCTTAATACATCCCCCTTGAATTTGCTACACATAAACTGTGGAACAAAGTCCAAGGGTTCAGTTAAAAGAACTCCTACCTGCCAATCCTCGTACTTCTTAATAACTGATTCCTGGTAATGACCGGGAATCTTACCTTCGGGGTGTCCTCTGTCTATCAGAGCCACTTTCAAAGGGTCGTCCTTAGGTGGAACGGAAGCCTTAGTCACAGACTCCGACTTGCCATGGACCCTGACGGCCCTTTTCGCATTGATACACCCTTCCTCCTCGGAACGATTGCGCTTTTTACCCGAGACATCATCTGTTCGAGTATAAGCGCGATCACCTGAGGAAGAAGATTGTCCCGCCATGACATCCAACCGCTCCTGATCCGCGGATAATAGGAAACAGTACCTTCTCCGTCTCTTGTCCTTTGTGCATGTTCGTGTCCTTTGTATTTGTTTTCTTTAAGTCTGGTGGCGAACTTTCCTTATGGGGTGAGGCCCGCCGACAGGTGCAGCAACTGTCGACGTTTGGGTATATATCCCTACCCGAATTTCTTCATTCTTTAAATCCATGGATGAAGTGAAGTGCGTTTTATACCTGCCGCCACGTAGTAAAGAAGGCCGCCCCTAACCTGAAGAACAGACGCCTACCTGTATAGTGACTGACTGTCGGTTCAGTATACAGGATTTCCACCCTCTCTCGTTTGTTGACCTGACCAAGCTTCCCAATAAGGTAAAGAGCAAATTGGTCCACTTGTTTATACCACTGTTACGTCATTCGGTGAAAATCAAATGGTTTACTAGGTAACATCAGGCTTCCAGGGTACACCACGTGGAAGTGAGAATAGAAATTGAGGAAAGATTGTTTATCCCAGAAGACGAAACGAGTTCATAGAATCGACAATCGTTCCCCCTTGATCCCCCACCGATTGTCTTCACTAGTGAAGTAAAAAATTTTATGTTTTGAAAATTATCAATTATATTTCTTTTCTTATTTTTCTTCTTAGCTACTTATTGTGGATTTTTATAATATTCTAAAATTAGGGGTATGATAATGTTCCATTACTAAATTAAAGCAACCAACTAAAAATGTTACAAAATTATATTATAAGAAAAAAAAAAAAAAAAAATGTACAGAAATACCACAATGAATCAAATTAAATAAACTTGTTTCAAAAATAATTTTTCTTTAATTCTTTTTTATTTTGGAAAATCATTAATAAATTAGTTAATTTTAAAAATACTTTTTCTCCTAAACAAAATTTTTAGTACAAAATATTTAATAATTCTATATAATAATTTAATTAATTAATTTTTAATAAAATTTACCACAATGATTATTTGTAAAGGTATAAATATCATTAAAATTGGTTTTTTGACCAACCCGACAAAAAATTAGTACATTGCTAAAAATATTATAAAAATCTACAATAAGTAGCTAAGAAGAAAAATAAAAAAAGAAACAATTTATAATTTTCGATACATACAATTTTTTACTTCACTAGTCAAGTAAATCAGGTAGGAAAATAATATACCAAAAACAATAATTAATTAGCCTTCTAACGGTTCGGACGTGATTAAAAAAAGCTCTGTAAAAATTAAATTTATTATTTTAAATTTTAAATTTACAAAGTTATACAAAATTTTAAAATTCTTTTCCGGTTATCGTTGTAGTGTACTTTTTCTGCTGAGTGTCATATTTCAAAACAATATCTCGTCTGACTAGTTGATTATTTATATATCAAAATTAAAACGGCTGTTGGTATATATTTGCCAAAATAAAATTGAAGGCCTTGTAAAAGCTAACAGGACAAAAAACCCTGAACAAAAACCACTGAACTACAATGCCGTGGGCAATAATCCACCTTGTCTCCTGGATAATAACCTCTAAGACAATAACCCCTTGTATAAAATATTATAGCAAAATTAGTGAAGTTAATTTTGGTTATTAATAGTGAATAACGTAATTAAAGTTACTGATAAATGTGTTTTTTTTTTTGTGTCAGGTTTTGTTTGTCTACCTTTTTCTTATTTATTTCAATTAACAAACAATCAGTACTAAATAAATTTCGAATGGAATTTTTCTTATACCATATTAAAAGAAACAATCTACACCATTTTATTTTATAAATACTTAATACTAGAAGTTAAAGTACCGATTTTATTTGAATAACACCAACACCAAATATCTAGAGTATAACCTAAAGAAATATGTGACACCCTGTATTAGTTATTCTGATATGTATATAACAATCAATCTCAGAAGTATATAATTGCCGTTTGCAATTAAATTTTTAAAATATGTATGGCATTTGTTACAGTTAAATTATAGGGAATAATTTAACTGTAACAAATGCTATACATATGGACAAAAACCACTGAACAAAAACCATTTTGTATTCAAATTTAAAAATTAATTATTAGAAAGCGTATTTAAAGAATAAAATTAATGACTAATTATTATAAATAAATTAAATCATTTTAAATTAAAGTAAATTATAAGATTAATTATAAAATTAAAATATATATTAAATTAATATATTAAAAGGTGATGACCAATTAAATAAATATATATATATAATATTATTATAACTATTTACAAATAAATAATTAAATAAAAATAATTGTATTTGTACATTAAAACATAAAAAGTGTTTGATTAATTTTAATAAACGCACATTTAGTGTAAGTTAGCTTACATGACTCCGGCTAATCCTACAAATAGCATAATTTTTACCTTAAAAAATTTAAAAGAACGTTTAATTAAAAACATTTGACTTTATTCATTTTATCATTAAGTTTAACTTACTGATAAAATAAAGTTATTTCGCTATATAATTCATTAAATCAAACTTAACTAATTTGGTTATTATATTTTATAGGAGAGTGTTGTCCATGGAGTTATTGTCCAGGGCGTTTTTGACCGGGGTTTTTTGTCCAGGGGGGTTTTTCTGGGGGTTTTGTCTTAGAACCATTTTAAAAGGTTTAACATGACCTAATGATCATTACTGGGAAATTCAAAAAAATTGCTTTGATGACCAATTAGATTCAGGCACTTGATACAGACCCAGTCTGCCGACAATTGAGCCCGAATGATTTGTGGACAGGGCTTTCTCTTTTTGATGAAGTAATAAACATATTACTTCGAATATATCCGGATATGGACGGCAGCGCTAAAGTTTATTCAGGCATAAACACAGCTATTAAATATAGAAATAGACCAGGAAGCAAAAGGCAGTGTAAAACAACAAACATAAGATCTATTTTCCAAACCAGGTATTGCAAACCAGGTATAAAAATTGTAATACTGGTACAAAAATTATTTGTAATTCTATGGAAGTTTATGACAGTGTGTTTGCCGCACTTGTTTAAGAAAATAGTAAGATAACTAATATCACTGAAAAATATGAGTTTTTTAGCCATGAATTGTCATCAGGTTATTCATTTCATATGCTTAGTGTGGTTCTTTTGATGTTTGTCATTTTTTAAGCCCCAAATATTCTATATTTCCATTAACAAAATTCTAGCAATTTTCAATTTTATCTTATAACAGTTCTAGATGCTCAAGATCTACCACCAATTATACTTTCTACTTTTTAGGAGGGGTTTGATAAAAGCATTATAAAAAAAAATTTTTTACATGCTTTATTTTATATACTTTTTAGTTATAAATGTAAAATGAAACACACATAATTACAATTTTAAAATATGTAATATATTTGTTTTTATTTACATATCCATTTTTTCATACAAAACATATAAGTAGATTAAATTATTTAGTTGTGTTGTATCTCGATTATTTATAAATAAATAACACGTCCAAAGAATAAAATGATTTTAGTTAGATATAAAATTTTATTTTAATTAGATATAAGATTTCCATTAACAATATTCTAGCAATTTTCATTTTTATTTTATAACAGTTCTTGTACAAATCCAATAGGTACAATTTATCTTATAACCATCCATTAGGTACAATCTCGTACCATACTATTTAATGATGTACATCGACTTAAAGCGAAAACTTTTTTTCCTGGTGCAAAAATTTGGGCCTAAATTAACAACTGCTGAATCAATGGTGCAGCCTTGAAGTTTATGCAGAAGCACAGTCCCTTCATAACATGGTCCACATGCAAGATACGTCTTTCAATAGGTCTATATCCAAATTTGGCCCCAAAACATAATTCAATTGGCCGAATGATGTGCTTTGCAATATTATTGTCGAACTCGATTTCTACACTCGGAATGTCCTGACCATAAACTTGATGTCTCATTCCAGGCGAAATAATATTAAATATTTTGCCCATACTACCATTTACTAATCCATGTGGTATTTAATTTCGTCTAAGCATTACAAAACCTAGATATAATGTAATTTCTTTTAGACCTCCACCAGTTTTATTGATTTGTTGTGTAAAACTTCAAAAGGACGTTTAATATTTCATCCATCCTGTTCTACTTGTGTTACTACAACATATTTTCATTATATTTTTGTACTTGTTGGTAAAATTCGTAAAGCCCGTCCATGTGCAAACTAATTTTCTTCTTTATATCTTGATTGTTTTACGACTAATAATCTATATTGCTCTACAGTGAAACGTCCTTCACGTAAATTATTCAATAAATCAAAAAATTCTCTATTTCAAATAAATTATTCAATAAATCAAAAAATTCTCTATTTCTTGTCGAACAATTTCACAAAAACTGAATTGTTTGAATAAATTAATAGAACCTTCAAGATCAAAACCTTCAACCAAAAACAGATGGAAGTTGCTTAAGATCACTAAACAATAAGATATTGAGACCCTTATATAATAGTTCGTTATTTTTTTTCTTGCGTGCGGTAATTAATATGGATGAACATTTCATAAGCAATCATGAAACAAGATATATACAATCATAAAACAAGATATATACCAGTAAGTTTGTGATAATCATTATCATGTTATAAGTTTTGGAAGTTTTACTACAGAATGTAAAGTTACGAGTATACCATGCCGGCAGTTCCTGTAATGAAAAGAATTGCCACTGAATTTTCATTATTAACGTTGCGACATAAAATTTGTCGTATAATATGGTCAATAAACGACTGCTGTGTTGCAATCAGTCGTTAAACATTCATATCATAAACTTGATCAGGCATATGTACTGGAGCATTATTTTCAGGAAGTTTTGCAATCAAATTTTGATCACTGTCATTAATATGTTCGTCATTAATTGCTTGCATATGTTCTCAGGCAACATCTAATTCGTCAGAAATTTTTGTTTTATCAATCAAGTCAGGATCAATAATTTTAGTTTTGTCAATCAATCGGCGGGGAAAGCCAAATCTACAGTATTCAGCAAGTTTATAACAAGAATTAGTGGGTCGATGCGTTTGGCAATCTTTAACTAATTTATTAAAAGCTTGAGATGCCTTTGAATCTGAAAATCGACAAGAAATAATGGAATCACGATTTGAGAATGATGGTATATTTTCACCTAAACAGTTTCACGATTTGAGAATGATGGTATATTTTCACCTGAATAACTCTATGGAGATAAGGAGAACCTCTATTCTGAAACTCTATGCGCTACCATAAATAATTAACTTTACCACCAAAGAATTACTTGTATTGAACTCTATTTTCAAAGTGTCTCATTACAACAACTGGGTACATTTCAATAAATACTTCTGTATCGCCCATTGAAACAGTCTCAGGTAATACATTTGGTTGTCCATCAGGTAAAAGTAAACCTTTTCTCAAGACATACTATTTTAAATCGTTAGGACTCATGGTCAAACAGAAAGTCGGAGGACCTAATTGTTTAGTCATAATTTCCTTACCGCAGTCTGTAAAGCATGCTCCTGATCCCCGAGTATTTTTACATACACACACAATTGCACGGTATGTCCATTTTATTCATTTGTTTTTTTAGCACAAAGCCAATTTCCTTTCTTAATTATAAGTACAAATAAAAGACAACAGAAAAAAACAATTTTGAAAATAATTATTTAAAAATATTAACAATAAATTTAAAAATATTAATTCAATTTTAACAATAATTCTTCTATTTTCAATTTCATCCAATTATTTAAAGATATATTTTCGCCTACATTTTTTTCATCCTCTATTAACTTAAAATATTAACTTAATTTAAAATAATTCAGATTAAAAATCTAAACATTGCAAGTGAGTTTTTAAATCTTAAGAAGTTCATTCAGATAAATATAAAAAATAATAATTTTTAGTTATATTTTATGTGTTTAGAACTTAACAACTGGATTAAAAAATTAAACCTTAATACTAAAAAAATTATATAAAGTTTCAACCAGTTCAACTTCAAATAGGATAAAACCAATGTGTAAATATTTATAAACCTATCACAAGACTTGAAGTGATCCAAAATTTACTTATTTTAAATTAATTGGTACAAAATTGACATATATAGCTGATATTTTAAGCCAGCAAGAATAAACCTTTAAATAAAAAAAATTATATCTGAAGGATTTAATTTCAACTATAAAATTAGATTTCCTGTCAATTGTTTATATCTAAAAATTAATGTAAAAAATGTGAGCTTGATACTCAAGATAGTGGACCTTAAATCTCTAAAATTTATACTTTTATATTAAAAAAATTAAAAAATTTTAGGAAAAAAATCACCGGTGTAAAATTCGGTTGAATTTTACACCGATGTAAAATTCAACCGATTTTAGTCAGGATCAATATTTAAGGTAGGAAAATAATTTCAATTTTGACCGTTTAATTATTTTGTCTATCCAATATTTGTATACAAAATTAATTTTTATATAATATGTGTGAACCTCTTTTTTTTACTTTCCCACAATTTTGTCTATACCTAAATTTAATTTGGTATTCAGTTCATCTTAAGATATGACAAAGTATTATGATACAGAATTTTTTTTCAACTAGACACCCAACAAAAAGCTCTTAAGGTGGCCACTAAACATACATACCTATTTCTACCATAGCCGATCAAATGACCGGTGTTTATATTTCCTGATTGAATGTTTGTAATATGGATGTTAGGAAGAAAATAAACTTTATTATAATTAAACAAAAATATATCGATTTCTATTACAAACACAAAGAATAAAAATGTCAATCAATCGGAGTCATCCCCATTCAGGTGCTATAAAATCAAAACATAATAAAATTTCAAATATTTATAAATGCACTTTTCTTATAAAAAAAATGTAATTGCTTTATTTAGCAATAGTTCGTTTCTTTTTATGAAGACACTGAATACTATTAAGTTTTTTATTTAACTACTTAATATAGATAGAATGTTTATATTATAAAAGTTATGTGAATATTATAAGAATTTCAATTTTTCATTAAATTAAATTTTTTTTTAAATATTTACACAAAATTTAATTATATTAATTTTCTATTCTCTACATTTTTTTGACCTACTAAAACTAATTTTTTTTATATATTTTATTTTAATATATGTACTTATTAATAGTGAAAATATTAGTTTAATTACTAAATATTAACAAATTACTTTATGTTTTTTTTTTGGTTATTTTTTAATTTATGTTTTTTTATATTTGAAATTGTTATATATATTAATATTTTATATAAAATTTTACTATTATATACATACTTTAAGATTTCAAATTATACTTATTTTATTTATATATTATTTACCAATATTATATTATTTACTTATCTCATTATTTATGTATTTGGATTTAATAAGTTACTATAGTTTTAAATTGTTACGTACATATTATATTATGCGTCAAAGATATATTAAAACTGATACAAAATATTCTAAATCATTAAGAAAAGTAATGAAACAAAATTACAATTAAAATGTTGCAGAAGAAAAGTGCTTCAATTTTGGTTATTCGGGGAGTTCTATAATTTAGTATTCCCCATGTACAGCTTTAATGTTTTTAATTTAATAACTATATAACAAAATCAATTACATACTTGCAAAAAATGATGAAATGTATACCATATTTTCGGACGGAGGAAGTATAATACACAAAGTTTTAACTTAAAATAATTAATGAAAATATTCAGTTCTCATCTTTTTTAACAATATATTCAGGTGAGGTTTCTTCATTTTCTAAATCACAATTTTTTAATTTTATATTTTGTGGTTCAAAATTCCATGATTGTACTTCCATTTTCCCAAATATAATATAAACTAGATTACCAATTATCATTATGGCAGCTGCAATATTGAAAACTATTTGCCATTGGTAAGGATTTTCCTATAAATACAAAAAAAATAATAAAATAAAATAAATGATATAAATATATTTGAAGAATTTATACTGCCGTATACCCAGTCTGAAATTTTTTGTATTTTAAACATTAATAATAGTACTCACCATATCCGTAACGACAATTCCAACACAAATTGGTGTTATAATTGATACTATGGTACAAATTGAATTCGATATTCCAACTAAAACTCCGGCATGATTTGGTGATAAATCAATATGAGTTAAAACAGTACCTATTATGGCACAAGCTTGTGCACCAACTACAACTGCTAAAAGTACTACCACTATTACACTGTTTTCAACTGAACTTAGAAATCCAATTGCAATTAAACCTATTGATGGTAACCATGTCGATATTGAACTACATATTTTCCTTATCATTGTTAATGATAATAGTTCTTTTTTAGATAAATAATCAGCAATAATCAATGATAAATATAATACACTTAACATAGCAACATATGGTATTGCCGAATAAATTGCATTATTTTGTATATCCATTTTAAGTATATTGTGCATATATGATGGTATTTGTGTTAATAATGTTGAAAAACCCCAAGCATAACCAATACGTACAGTGATTAATGCCAAAAATGGTACTGATGTACATATTTTGAACCATGGTGTAGGCATGTAATTTTTATAAGTAGTATTTGTTTGAGTTAATGATGCTTCAATATAATTCCGTTCAATTGATGAAATTGATTTTGATTCAGCTGGATTATTAGCACCTAATATAAACCATATAAAACACCATAATAAACCAATACCACCTGATATATATGATATTCCTGGCCATCCTAAATCTGATGATGCAATAAAACCACTTGCGCCAAATGCTATAATTGTACCAAATTCTGTACCAGAATAACACAGTCCACCTAAACGATTACGTTCATGAAATGGTGCCCATTTTGCCAAGAATGTGTGAAAAGCTGGAAATGTACATCCTTGAAAGATTCCTTGTAATACACGTATAACGCAAAATACTTCCCATCCACCATATTTAATTGAAATTGGTGTTATTAAATTTAATAAAGATGGTACTAATATTGATAATAATAAAATAAATTTTGCACCATATTTTTGTGCAATATAGCCACCAGGTAATTGGGTTATTGCATAGCCCCAAAAGAAACTACTTAAAATGTATGATCGTTCTTGTACATTCCAATCAAATTCCTAAAATTAAATTCATAAAATTAAAATTTTAAACCATTTACAGACGATAATGAAACTTACTTCAAAATCAATATTAGTACTATTTTTATTTGTCATTGCTACCACAGCTACGGATATATTAATCCGAATGAAATACGTTATTGTACAGCATAGAAATAATAAAAATACCTGCAGATGACGTATTCCAAGGACTAAACCTTCAAATTAGGAAAAACGAGTAAGTAATATAATTATTTTTAGAATTATCAATATTTATATCATAAAAAAATATTTAGCTTCTTCCTTATAGCAATATTTATTAATTTAAATGGAAATTCAAATAAAAATGAGTTTTATTGATTTTTTTTTGCGTATTTTCCAAGATTATCGCGAGGTCGATTAGAGCTATCGACTGATAAAGAAATATTGTTATATTAAGAATTATAATACTTGGATGTAGAACGTATTTTATTTGGTTTAGTTTTTATAATCATCATAAATATAATTGAGCGCCTGCCTTCTGCGTACAATGATTGTTATTTATAAATTCAAAATTTACAATTATTGATATTATTTAGAATTTATTTGATATTATTTATTATGAACAGAGGTCAATAAAATAGTAAAAAAAAGTCTGTCTGTTCAGCGCCAGACTGTTGCCTACAGAGCCTGTTCTAGGTGGGTTTATTTTTCTATGCTTCTCAAAAAGGAATTAATGTCCACTAGATAAATAAATATAAACAATAAAATGAATTAACAATTAACATTCCTGGTCTATTGTCGTGTATTTCCTGCAAAGTTATGAAAGATCTGAGGTTGCTGTTCCTAAAGCTCATTTAATATTAATAGAAAATAGAAATCTTTTGATAGAAAGTTTTATGATTATAATAAAATATTAGAAATAAACAGCTGATTTTGAAATAGATTTCATATAAAAATATAATTTCGAAAATTTGATTAATCTGGTAATAATTAATTCGATTCAAGGGAAAACTATAGAATATCAAATAAATTTACTAATGAACAAAAAGTACCATTCAAACAAAATTCCACTCGAAAAGTAGGGTAGTCCTTCTTAAAATTTCATTCATTTTTAATATAATTTAAAATTTTAAAAATTAAAATTATGTTTATTTCTTCTGAATATTCTGAATAAAATGGCTATAATAAATATATACACACTATGAATTAAAATTGAAAAAATCTTTGATACAATTTGTTATGATACCTTGTGAATTAACATTATTAATATTAACTTAATTAATAGAGTATATTAATTGCACAAAATGTAAAAGAGAAAACAACTTCTGTAATTTCAGATGCTACAAAAATTTACGTTATTATTAGTAAGGTAAGTCAGATATTTTCCCCAAAACGATTTTACGATTTTTCCATCTATTGAGAACCTTAAACGTCTAATTAAAAATGTCACTTAACAACTTTATCCTTTAAACTTTTCATTTCTTTATTGTTAATAATATTAGATTTTAATATAAAAATTAATAAAGATAATTTTTCAAAGATAATTAATTCAATATGAAAAAATAATTATTTAAAATTGTCGGAAAAATAAAATATTACTATGAAGTGTTATAAGAAAATAAACTTTATTCTTTTCCTCAAAAATAGCTTATTTTCGAATTAGTTAATTAATTAAAAAATTTCAATACTCTGCTAAACTTCCTATTACATCTTCGTAGTAAATAGCTGAGTTTTACAAAATGACTTAATGCAACTTCTAAAAATTAATGTAATAATTTACCTAAGTCTTCCAATTTTTCACGAATTGTAACCATATTTATGGCGGCTTGATTATCGTGTCTATTAGTGTAAATAAAACTTAATCTTATTTAAAAATTGTTTCTCAATGGTGGCACGATATTTTTTTGAAATACAAAATATAAAAACTTGGTTTTTTCACAACTGGTATATTTGCAAGTTGAATTAAAACTGATATGAAAATTAGTATATAAAAATATATTACAACGTTAATAGTTTCGGTGATGGTCATTGGCCTCTCATAATAATAAAATAATTAATCAAGAATTAAATTAATTCCAGAATTAAAATATTTTATCACAATTTTTTTTATGTATATACAGCAAATCCGAAAAAACTTTTTTTCTATTTAAAATGTGGTTCTACACTCAAAATAATTATTATATTTTTTTTTGTGTAGGTAGGTGAAAATCTCTTGCGTAATTGTGTAGCGATCTAGTAACTACAGCTTCTAGATGGCAAATTTCTAGATATCTATTCAAGTTTGTGTTGTCCTTGAATGTACATTATGTACCAAGGTCATTTTGTCCTAACCGTCCCTTCACGATTTTGTGCTTATTATTATAACTGAGAAACAGAAATGATACTTTTCACCAGGAGGAGGGAAAAACCTCGTCGGACGAGTTACTTCTACTTGAACAAATAAAATCAATCAATGAGAGAATTTCCATTTACATTGATAACCTAGCACCTATCTTTCATTTAAACAGCATATTTTTTGGGTCCAGTTTTTTTTACTGAACTATAATTTTTGGTTTTTGGTATAATTTTGAATATTTACCAAAAACATTTTTTATTACAGAACCCACCTCTTTAATTCACATATTTTTTATTATGCGAGTTAAAGAGGTGGGTTCTGTAATAAACATGTGTTTTCTGTTTAATTCGTATTATTTATCCGGCGATAAAAAGATTTGTTGGTCCCCAAAAATTACGAATTAAAGAGGTTCGACCCTTAATAGGTATCGAACCTCTTTAATTCGATTTTTGTTGATAACACAATGAACTTATTATTATAATTTATTGATATTGGTTTCATTTATTCATAAAATTTTATAATTAGATTCCCAAGACATTTATTCATACAATTTTATAATTATTGCCCCAGAACACTGCGGCAATAAAGGTAATGAGAAGACTCATTCGTTTGCAAGAAAATGGCGCGAAGCTTTCATCTGCCGATATTGATGTAAATGTCAGCATTGCAATGGAATACGCAAAAAGAATGAAACTGGCGTAGATATTGGTACTTAATATGACATTGGAGATTCACAATCTTGTCAAACAAAAATATGCTGTGCCAGTTTGTTTAGGAAAACAACAGAGTTTAGGAAAACAAAACAATACGAGAGATGTCAATGGGCACATTGTGGTTAGAAAACATATAGTTTTCCCGCAACTCATCTATATGTTTTCTAACTATATGTTTTCTAACCACAATGGCCCATTCATTGAGATCTCTCGTATTGTGTGGCACTTGCAAGCGTTCGCTAACCTAACCTATTATAAAAGAATAGTTTTTCATTTTGATGATCAATGAAGTAGCAATTGTTTTACGTACTTACCTTGTTCGAAATGTTCAAGTTTTTTATTATGATTGAACTTCCACGTTTGGCACTGCCTTCTGGATGAATCTTGTAGTCTCTAAATTTAAGGTTGGATTGCTTTGTAAATAACGTCTCCGAGATGAAACGCATATCTATTTTTCTTAGATGAAGGGCTGCTTGTACAGTTTTTAAAATTATAAAATTTAATCTAACCAAGGAAACTTAAAAATGTACTATTTTGAGGAATTAATATTTTTGCAAGATAGTTATGATATAACGTCATCAAAGGGACAACATATTAATTTGCTGTGTTAGTTTTAATTTAGTTTATACCGTTACAATATGAATCGCGATAGTATAAAAAAACGTAAAGGTGGTGCCGAGAAGCTGCCTTCATGCACCGTTAGCAATCTGTATATAAATCGAAATAGTAAGTATATGAAAACTAGAGTAGAAAAATGTAGAAAATGAACAGATATATTCAGTACCACTTCTGTTAATTCAGCAAATGATAACATTCCCGGTCCTAGTACTCCTTACGCAGAAAAGAGCGATCTCTGTCGTAGTCTTCTTCTGTAGTAAGGTAACGGATAAAACTATTTTAATTTTCACCTTTCAATAACAATTTTCTTTTCAATTTTAGGATCTTCTTTCTACAGTGGATATTTACGCTTACCGTATTTTGTGTTAATATTAAATCATAACATGATGTTTGAATTATTTTTTTTGTATATTTTTATATTTAAATATAATTTCTTTTTCGAATTTTTTTAATGGAAAATATTATCTTGGCATTTTTTGCATTTAAAAATATTTCCTCCACAGTGGGCCGGTTCCTATCAAAATTCCCGGGCCGAATTCTGGTCCCAGTCCGCCGCTGATGATGGTGTATTAAGTGAGCTAGGCATTTATATTATATCTAAAGCACAGTTTTTTAGTGGTACTTTCTTGTATTTTTACGCGATTGTCCAGTGGGGTGAATGATATTTCTGTATTGGTAACCTTTCCTAGAATAAGATTCGGTGTATTATTCGTTTTTATTGCTGTTGTTTTGTTACGGATTGTTGCTCGCAACGATTTGCTGGTATTAGTAGTATAAGTTACCAACTTTAATTAGGTAGGGTTTTGGTGGTTGCAAGTTTTTGAATTTATTTATTTTTGATTTCTTTAACTATCATACATTCTGAGTAGTTGGCTGGATGTGACTCACAACATAAGGCACATTTAGAGATTGCTAATTAAAGGGAGTAATTGATTGGTGATTTTATTTCCTTTTTTAGTTTCTTTTTTTTCTCTTTTGGTTATATTATTATTATTATTTAGTCGTTTTAGCTGTTAATGCAATATATATCTTCATTTTGATGAAAACATAGTCATTAATCTAGTTCTAATTCTTGGTGTTATTTTTATGTGTTAACATCGTCCTGCAGTTTTTTAACTATTGCCACGTCCTGCAGATTTTTCACTGTAGGTTTTTCACTGTAGGTCCATGGCTTTCATGGTCTGATACATCGTTGTTAAGCGCAATAATATTGTAATCAGTTAATAATCTTGTAATCAATAATTTTTGTAATAAGTTGATTGCAATATTGCTTAGACTTCAGCATACGTTTTGATACCTGTTGGTAGTGTACACTACCATACATTTGTCTTTTTCTTTTATAATAAAAACACTTATTTGTTCTTAATGTTTATAATTATTTATTGTACTTATTTAATACAATTATGCTAATTTAAAACTATTTTATTAATTTTATCAAATTTATAAAAACTAATTTTAATTCAACTTTATAGAAACTAATTTTAATTTTAAACTTTACTTTTGCTAAATGCACTTTTATATTCGTTAAATATTCGACTTAATTACACGGCTGATCTCTACCGAATAATTAATATTTTTTTGGGTATCACAATTTATAATCGTTGCAATTGAAAAGAACAATTGCACCGATTACACACTGCGTCAACCAATCAGAATTAAATATTGATCATTCAATCTTAATGATTGAGAATAATTAATTGCGTATTAAATGTTAATTATTAAATTTATACCGTGTCACTACATACCTACCATATTAATTCTGGAGCATTAATTGGAGATGATCAAATTTATAATGTAATCGTTACTGACCATGCTTTCGTAATACATTTATAATCTAATCGTTACAGACCATGCTTTCGTAATACATTTTTTTATAGTTGCAGGATTCGGAAATTGATTAGTTGCTGTTATTCTCGGTGCGCCTGATATAGCTTTCCCCCGAATAAATAATATAAGATTTTGAATATCTTATTTTGCTCTCTGAGTACTTTAATCTATTTACTCAGCTGTGCTGTAAGTTCATCTAGTGAACATACTTTTATTCGCAGTTCCTTCTTTTTCCTTTCAGTTAATTAATAAATGACATTTAGTAGGAACTGTAGCAGGTGCAGTTTTGGGTACACCACTTCTGTTAGATGATTCCCCTATTGGGATAGACTGGCCTAGCTTGCCTGTAGTTATTAGGAGGAATTTCAGATGTTATTAAACTCATTTTATGTTTTTTAATTGAAGCAATAAATGGCCCAAGAACCAAAAGTCCTCGTGATCCTACCTACTTTAGTTTTCGCGCTAACATATTTGAATTCACTCGCTCTTTTTAACCTTACTAAGTAAGTTCGCAGGCGGTGCTGGACAGATAACTCCTTCGGTTATTTGTTACTGTTTTATTTTAGTAGTTTTTACTATTTAACCCTTTCGATACAAACTACGAGTTATCTCGTATTAAGTAAGCAAATCAATACGGCCAGGTAAGAGATTCCTCGTAGTAAAAATATTTTTACTATATTGCCTTTAATTTTAATATAACACTTTGTATTAAATTTTTTCTTTCATTGTGGTACTAAATGAATAAACGATTTTGGACGACATGTTGACATGTCGTACAATAATTTTATAACTCGTAATACATAAAAATACCTAAAATTTGTGTTGGTTTATTGGGTTAGTTTTACGAAAACTACATTGGAAGCGAAAGGGTTAAAATATTGGTAAACATTTCATTAATTATCAGTTTTATTACTTAACATATAAATTTTCAATTCAGTAGAGTTCAAAAATAATATTATACTGGTTTGTTTTAGTCTGGAAATGGTAATAAATCAAATTTGTCAGTAATTCCAATAAATAAAAAAAAAAAATTAAATTTATTACCATATTTTCTTATCTTCAATAATAAAAAATTACTATTATTTTATCTGATTTAATAATTTTTTTACAACAATTTTAAAAAATCGAATTTTTTAAAAGATAAGTTATAGAATTTACTGACCATGAAGTTTATTCTGAAATTTTATTAATACAATTATTCATTTACCTTTCCAAACAGTTTTTGTTATGTAAACATATATTTTTATTATATATTGTACTTATTTTTTTAATTTACCACATTATTTTTGTGATATCTTCAAAGTTTCATAAATTTCTACAATTTTTTTACAGAATATCAATCTATACTATATATAAAATAATTAGTTAAACTACATATTTTGTTGATTAATAATCTGGACGACATTTTACTCAAACATTAAAAAAAATATGGAATACTTAATCAATTTTTAACTGATTATTTCCAGTTTATTGATCAAGTCAAATATATTTATAAATTATCTTTATCATCTAGAAATTATTTATTGAAATTTTGTTGGGATCATTAATAGTATAATCGAAGGAACATACCCTTTATTTGCAGTTCCTTCTTTTCCCTTTCAGTTAATAATGACAAACTGGATGAAAAATAATGGCGCCTTAGTTACTTCATTTATACAATAGCATACTCTTATAGCAAATGAGTACTGGAAACCTTGGGAAACAATAAGAATACTCTCATATTTTGGAATTTAATAGTTCCAATGCAAGACACTCGGAAATGAATCAGACAGTTAATATGCACCGATATTGCGACAGTCCATATTGTCTTACGGAAACATGTTGTCGGGTTTGGTTACGGTCTCACCATCTGGAATGTCAGTTCATAGAGGACATGATCTGAGGATAGTAGAACCAAGTGGTATGAGGGTATGTAACTGAGCCATTCACGCGAATGTATAACGGACGCACAACCAAGGGATAATTTTCCTTTTTTCACTCCCCTAGGGAGTATAGGGCTCCAAGTACTGAGTTATCTGCACTTGAAGTTTCTGTAACAGTTTTGTATTGCAATTTGGACCTACTAATTTTTTTATATGGATTCCGAACCATAAATTTCTTTATAGTGAAGAAACTATTAATTGCAACAAGCTAATGGTTTTTATTCGTGAGACATTTGTTGTTAGCAAATGGTCTCTGCCGTTAGCATTTTTCCCAGTCTTAAATTACATTTTATTATAATTTTATTACTGGTACTCATTTAAAGCTGAGTAAACTTAGACCAACATCGATGTCTCGGACGGGCGTCGAACCCTGTACCTAATGCACCACAGCTTAGCACACTACCACTTAAGCCACCGTCAACCAAGGGATATGAAATAAATATTCTTTAGTTTATCAGAACCCCAATAATTGTTCTAATAAACTAAATGAATGAAATAATATGACGAAAAACTACTTGCTATTATAATAATACATACTTCAATTTAATTATCCTTGAACTTGTACGTGCCAATAAAATAATGCACGCACATCAACCGCGAATTATAATAACTGTCGTGATTTCTCGATTAGCACATATTTTGAATTAATTTTCTATATTTTACAGCCATAACAAAATGTTTGCTGACAAATTAATATTCACAAAACACTATAAATATAATTATTCTTAAAAAAAGCGGATAACAATAAAAAAGTAATGTTTATTAAAAATATAAGGAAATTCAATGTAATTGAAAAAAAAAATCCGGAGACTTATATTATTGAAAATGTGTTGTGTATTTCAGTTTCAGTTAACGATCATCATCACCTTCAGTGAGGTTGATTTAACTTATTTAGTCCATTTATGGTCACTAAGTAAATAATTCAACTATATTATTTTTTTAAATATACCTACATATTACATAAAACATTAATGAAATAAAATATGTAATGTCAATTAGATATTTTAAATTAAATATAATTATGTTATTGCAATTGATCAAGGAATATATTTAATATATTAATACAGAGTGATTTGAAAAATAACAAATATTTCTTTTTGGATATTTTGTAGAACATTAAATAGGCGTTTTGATTGGTAAAATTACTATAAATCTATTTGTAATTAGTTATTCTATTAAAAATGTCTGGGAATTACATGAAAATATTAGACTATTTGTAATTTGCTACAAACTATATTTAATTTCCAGTTTGAGAAAATGGATAAAAAAAACACAAAAATAAATAGATTTTTCTTATTATGAATTTATTTTGCATTTAATTTACTATAACATGATGTGCTGTAAAACATTTATTTGGAAAATTGTTGATTATCCATCTGAAAAATGTATGAAATAATAAATAAATTTAATAAATTAATTTGACTATTTTTAATATCGTAAATATTAATTTCGCCTAAAAATATGCTATACAAATTCTAATAAGTATAAGTTTTACAGGTCAATTTAAAACATAATTTCATTGAAATTTTATTTTATGTCATATATAATTTTAGATAAATTACATAAATTTATTACTCAAAGTCTTCATATTTTTACTTAAAATTATAAATTATATTTGAAATATTAAAATTTGAAATCAATCTGTAATTATTGCTGTAAACGTTTTACACTGTAAAACGTTGCCAAAAACGATATCTGATATGACAGCATATTATTTACTTTTTTTTTAAATCGTATGTTGCTGCTGTTTTCTACAATTTATTTACAATTTATCTGTTACACTTAAATAAAATTTTTAAATAATTTTTGTACATTTAACCTCGAACATAACATAAGCATAATCTATAATATACAAATTTTTAATATAAAACCTTAGTAAACGGAACGTAATCAAAATTTATTAAATTTTATTTTAAACGTGTTCAAGTTTTAGCTTTAAATAATAATTAAAAAATATTAAAATATTGATTATAAATTTATAGGAAATAACTATTTTTAAAAATTTAAATAAGAAAAAAACTTAAAAATATATAATCAATGATATTGAAATAAAGATATTAATTGATATCTTTTAATATCCATATTTTAAATATAAAATTATTAATAAATTATAATACACAAATTTTTAGCTTAAACATAATTTATAAAAATATATTCTGTTCTCATTTTTCTTTCATAAAATTTTCAGGCGGTGATTCTACATTTTCTACATTGGAATTTTTCAATTTAATATCTTCTGATTCAGAATTCCATGATTGTACTTCCATTTTGCCAAAAATAATATAAAGTAGATTACCAATTATCATTAAGGCAGCTGCAATATTAAAAACTATTTGCCATTGGTATGGATTTTCCTAAATATATAAAAAAATTAATAAAATAAATTAAATACGGTAGTAGAAAGATTAAATAATTGAAACAGTAAAAATGTTCACAAAAATAATTCTTACCATATCCGTAACGACAATTCCAACACAAATTGGTGTTAATATTGATACAATTGTACCCAATGTATTTGATATGCCAACTAAAACTCCTGCATGATTTGGTGATAAATCAATATGAGTTAAAATAGTACCTAATATGGCACAACCTTGTCCACCAACAACAATTGCTAAAAGTACTACAACTATTACACTGTTTTCAACTGAACTTAGAAATCCAATTGCAATTAAACCTATTGATGGTAACCATGTCGACATTGAACTACATATTTTCCTTATCATTGTTAATGATAATAGTTCTTTTTTAGATAAATAATCAGCAATAATCATAGATAAATATAATACACTTAACATAGCAACATATGGTATTGCCGAATAAATTGCATTATTTTGTATATCCATTTTAAGTATATTGTGCATATATGATGGTATTTGTGTTAATAATGTTGAAAAACCCCAAGTATAACCAATACGTACAGCGATTAATGCCAAAAATGGTACTGATGTACATATTTTAAACCACGGTGTAGGCATATCATGTTTATATGTTGTATCTGTTTGACTTAAAGATGCTTCAATATATTTCCGTTCAGTTGATGAAATTGATTTTGATTCAGCTGGATTATTAGCACCTAATATAAACCATATAATTGACCATAATAAACCAATACCGCCAGTTATATATGAAATTCCTGGCCATCCTAAATCTGATGATGCAATAAAACCACTTGCGCCAAATGATAAAATTGTCCCAAATTCTATACCAGAATGACAGAAACCACCTAAACGATTACGTTCATGAAATGGTACCCATTTTGCTAAGAACGTATGAAAAGCTGGAAATATACATCCTTGGAAGATTCCTTGTAATACACGTATAACGCAAAATACTTCCCATCCACCATATTTAATTGAAATTGGTGTTATTAAACTTAATAATGCCGGTACTAAAACTGATAGTAATAAGACATATTTTGCACCATATTTTTGTGCAATATAGCCACCAGGTAATTGTGTTATTGCATAGCCCCAAAAGAAACTACTTAAAATGTATGATCGTTCTTGTACATTCCAATCAAATTCCTAAAATTAAATTCATAGAATTAAAATTTTAAACCATTTACGGATGACAATGAAACTTACTTCAAAATCAATATTAGTACTATTTTTATTTGTCATTGCTACCACAGCTACGGATACATTAATCCGAATGAAATACGATATTGTACAGCAAAGAAATAATAATAATATCTGTAGATGACGTATTCCAAGGAATAAACCTTCAAATTAGGAAAAACGAGTATGTAAATATAATTATTTTAGAATCAAATATAATAAAAGAGTGGATTGGGTACAAAATCCAATTTTTCAAAATCCCTCATTTTTATAATAATTTTGTTTTTAAATTTGCTCAGGAATAAAATAGTCATTATACAATTCAGTGTAAAATATTGGTTTAAAAAACATTTTTCATAGTATATTTTGTAAAAAAAGATTTTACCTATAAAAATACATATTTGTAATAATTTGTAATCGTGGGGATTACCGTAGATATAATTCTCTTTGCCCCAATGTTTTAGAATGATAAAAAAAATTGACCTACTCGTACATTTATTAGAACATTGCCCAATCATTACCGAATAATTGATAAATTTAATTAGACGGAACTCATTCATACATAAAAATTAAATTACCTGAATCATAAATACATTCTATTATGACATCTTTCATTAATAAAGATTTTTTCGAAATATTTTTGATAAAATTAAATTTTTTCTAAATGCATAAACGAGGGATAAACGAAAGATTTTTAATAAAGGTATAAAAAGAGTGGATTTTGAAAAGAGTTATTATGAAACAAGGGATTTTCTAAAAACGAGCGGTTTTGATACTATCCTATTATACATAAAAAAATATCTTCTTCCTTGTATTGTAGAGATTATTAATTTATTTTGAAATTGACATAAAAATGAATTTTATTGGCATTTTATTACGCATTTCAAGATTAGCTCAAGGTCGATTAGAGTTATCGACTGATAAAGAACAAATTTCGATGTTCATATTTTAAACCACGTTGTTGGCATATCATTTTTTTTATTGCAGAAATATAATACTCTGACGTAGAATGTATATCGTTTGGTTTTATTTTTTATAAACAGCATAAATATTATTGAACGTCGGCCTTCTGCGTACAATTATTGATGTAAACCAATTACATATTAAAGGAGCCTACTACCTCAACTATTTTGAAGCTATGATTTAATATGGCTACATACGACCCTGTAGCTCAGTGGGTGTTTCAAATAGATACCCTACTCCATAGATGTTTTTGCTGTTAATCAAGAAATGACACGTTAAGGAGTTATGGCTTCTATACATTCAATAATTGAAGAGCATTGAATAATTAAATTGAAAGAATTGAATGGAATTAAAGTGTTCTAAATAACTAATACCAACAGAAAAATTTATTGAAAACTAAATGGGTCACACTTAGTTATTTTATTCGGACTATCCTAACTTTGAGTTTTTACGCGAACTCACCTACTTCTAGTTTTTTTTTTTGAAAGATACCGATATAAGAATTTAGGAAACTCTGCTCTTTACTTTTGTTGCAGTGTTTTCTGGTTCAGTAAAGCAATATTGTCAAATTCAAATTACAGATGATGAAAAAAATGCGTACTTATAGCAAAGTGAGAAGGATGAATGTGAAAATATAAATTTCACTTAACAACTTCATTCATTAAACACTGCAATATTTTTTTTATTTATAATACATATTACATTTCAATATCAAAGAATAATAATAATATTAATAATTACAATCTTTTCCGGAAATATAATTATATAAAATTTCCGCAAAGACAAAATATTAATAGGAAGTCTTACATAAAAATAAAGTTTTTCTTTCCCGCTAAAATAGCTGATTTTTGGAACTATATATAGTTAACATTTTTTTATTAGTCCTCTGCTAAATTTCGAACTAGATTTTTATATTAAATGGCTGAGTTATTTTTGTTTTATTTTTAAATTATGACTGATAAAATTAATTAATGCAATTTAAAAAAAAATTATTTATTGAAATATTGTAAAATTAAATATAATAAAATTACATAATTTTTTTAACTTACCACGAATTGTAATCATTTTTTTTACTTTACACTATTAGAAGTTAAAACTAAATTTAATTACAAAAAATTGTTGTCAATAAATTATTTTTTTTAAATACAAAATTTATGGAAAATAATTTCCAAAAAATAATGATTTAAGTATTTAAATTAATTTGATATGAATAATTTGTTTTTTTCACGACTGGTATATTTGCAAGTTAAATTGAAACTGATATGAAAATTAGTATATACAAATATATTAAAAAGTTAGTGGTGTCGGTGACGGTCATTTGAAGTTGGCCTTTCATAATAATAAAAATAATAATCAAGAATTATATTAATTGCAGAATTAAAATATTTTATCACTAATTTTTTTTATATATACAGCAAATCCGAAATAATCTTTTTTGTATTTCAAATATGGTACTTTAAATTTTAAGAATATAATTTAAATTCTTGTTTCTTATTAAAATTTAATTTCGAGATTTTCCACAACTTTACGATTTTCTTTAAAAATTCCAGAACTTCTTTTAATAAATCTCGTTATATTAAGTGTACTAAAACATTTATATTAAATAAGTGAAATAAGTGTTTTCACTTAACTTAAAAAAATAGACCACATAATCCTTAATCGAAATTTTACTTATTTACTGAAATAAATCGGAAAAATTGGATTGGAATTCTTGATGAACACTAACCGATATCTTTTTTACTAGAAATAATTATAAGTTAAGTTAAGTGCAACTCCTCCAGTTATTGTTTACTGTTTTATTTAAGTAAATTTTATTACTAAAAATATTAGTACACTTTTAATTAATTATCAGTTTTAGTACAATTTAAATTTTTAATTAGGTATGCTACAGTTCAAAAATAATAAAATACTAGTTTGTTTTAGTTTGGAAATGCTATTGAATCAAATTTCTCAGTAACTAATCCTTCTTAAAAATGATAAAGATAAATATATAAAAATTTTATTACCATGTGTAATTGCTTTATAATAAAATTTCTTATCTTTAATATAAAAAATTTTAAATTTTTTTTTATCTAATTTGATAATTTTTATGCGAAAATTTTAAAATAAATCGAACTTTGTAAAAGATAAGTAATAGAGTTTGCATCATGAAGTAAATTTTGAAATTTTATTAATAAAATTATTAATTTAAGGTCCCAAATAAGTTTTGTTTAGTAAACATATAAATATTTTTATTATATACTTATTCTTTATATTTACAACATTATTTTAGCGATATCGTCAAGGTTTCAAAAATGTCTACATTTTTTATTTCACAATTTTAATAACTATGTACTACATATAAAATAATTAATTAAATAACACGTTTTTTTGATTAAAAATGTGGAATATAATTTATTTTTATCTGCCAATTATTGATCAAGTCAAATATATTTATAAATTATCAATAGTATCTTTAAAAAATATCATAATGGTACTATTCTTATCATAGTGGTACTTACTGTGCTATGCTGTAGGTACTGGGAAACATCCGATATTGGTCTAAGTTTGCTCAGCTTTAATACCAGTTATAAAATTTCGGTAAAAAATGTAGTTTAAAATAGGTAAAAATGTTGCTTCACTACAAAAGGACCAAACTGCAATAAAATAACGTTGAGAAACTTCAATTACAGATAACAACCTAGTGGAGTGGAAAAAAATTGTAGCAGAATATATTTTGTCCCTAAGTCTATTTTTACAGCACAGAACATAATCTAATGGATGATTTTATCTGGTGATATTGTCGGGGCTACAGGTTCGTCACGTTTTATCCATTTCTCATTGTCTGTTATTTACAAAATTTCTAACTAAAATATTGTAGTTTCATACATATAATATTTATGAAAATTTGGTATTTGCTGTTCCATTTCTTTTAAGCAAGTTGGCATGTACTGTAATTTCTGGCGGCATCACCATCTTAAACCTTTCTGAAAATGATGTGGATGATAATTCCAAATCATGTAAAATTTTGATACTGTACTTTGCTAAATATTTACCATTAACGTACGCATCGAAGATATTTGTGGATCGTCTTCTAATATGCCACACATCTTTAGTAGCTTCAGTGTTTGCGCTTCGTGGCCTTCCTCGTTCAATGCCGAAATCATCTGGTATGGTTAATAAAATGTGTAGCGGAAGAAAGTATTTTTCATCTCTGCAGATAGTCCTCTAGCCTTTCTTTGATTTTGCTGTACTTCACCATAAATCAATGTCATAGCTGCGTATTCTTTATTTGTATACTCGTATATTTTTATCTTATTTTTAATTACTTTATTTAAACACTCTTTTAACTAAACCTTCTAATACATAAATGAAACAATATTTATTACATATTATTGTTGATTAATTTTTTTAACTCTTCAATAACCATAATTCTGCATTGCTCCATTCTGAAGCTATGTATATAACTTTTTGTACATCAAATCCTAAAACGTTGGTACAGTCTCTCGGACCCGGTTTTCACAAAAATTACAATAGAATCAAGGATTGCTATTGCCCTTCTTCCGAAACTCGGTCCATCCAATTTAATTGAGATGCAGTCATTTGACCCATGTTTTCATATCCGAGTTTTCAAATATATAACTGGCTCGAACTGGTATGTCAATTCATCAAACTGCACAACTTATAGTTCACTATTATCATCTTGAATGGGGTGGGATTCGCCTTGTTATTCATTACAGTAATTTATATTGCCAAAATATGTATTATCGCTGAATAAGTTACATTATACTGCAATCATAACATTTCAGTTCAATCTTCGATCTTCCTTGAAAGTGCTGTAATGTCCATTGTAATGTTATTTTTTGAGAAATTATGTATAAATAATTTCCCAGAAAATTACAAGACTACAATATAAGCTAAACTTTAATAAAGTAATATTCTCATAGAAACGTGTAATGTGACCATAAGAATTCTTACAATTCATATTCTTGTTATCGTAATGATACTTAATCTAACTATATTCCGAAATATATGCAAACTGTAGTCCTTAGTATACTTTATATTTAAAACAATTAATTAAGAACATACCATTGATAATCAGAAGTCACGACTTAGATATTAAGTGAATAAAAATGTAATTAAAACTAAACCAATGCTTTCATTGCCATTCCGCATCATGGTGATCTTGCTTTTCATAATAATTAACACGAAAAAAAAGGAAACAATTCTTTTTAATTGCACTAAAATGGGGAAACCCTAGTCCAAACAACCAGATAGCAAGCGCAGTGTGATTAATACTATCGAAATACAGCCAGCCACATTAGAAAACCATGATAAAGCTTTATATTATAACAATAATTATAAAGCTTGATATTATAACAATAATTGCTAGTTTTGTGTAAATTGATCTATTAATTAATTTACACAAAAACTAGCTAAAATCTTTGATACAATAGAGCTCTGTCTCTTGCAAATATATAAAAATTAAAAACTATAGAATTGTTTAATTGAAAGAACACTCGTATTAAAATAATAATAATAACTTGGATATTGCAATATTTTTTATTATTTTGTTCAATCAAGAATAGTAATTGGAAGACACCATTAGGAGCTTATCAAAACATTCTAGAAAAGTAAATTACAAAGTCATGTACATATAAATTTTTTGTATAATTCTTACAATATAAGATTATGTTTTATGTACGTTGTACTCATTTTGCCTTTTCCATTCGTAATTATGTTTGATAGAATTAATTTTTTTATGACTACTACTTGGAATAGTAGATACTGTTTGTGTTAGAAATAAAAACAACATAAGGATGAATTCAATAGAGTTCATAAATGTGTTAATAAAAACAACTACTCCACTGATGTCAGTTTTAAGGCATACATAACTAATTAAATTTAAGTTCAAACTGTTTCAAATAAATATTTTTTAGTAGTTTTATAAGATTGGTCACATCAGCAAAAACATATTTTTTTCTATAATTTGTAGGAATTTGATACGAAGTTATTTGTAAGTTGATTCATAGTTCACTGTACAAATGTTGCTTTGTAACGCCCATAGCTGATAATATCGGTACCATACAAAATCCTACAGCATCGAGGCTTAAAACAATTATAACATAATTAGTAGGTGGCTTAAGTGGTTGTTGTTGTTGTAGCAACTCCAGGTCTGTAAATAGAGACAAAACAAACCTTTACATGCAAACGATACTTTACATCCACTTACTTTAACTACTTCTCTACTCTACTTAGGCAAATGTAGCAATAAATAAGACAAAATATAAATAATAAATAAACAATAAGTAAATAAATAGTAAGTAAACAAATGAATAAATGAATAAATGAATAATAAGTCAATAAATAAAATAAATAAATAAATAGATAGATATTACTTGTCAATAAATAAAATAAATAAATAACTAGATAGATATTACTTATATATAAATAGACAAACAAATAATAAATAAATTAAATAATTGAATAAATAGATTAATAAATAAATACTACATCCATATAAACTTGTACTATTAATTAACTATTTTGCTCTAGTGGTCTAGATGGTTGTTGACCGATCGAGCAGGACCGGTAGGTTAAGGAATTGAGCCACTTGGGCTGGGTTCGCCCAGAGGTCCGCAACTACCAAATTCGTCTGTTTAGCGGGGCAGTTGAAGAGGTGGTTGGTGTTATGTGGTCCTTGGTGGCAGTCGGGGCAGAGATCAATGGTGTCAGGGTTAATGCGAGCTTGATAGCTCTGAAGAGTGCGACACCATCCCGACCGTAATTGCGCTAGGGTGGTTCTAGTTTCCCTAGGCAAAGCTTTTTCGCTCACGTCGATAGGAGGTGGACGTTTTCCAAGAACCTTGTTATTTTGGTTTGAAGAGATTGCTGCAGAGATGGCTTCGTGGTGAAGTGAGCTTAATGCTGAACGAACCATGGAGGGATTCCAGGTGGCCGGTATGACTGGATTTATGTCGTCTCTGTACGACCTTAGGTCGCGACGGATGCAGCGTGGAGGCATCTCACTGTTTGTGATGGTGTGAACTGGGTGGCTGGGCAGGACAACAGGAACTGATGTGTTAGCAGCTCATTGCACTAAAATGTTAGGGGACTCTTTCAGGGAGGCCCAGGCTCTTCACGAGTTGTAGCGCGAAATAGAATACGAAGTTGATCGTAATAGCGCTTGAATTTGATTTTGATTTCATCAATTTTTTTGTTTTCATCAATTTCAGTACATGTTATATGCCTGAGGACCAACAGTTCTGAAATATCATCTAGTTCATTTTTTTATTTGAATTTCTGATATTTGTCCATTTGTAAATATATATATATAACTAAAACTAACAGAGGTTCTAAATCAATTAAATTTCGAGTAATAGTCACTTGAATTTTTTCAGAATCTTCTGAAAACTTTTTTAATCTTTCTACTTTCTTATAAGTTGCGAATAAACCTCCCAGATGGTCCTATAATGAAGTAATTTTATTCGATTATGGTCAAATAATTTTATTCGATTATGGTTTACATATTTTTGTAATGTTAGAATTTTTTACATAATTCAAAATCTTTATGTCATTTTATAAAAGTATCTATATTAATTAATTCATCGTCACTTATATTACCAAATGCATATTTTCCAAAATTTAATAGTGTTATCAACGTTAGTTTGAATAGCTTTAGAATTCTTGATTTATTGCACGGAATGTTGAAAATATAAACTAAGATTTAGTATATTTATACCGAACACCTAAAATCTCAGTAAAAATTATGACATTTACTTTATACAACAAATATTTTTGTCATATTTGTTTAATGTAAAAAAGAATTAAGTTAAAAATTTAGTGATAACTGATAATAGTACGGAAAAGTAGATTGTAAAAAAAAATTATATGTGCCATTAATAGTAATTTCGATTACTTAGTTCTATCAAAATTAAACATATTTGTTCAATAATTTCCAGATATAGTATCTAATATGCAATATATTCGTTTTTGCTATCCAATGTTTTTGGATTTTGAGCAAAATGGCTGTAAACACAAAGATATAATTTCTTCAATGAGAAGATACTAATCAATCAGTTAGAATATCCCAACAAGAAATTCTATATAAAATTATAGACTAATAAATATTAAATTTATTAAAGTAATTTTATAAAATATAAACAAATTACAAAATCAAATCAAATTTCGTAGAACTTATTACACTTCAGCAGTTATACAAAAATTTAGAAAGATTTGTTGATATCAACAACAAATGTTGTATCATCACAAACTTTATTTACTGTATCAGTAGCCACACAACCCCAAGTGCCGGTGAATTGTTTAGAATGTTTAAAAAACTATAATAAATTACTATCATCATCTAAGTTTAGTGAATTAGCTTCTGATCATTTATGTTGCGCCAAACCAAGCATATAAGCTTTTGAATAATTTAATTGTTCTTCGCTTAATATTTCAGAGAACTTCGTTAACTGATCTATCTATACGTAAATTAATAAAATGAAGATAATCCTCTAAACTAAAGCAATGTGATATGCAATATGAGAATTCAGGTAATTTCAATTTGCAATATTATCAGCTTTATTCTCGCATTGTTACTAGGTATATACTTTCGAAAATCGAACTAACTGTTCGGTTTTCGAAAGTATTGTCCAGACGTATTACCTCAATCCAAAATTTTGAATTTTCTAATATGAAATTGTGCAATGACACAATGACTCATTGTGTTCTTTAATATTTCTAATTGCTAAGTATGGGTATGAAAGATGCTCAAATTTGTGACAATCAACAGCTTAACTTAAAGATAAAAATCTACAAACAATATAATTAACAATTTTTATTAAAGCACCTGGTGTTGTAATAATATCAATTAGTTTTTTCAATTTTCCAAAATCTCGAGTTTAAACTGAATTTTGCAAAAAAATAAATCTTTTGTGAATATAGAAAAATAGAAATCCCTATCCAAAATTTAGTACAGCTTTTTGCAACTCTGCGACATTTTTTAATTTATTATATTTTTCATCAATTTTATCAGTTTTAATAGCTTTATTTTTCTTACTAAATCCGTATTTATTTGATTTAAGTGTAAGATAAAAAAAATATTTTCTTAAATGGTTTTTAATTTATTTGTAATATATTTTCATAAAAAAATTGTAATTTGCATTTTGGAATTTAATTTTACAAATAAAGTCAAATCTTCCAATTTGGACCAATTTTATACATTTTACTTTAATGTAAAAAAAAATATAATTTGTGAAATTATTTATTACAATAATTACAGCATTATTTACAACAAAAACATATACAATATACATTTATAAATAATTAATTAATAATACAAGTCTAAAAAATATTTTCAAAAACATTCAGATCATTTTTCTTTAATAATATTATCTTTCAGATCTTCAATATTTTCTATATCACAGTTTTTTAATTTCTTAATTTTCTTGTTTCAGAATTCCATGATTGTTGTTCCACTTTACCAAATATAATAAAAACTAAATTACCTAGTATCATCAACGCTGCTGCAATATTAAAAACAGTTTGCCATTGGTAAGAATTTTCCTAAATTATATAAAAAAAATGATTAAATTAAAGGTATACAAGGACAAAAAGCACTAAATTACTAATTACAGGGTTAGTCCGATAAGATTTTTTTTATTTATTACATTAGTTGGTAAGTCAGAAAAAGAGTAATATTTGAAGCAAAAGTAGTACTTAAAAATTCAGTGATTTCAAATTGATTTGTTTTGCCAACATTACGAAACCAGACTCAAGTGCTTTCTAATAATGGAGTGACATAATGTGCAATAGATTGTGTTAAAGTAAAGCAGAACAATCAACATTGCAAGGAATGTTGATCGATGTGATTAAAAGCAAAATACCACATATGCTCAAGGAAACTTCTGTTGTTTGTACAATGTCGATAATAGAAAGGTTGAATGTTCCCCGTTAATATGCCAAAAAGTCAATAAAAGAAACTAAATAAATTTTACGAGAAGCACACCATGGATAAACATGCTGGTTATAGACTTGGCCAATTAGTTCTGATCAACAAAAGCATCAAAAGCTTTTGTTGATCAGAACTAATTGTTTTCGAAATCCAATAGCCAGAACAAGCATATCAAGAATAGAAACTCGTCAACAATTTTATGCTGAAAAGGTAAAAGATAGTTTTTCACAAAAGTAATTCTTTAAACTTCAAGAATCATAGTACATTGTAATAACTTAAGATATTTTTCGAATTGATATAGTTTCTTCTTAGTTAAATATATTGTAATAGCAGGTGGATGAAAAAATATTTATCCCTTAAGTTCCTTCAAAAAAACCTAAATAGCTAAAAAGCATTTATGTGGTCTTAAGATGTGTTTCCTTTTTCGAAGCCTAAAACAATTAATGAAATAGTATTAACTTAAAATAAATACACAATAATATGCATATTTTGTTAACTCTTCTTAAGTAATATTTCAATAAAAAATTGTAGAATCGAAATAGGATAGTGTTTATAAGAGTTTTTCAGGGTGTCTGAAACTTCCCGCCCACCCTTTGTATTTTTCAAATTTAATCTATCCATATGCGTAATATAAAATACTTACCATATCTGTAACAATAAGTCCAATACAAATTGGTGTTATTAAAGCTACTGCTGTTGCAAATGTATTTGTTATTCCAACTAAAACTCCTGCATGATTTGGTGATAAATCAATATGATTTAAAAAACTGCCTAATGTACCACACCCTTGTGCACCTATAACAATTGTCAAAAGTACTAGAACTAATGCACTGTTTTCAACTGAACCGAAAAATCCAATAATAATTAAACCTATTCCTGGAATCCATGTTGCTATTGAATTTGCTATTTTTCTTATCATTATTAATGATAATAATTGTTTATTGGATAAGAAATCAGCAATAAACATAAATAAATATACTACAATGAGCATAGCAACATATGGTATTGCCGAAAAAACGGCATTATTTTGTATATCCAGTTTAAGTATATTGTGCATATATAATGGCAATTGTAGTAGAAGTGTTGCAAACCCCCATGTGAAACAAATGCGTACACAAAGCAATGCCAAAAATGGTGGTGATGTCCATATTTGGAGCCATGGTGTTGGCATATCATTTTTATTTATTGTTTCAGTTTGATTTAATGATGCTTCAATATAAGAAAGCTCAGTTGATGAAATTAATTTGGATTCAGCCGGATCACTAGCTCCTAATAAATACCATATAATTGACCATAGTAAACCAATACCACCTGCCACATATAATATTCCTGGCCATCCTAAACTTGAGGCAGCTATAAAACCACTTCCAAGAAAGGCTAATATTGTACCAAATTCTATTCCAGAAAAAGCAATAACACCTAAACGATTACGTTCTTCGAATGGTGCCCATTTTGATAAGAATGCATTAAATGCTGGAAAAATACATCCTTGGAAGAATCCTTGAAATACACGAATAATACAAAATACTTCCCATCCACCATATTTAATTGAAATTGGTGTTATTAAATTTAATAATGATGGTATTAACACTGCTAATAATACAATAAATTTCGCACCATATTTTTGTGCAATGTAGCCACCAGGTAGTTGTGTGAATGTATAGCCCCAAAAAAAACTACTTAAAATATAAGATTGTTCTTGTGCATTCCAATCAAATTCCTATAATTAATGGAAAACATTTTAATTATTGTATTAAATTCCTTAATTAATTTTCACAGTCTAAATTGGGCATAAATTTTATAACTTACTTCAAATTCAGGATTAGAAGTATCTTTATTTGTCATTGCCACCACAGCTACTGATACGCTTATTCGGAGGAAATACGAGATTGTAGCACATAGAAATAGTAAAAATATTTGTAAGTACCGCACTTTAAAAAGTAAACCTAAATTGAAAAATAAATTATTAATTATAGAAATACAGAATTAAATTTAAATATATGTATTTAACTTCATAACTGTTTAATTTTTTTCAAAAATGTCTATCTGAAAATTTTCCCTAATTTGGTTTTGCTCAATATTTCAAATATTTGCAATTATAAATTAATTTATTTAATTGAAAACACTTTAAACTTTATTATCTCAATTTTTGCCTTCAGCTTCCCGCTGATGCGGGACACTATACAATCCAAATTACATTTTAAATATGACACATATATAGGCGACAGTTAACAGGTTGTTAAATCAAAATCAATTATATTGAAATATATTCGCATTATCCACGTTTAGCGCAAGGTCGATTAAGCTTATCTAGTAATTAAGAATAATATACGATAAATGGAACAGAAAAAAACCCAACATTGTGAAATATTTAAGTATCATAAATATAATCGTGGTTTTTATGTTAACCGCCGACCTTCTGTCTACAATATTATTGATATTAAATATCATAATCAAACACAGAAGCTCATAATAACTGTAATTTATATTAAATTCTGTAGATCGATCAAATTTTTCTAGATCAGAAATTAGATTAATCTGAATATCAGAAGTTTATCAGTTTAAATTTTTTCACCCCAAAAAAGTCTACAATATACCAGTTAGTAGAAAAACCAAAAAGCATTATAAGTAGTAATCAATTAGAAACGGCATTTTAATTGATTAGAATTTTTAATCAGCTAATATTTAATAATTATCAATTATTGTATAAAGTAGTACTTATAATTTTATTGATTCATTTAGGCACACTCTGGTTCCTTTCTAATACATAATATATTACTTTGATTTTATTTTAAGTAATTGTGAATTCAACATGCAGCCATGTAATATTTTGTAATTAGAAATAAACACTGATATTAAGAATCAAGAAAAAAACACACAAAAATCAGGAAGACTTCAAGCCTTTTACAACGTTTGACTAAAATATTATTAAATTTCAGAAAGTAAAATATTTTTACAAAAATAATGCAATACCAAAATACATATTTTAAATTAGCGCCAAAAAATATTGGCGCAAATTTAAAATATGTATTTTGGTATTGCATTATTTAAATAAAACCAAAGTTACTTGACGAAGCTTATAAGGGTTTCTAAAAAAGCCATATAAGCTTCGTCAAGTAACTTTGGTGTTATTTAATTTAGATTCTCATTAATTAAAAGTTTTTCCTTTTTATAATTAAATAATTTTTAATAATAAAAATATGTAATAATTTACCTAATTTTTCTAACTTCTGACGTATTTTAAACATATTTTCTATAGTTCTACTTTACAGTTTTTTAAATAAAACTGAATATAAAAATAAAAATCTATTTCACTAATTTTTAAATACAATTTACTGCAGATATTTAGTTAATGTATTTGAAATATTTTTCACAACTGGTTTAATCTTCCGTTGTATTAACACTGATATTAAATTAGTATAATATTTTTATTCTTCAAAATATAATAAAAAAAAAATATTAATCAGAATTAATTATTTAAAAATTTGATTATTTTATCAGAAATTATTTATTATAGGATAGCAAATCTAAAGGCTGTTGTTATTCTATCAAATCTAAGGGCAATAAATAAATATTAGCCGTGACATTCGACTTTTCTGTGGCTTTTAACCACAACTATTTTCAGTAAATTCAGTAGTTGGATTTTAAACTGAAGTTCTTTGATGTCAATTAACAAATAAATAACATCATGTTGTGATTTTATAAAATAATCGTCAACATAAAATATTTGAAATTCGGTTCCTTTTGATGTTGTTATTTTGGCTTAATAAGGTATAGGTTTAACATTATTTATTTTCTCATTAATTTAGCAATAAATAAAACTATAGGGTGATTCATTTAGAGGTTCTTTTTCCTGTAGGGATTTGATGATAAATAAAAATAACACGTGAGTTGTGTCAAATTATAATGATATTTTTATTCCGTATTGTTTTACATTTCATCATGGAAAGACTTAGCCCGGCACAGAGTCTAGAAATCGACACAAAACATACGACAATAGAAATCTGGAAGCTGTAATTGTTGTAATAAATAATTTCACAAATTATTAATTTCTTTTACATTCAAATACAATGTATAAAATTTGACCAAATAAAAGTAGATTTGACTTTATTTGTCAAATTAAATTCCAAAATGCAAATTACAATTTTTTTATGAAAATATATTACAAATAAATTAAAAATGAATTAAGAAAATATATTTTGATCTTACACTTAAACCAAATAAATACGGATAATAACATTGCTAAATTAATTTCAATTAACCAAAATACTATATCCATTTATTAACAGAAAATCTACTTTGTTAATAAATTACTTTGAAAATCACAAAAATTAAAATGGATTAAATTGATCTTCCAATCGCATTTTAGATATGACGTACTTGCACTTCAGACTCTTTTGCAAACTACCAAAATATAAGATTATTTTTTAATAATTGACATTATTATAAGATATACTATATTCCAGTGGCAGCTGGTCGAAGAGCACATTTCATGCTTCTTGAATTATTTTAACTGTACTTATTTTAAGTTTTAAAATAAATCAAGTATTTCTTAAATAATTTTGGAATATATCGCTAAACGAAATTTTTTTTTCTGCTTCCTTGTAATTATCTAAGCCAATTTTAATTTTATATCGATTCCTTTTACTCTATATATACTTTTTCTATTAACACAGAGAACAATTAATATCTCTCTTATCGTCCACACCCAAACTTAACGAATACTTAAAACAACTCCGTAAGAGCAAAAAACTGAAATTTTTATATATACTGAATTAAACTTCACATATATATGCTAGTTTTTATTTGCATATTCTTAGGTGTTTACAATATTCAAATGGTTCAATCTTTTGAATTTAGTTCAGATTTTAATCACAGTTCAACATTCTATTAAAAACTTAAATTTATTTTATTAAACACTCTTACGGTAGTATATTCCTATCTTTAGTAAAGTATGCATATGTAGTTGTTTTTCTACGAAAAAGGACATTAATAGAGTATTTTTTAAGTTTTTAATTATTTTGGCGATAGTATATATAAATAAAGTTTGTGACAATTTTTTTTGCATGTTTTTAGGCTGTTAGATCTTTCATTTCATACAATTCTAAACTTCAGTTTAAATTCTAAACTTTATTTTTTACAATAAGCTTTGTTAAAAGCAAATATTAACTAAAAACCACTTTTTTTAAAAAAGTTTTGTGTTTTATTTTGAATTCAGCGAATAAAAAATATACACCTGTTTTGAAATTTATGGAATTATTAAAATAAATTCTTTTTAATGTATTGATAAGGAATTTATAGTTTAATACTATTTGTGAACAAATATTTTTTGCTTTTCAGTAGTTTTATAATAATGTTTTAGAATCGAAAATTGTTTTAATAAAAATAAGTAAAATATACAAACAAAGATTTTCGATTATATATTTTCTTTGAATGACCATGTTAAATTCACGAGTTGCTACTGATTCCACATTATTTAGTTGACATTGTATAAACAAACTTTTACACTAGAAAAATGAGAGAAGAAATTTCTGGCAATTTGAGTTTATAAGTAATAAAATTAAAATTAAAGTTTTCTTTATCATATGAATTTAAAGAAAACTACAAAATTTGCCAAACAATTGCTAATTTTTGTTATATTCAACATTATGTGGTGTTATATAATATTTAAATTTCACTCAATGGAAACTATCATATATTATTCGAAAATTTTAATAGAATATAATATATGACCTATCCAAACTTTTTTTCTTATATATGTCAAAATTGAGTTATTTTCAATTTTGATTTTTTATTCTAATAACTTACTGAATAAAGCTCGTTATAATTAAAATTTAACTATATCTTTTATTTTACAAAATCACTAAATCCAGAATAATATATAATAATATTATTCATTCGGTATATTCAAAAGATACACACAAAAAAATTACAGGTGATCATAATGATGATGACGATAATGATCATAATGATAATGATGATCATAATGATGATGATCATCATCATAAGGATGATGAAGATGATGATGATCATAATGATGATGATTGTGATCGTAATATTTTATTTTGTGAGACATGAATAGTCAATTACTATATTTATTGCCCTTTATTTTCTAGTTCACAAAATTAGGATCAAATAACAGAGCATTGTACTTCACTAATCATTTCCATTGTTTTTATTGCACAATACTAATCATTTCCTTTGTTTGTATTGCACAAAATTATTTAGAAAAATGACTATTCAATCATTTTCTGTTCGATTATATTAATATTATTTGTATTTATCATAGACACTTATACTGATTACATATAGTTATACTTAACATATTTTTTTTCTTATTTATGTAGCAGAATTATTTTCAATTTTGATGTTTATACTTAACATATTTTTATGTAGTAATATACAATTTAGGTAAGGTATATTTATATTACATCTCCTTTCATATGAAAAAAACATTGTGATAAGATGATTTTTCTTCAAAACATAATATTGATTTATTCACAGCTCATAAAAACGTTTTATTTTTAATATAATTAAAAATAAAACCTTTTTTTTATGAGCTGTGCATATTGAATTGTAGGTTTCTCTCTTCTTCTTTTTTTTTTTAATATATATATATTTCTTTTTTTAGATAAGAGGTAACTTATTACAAGAAATTTTTATGTACTTATGTGAAAAATAGATTATAGGCAATAAAAAAAGTAAGCTTGAAATTATAGTAATCATTTTCTTTACAAAATTGGTTTTATGACCTTTGTCTTTCAATTTATTATCATGATATTGAATTTCAGATAATATGTCTCTTAGACTTTTACTATATTATATAAGTTTTTCGTTTGTACTTATTATATTGTTCTGAATGATAGGCATTCTAATATCTTTAGAAATTTAAGCAATGAAATCTGAACAAACATTCGATTTCAAAAATTCTAATATCTTTAGAAATTTAACCCCCCGAGGGATTCCACCTTGTCGTGGTGGTGGGGCTTAAGTAGGATCAAGGATGTAGTGAGCGATGTCGGTGGATACTGCAGAGAATAGCCTGTGGTATCCGGCAGGTCTAACCATACCGATAAAGTCACTATTGAGGTCTGAAGGGAATCCGAACAACAATGGACAATGGCAACGAAAAAGGGAATCCGAACAACAATGAACAATGGCAACGAAAAAGGACAAATCGCGTGTTGGGATGTCAACACAAGTGTCACCTGTACCTACGGCAGGTGGCGAGGGCTTGGTTCCGAAAGGAACTAAGTCGCCAGTAGGAACGTGCGGAGGAGTGGTGACAGGCTCATCCGTGCGTAATGAAGCAACTGAAAATCTACTTGACACAGATGAAGAACTACGAGCATTGTCGCAGACATCTTCATTTGTGTTATCAGAAGGGGACCTGGGCATACTGAAAGGTAAGTCAGATTTAGGAAGCTCAGATCAGTCTGATTCTGGCTCCGACATGGAGGTTGACGGTAATACCACAGTCATCAACATGGCGGATCTGAGCTCCGATTTAGATAATATAGGAAAAAGCTATTTATCTTCCACAGGTACACCAAAGGGATTCAGTAAGGTTAACCCCCACTCTGGTGCAGTATCAACCAATCTGCGTAAAGACGCGATTAAAAAGATGCGCAGCGCCAGAAGAAGGATTGAGAAGCTCCTGGTGATCGATCCGAAGGAACTCAGCGCCTGGGACAAGGAAAAGCTTGTCGAAGCCAGAGCTGTTGTGAATTCGACGGAGCTTCAGAAAATTATTGCGGCGAAAGCGGAGCCACAGCCGTCTTCATCCGGTGCGTCTGTAAAACAGACTAGGGATAAAGACAGGAAGCTGTGCTCCAAAATAGGTTCCTCCGGTGCGTCTGGGTGTCAGACAAGGGAGGAATACGAAGCCAGTTCCTAAAGGATACCCTATCTTCCCGATTTCCTTCGATTTCGAAAAGAATCCAACAGTGATCTGAGAAAGAGGCTCTCTCAGATACCCCAAACTCTAGATCGCCAAAATCTAGTAGCCAAACTCTAGATCGCTCTGCATAAGGAATTGGAGGGTATCTGAGAGAGCCTCTTTCTCAGATCACTGTTGGATTCTTTTCAAAATCGAAGGAAATCGGGAAGATAGGGTATCCTTTAGGAACCCCAGAAAAACGAATTGGGCTAAATACACGGAATTGCTTAGTGACTCTCCAAGGCTCTTAACTGGAGAGTGCTTAACAAAACGTAAGCTTATCGACAAGGCAGTAGACATCATTAGCACCGAAATGAACAGTGCTTTTGAAGCCTGCTGCCCCCTGAGTCGGACATCGGGCAGCAAAAAACCCCCTTGGTGGAATAAAGAGGTAGAAGAGTGCAGGAACAGTGCGAGAACTCTGCACAATAAAGCAAAGTGGAGTAACTGCCCCTCAGACTGGGACAGTTATAAAGAGGAACTCAGGAAGTTCAAGAACATAACAAGGAGGGCAAAAAGGCAATCCTGGGGGGTTTTCTGTGAATCGATAGAAAATACCTCGGAGCTAGCAAGGCTAAGAAAGATGTTGGCTAAGGAACCGACGGTTCCCAACTACATCATGAAGAGTGATGGCACATGGACAGACTCCTGCCGAGGCACTCTGGACGCATTAATGGAAGCTCACTTCCCTGGCTCAGAGCCGGCGGGAACCGAACAGAAAGCGAGGTTAAGAAAGGGCTCCCAAGAGCTCTGGGAAATAACAAAGGAAATTGTTACGGAGGAAAAGGTAAGATGGGCGATTAACTCGTTTAGTGGCTACAAATCGCCAGGACCGGACGGCATACGTCACTCAAATTGAGGAATCATTACAGTATAAGGAATACACAATGGCAGCTTTTCTAGACATAGAAGGCGCATTTAACAACGTTAGTACGGAGCCAATGGAATGATCGCTGGAAGAATTAGGACTCCACAGTGGAATTGTGAAGTGGGTGGGCCGGCTATTGAACACACGGCAGATAACGTCTAACTGGGGAAGCTGTGAGAATAAAGTAAAGGTTACGAGAGGCACTCCGCAGGGAGGAGTTCTATCTCCCCTCCTATGGGTGCTGGTAATGAATAGGGTTCTAATGAAACTAGAGAGAGAAGGCTTCAGCGTCATTGCATATGCGGATGACCTAGCAATACTCATCACAGGGAAGTTCTTAGAAACAATCAGTATGCTGATGGAGAAAGCCTTCGACATACTGACGAAGTGGACAATGAATTGTGGTCTATCGGTAAATCCATCACAGACGGAAATGGTCTTATTCACAAAACGAAGGAAAATATCGGCATTTAAGATGCCCGTACTCAAAGGCAAGACGATGGTACTTTCAGAGAGTGCAAAGTACTTAGGGATCATTCTTGATTCCAAACTTAGTTGGAACAAAAATGTGGAGGAAAGAGCAAGGAAAGCCACGAACGCATTATTTGCGTGTAAACGGTTCTCAGGCACAAAGTGGGGCATCAGCCCAAAGATGGGTTACTGGCTGTACACCAGTGTAGTACGACCAATACTCACGTACGGTGCTACAGTATGGTGGCCAGCAGTAAATAGGAAGACAAATGTCAAAAAACTGGAAAAGGTGCAAAGGCTGGCGTGCATAAGCATCACTGGTGCACTGCGCACGACACCAACCTTAGCTATGGAAATCATGCTAAATCTGCATCCACTGGAAGAGCATATAAAGAACATAGCGGCAAAGAGTGCAATAAGACTAAGAGAGTCAGGTGCACTTAGATATAGGGGATACACACATAGCAGGATCTTGGAAGAATTCAATCTGGACACTAGGGGAGTGCATACAGACTACCTGACTCCATATTTTGATTTTCGCAGAGACTTCGACATTCGTATCCCAACAAGGAACGAATGGGAGGAGGGAACAGTGAACACAGAAATTGGAATATCCATTTTCACAGACGGGTCTAAAACAGCTGAAGGTGCAGGATCGGGTATATACATGAATTCCTAGATATCAGGGAATCGGTAAGGCTGCCGGATCACAGCAGTGTCTTCCAGGCGGAAATCCTGGCAATAGTTAGGGCGGCTGAATTGGCTGAGGCTAGACTGATATCATAGGAGCATATCATAATCTATTTCGACAGCCAGGCAGCTATCAGAGCGCTAGGGTCTAATAACATCAAGTCCAGCCTGGTAAAAAGCTGCCGAGAAGTACTTCAGGTACTTTGTAGGCATTGCATCGTTGAACTGTGCTGGGTCCCCGGCCACAGCAACATTGAAGGTAATGAAATAGCTGATGAGCTCGCTAGATCAAGATCTGAGGCAGACATTGGAACAGCCGATATATCTGTACTCAGTCCACTAGGGGTGGAAAAAGGTAAGGTGGACACTATCACGGTGAGAAGGATTGATCACATGTGGGAAACTACGAACACATGCCACATAGCAAAAACTATGTGGCCTCGAAGGAACCTAAGGAACACGGGAATCCTACTAAATATGAGCAGGACAAGCCTCAGACTTGCCGGTGTTCTGACAGGCCACTGCCTGCTAGGAAAAATGGCTAAGAGGATGGGATTAGCTACGGCTGATCTGTGCAGGGGCTGCCAGGACTTAGCAATAACGGAGGATATAGCTCACATGCTCTGCGACTGTCCTAGTCTCAGCAGAAGGAGGCTAAACATTCTAAGGAGGTATAGATACGGTGGACTACATGAGCTGGTAGGTATCCCGATAAAGGTAATCCTTAATTTTGTTAGGGGAGTAGCTTGGATTTAACGAGGGTAAGTAGCCGGGTAGTTGTTGCAATTAAAAAGAGATACCAATGGGCCAATCAATGGCCTAGGTCGGGGTTCTGTTCAGGCATCAGCAGACAGTTAACCCCCCCCCCTTATAAAACATAAAACATAAACATAGAAATTTAAGCAATATCCATGTGAACACAAACGCCAACGCACTTTCCAGATTAGAAATAGCAAATATAAACGTAGTCACCAGAGCAAAACCCAAAGAATCAAATAAAGATAATCAAAATAATATCGAAAATTCCGAAATTAAATATGTAGACAAAAATAATATTCACGATACTCGATTTAGTCAAATACGGAAGAAAATGAAATCAAGGTACTTACTGATCCAACAGGAATCCAAGAGAAAATTCCAAGAGAAATAAATAATTCAGTAAAAACTGACTGAATGCCCATTACGCATTCTCCTTCAGACAGAAATAAAAACTTAACTCCAATTATAATAATTAACAAAATCTTAACGAAAAACTCATAGAGATCAGTTCTCGATCTCATAGTAAAGAACTTTCTGGAAATTCATCTAATAACCTTGATTTTTTTTTTTTTTTTTTTTTTAAAAAGGGACTCGAGAGTACCGCGACCTAAAGATCTATTGTACATATTGCCCTAAACCCTAGCCCATTTCTAGAGATTTGTAAAATCTTAGTATGTGTTCGGGGGCCTTTTCGGCCAATTCATTTGTGGTAAGGATTCCTTTTCCCAAATGATCCAGTCTCCTCCGTCCTGCTGCTTCACAGGTGCAGAGTAGATGCTCTGTAGTCTCTTTGTCTAACAGACAGAGTCGGCATTTATCATCTTCAGCTAGTCCCATTTTTTTAAGGTGGTAGTTGACAGGGTGGTGTCCTGTTATGAGACCTGTTAAGGTTCTGATGTCCTTTTTGCTGAGATTTAGTAGTTTATCCACTTTGAGTTTTTGTGGCTGGATAAATTTTTTTGATACCTTCAGACCTGGTAGTCTGTTCCAGTAGAGTCTGTGCTCTTGTTCGACCCACCTGTGAATTATGAGTTTTGAGTGCCCTCTGGGTTTGCCACAGAATGGTTCTGGTCCAATGAACTTTGTAGTTGCACCCTCCTTTGCAAGGCGGTCCGCCTCTTCATTTCCTTCAACACCTATATGTCCTGGTACCCACATTAAGGTTACTTTGTTCCTTTTAGCCAGGATCTTTAGGTTTTGAAGACAGCTCCATACCAATTTGGACTCCTGTTTGTGGGATAAGAGAGCTTTAAGGACTGCTTGGCTGTCTGATAGTATATAAATTGTTTGGTTGCGGTGAGCCCTCCTAATAATCTCTTGGATGCATAGCTCCATCGCAATAAGTTCGGCCTGGAAGATTGTTGCTTCTTTACCGAGTGGTTTGGATAGTGCGAAGTTTGGTCCTTTCACACCGGCTCCTGTACCATCTTTGGTTCTTGAACCATCTGTGTACCAGATGGTCGAACCTTCTTCTAATTCATGAAGCTTGGATTGCCAGTCCTTGCGTTCATTGATTATAACTTTGAATGGTATTTCAACTTATAAGTTGTCGGCATTATGTCCGTTAAATGCGAGGTCGTTGCCTCTATTATTTTATTGTTTAAAATTTTGAGGTGTCCTCTAAAATCTCCTGGTAAGTATTGTTTTTCCTTCTGAATTCGGATCATGCTCCTTGCCGCTTCTTTTTTAATTTGAAGATGTATCGGTGGGAGATTTAGGAGCATTTCCATTGATGCAGTTGGACAGGTTCTCATCGCACCTGTTATTCCAAGGCATGCTAGTCGTTGTATTTTTTGTAGCATAACTTGTGCTTTAAGTTGTAGCGTTTTGGTCCACCACACCGTGGCGCCATATGTCACTATTGGTAGAATGATTGTTCTGTAACACCAGTAAATCATCTTGGGTTGTAGCCCCCATTTTCTGCCAAATAAGCTTTTACAGGCCCACATCGCCCTTAGTGCTTTAGCATGAGTCGTTTCTAAGTGACTGTTCCAATTTAGTTTTCTATCCAGTGTAATACCTAGATATTTGACTTTATTGGAACAGGGTATTGTTATGCCATTTAATGAAGGTGCTGTGATATGTATCTTTCTTCTATTTGTAAATGGTATGATGTCGGTTTTTGTTGGATTAATGTTAAGATTCTTAGACTGACACCAGTTCATAATCAAGTTTAAGGCCAATTGTAGCCTCTCAGAGATGACAAAGTCATGTTTGCCTCTTATGATTATGACGAGATCGTCGGCGTATCCTATGGTCTCGAAACCTTGCGTTGTAAGGCGATCTAGGAGCTCATCAACAACAATAGACCAAAGTAGTGGAGATAGTACTCCTCCTTGGGGACATCCCCTATAGGTTTGTGCTGTTAATGTGCTGTTGCTTATGGCCGCCGTTGTCATTCGGCTTTTTAGCATGGCATGAATCCATTTAGTGGTCGTAGGCTCTATACCTTTTTTCCTGGCTGCCGCTATGATTGCGTCATGTGGAGTATTATCAAAGGCTCCTTCTATATCCAAGAAAGCGCATAGTGCTATTTCTTTGAATTCTATCGCCTTTTCAATGTTTCTAACTAGATCATGAAGGGTTGATTCGGTTGATTTTCCTTTTTGGTAAGCATGTTGCTTAGGATGTAATCGGACTTTACTTGGTCCAGTTCTGATGTGGTAATCCACTAATTTCTCCATTGTTTTAACGAAGAATGATGTGAGGCTGATAGGACGGTATGACTTAGGTTTTTCGATGGGACGGTTCCCTGCCTTTGGTATAAATACCACCCTAGCTTTCCTCCATATTTTTGGGATGTAGCCCATACAAAACTTGCTTTAAAGATTCTTATTATGGCTGGCATAAGAATCTCTAATCCCTGCTGAAGTAGTGCCGGGAAGACTTTGTCTACTCCAGCTGATTTAAAGGGTTTAAATGAGTTTATAGCCCATTTAATCTTTTCTGGAGTGAAGATCTTGGCAGCTAAGCTGCTACTGTGTGGAGAAGGACGTTGAATCCTTTCCTCTGTGTATTCATCTTCTTGATTTTCTATGATTTTACAGCCTGGAAAGTGAGTCGCCAGTAATACTTCTAATGTTTCTGAGCTGCTTGTTGTTAGAGAACCATCTGGTTTCTCTAGAAGTCCAATATCAATAGGTGTATCCTTTGATAGTACCTTTTGGAGTCTGGAGGCAACTGGGAGTTCATTGATCTCTTCACATAGTTTCCTCCATGATTCCCTTTTTGACTTCTTTAAGAGGTTATTAAATTCGGTAAGGGATTTTTTATATTCTTCCCAGTTACCAAAGGTTTTTGCTCTATTGAACAATTTCCTAGTTTCTTTGCGTTTGGTTGCTAGTTCCTCGTTCCACCAAGGTAGTTGTTTGTTACCTTTTTTCTTGGAGATAGGACAACTCTGTTCATAAGCATTAATCATGTTATAAACAAGTTGATTAGCTTGTAGGTCAATGCAGTCTGGGCTGCTTATTGTATCCACCAAGTTACATGTTTCGTACTTAAGTATTGTCTGGTATTGTGTCCAGTTTGTACGTTTGGGGTTCCTAAACTTTTTTTCTTCAGATTGGGACGCTTGAATTTCAAAGCATATATGTTTGTGGTCTGAAAGGGAAGCTTCCTTAGAAACGTGCCACTTTAAACATTTATACGCTAAGCAGGGGCTTGTTATTGTTAGGTCAAGTACTTCCTGCCTGATTTTGTTAATGAAGGTGGGGGCACAGCCCCTATTTAGTATATCTAAGTATTCTAAAAGTGACTCACCTCTTTTATTATTGTTACTACTTCCCCATACAATGTGGTGAGCGTTTGCGTCACATCCTAGGATGATAGGAAGTCCATGATCTTTGCTATACCTCACTAGGTCTTTGACGCAATCTGGTGGAGCTTCTAGCTCCTCTCCAGGGAGGTAAGCTGAGGGAATTATCACCTCTTGAAAACCTCCTGCAGTTGGTATTTTCGCCAGTATAGCAACTAAATCTGTACGGATGAAAAGAGGAATGGTAAGATAATTAATTTTTTGAGATAAAATGATTGCTACTCTTGGTCTGCAGCTAGATTTATCAAAGATTTGCTTACCTGTTGTTAGAGGGATACCGAGAAGTTTACCTTTTGTGGCCCAAGGTTCTTGGATTAGAGCCACCTGCATCTCCTCTTTGACGAACCTCCATGCTAATACGTCCATTGCCGCTGCTGCTCTGTGGAGGTTCGCCTGAATGATCTTTATATGATCATTTTTTTGATTCTGGGACATCACTAGTGGTCGGCGGCTTGCCGCTGTTGACCTCCCTTGATTTTGGCCGGAGTGTGATGCCCGAGAATTTGTAGCAGACACGGTTTCCCAACTGCTTAAGATTCTCCATCGATTGGCCGTCGATATAGAATGTGATTACCGTGCACGTGCCTTCTTTCCTTCTACTAAGGACTTTCCAGTTCTCCGTGCACAGTTTAGGGTTCTGAGAAGCTATGAGTGTTATTATTACCTCTGTTGGGTCTTCTTCTGCTGGGAAGTAGCCCGTAACTATTTCCACTTTAGGAATATGTTCTTCCTTAACTGCCTTTATGGTTGTAGATTCGTCTACTTTAATTAGGGCAGCTACCTGCTCAAGCCATTTCGATGTTTTATCATCTAGGCATATAATCAGCATCCATCCTGGTTTTAGGCTGAGACCACCAAATTGTGGATTTGTACCCTCTTTCGCCGCTGTTGGAATAGCTGCCAGTATAGATTTCTGACACACCGCTAACTGTTCTGGAGTTAGTGTCTTGTGTGGGTGTTCGGCATGGATGATGCCGATTCTCGTCCCTTTGATAGCATCTCTATAGCTAGTGCCCGACGTGGAGGGCTGTGCCTCTGCTGCGGGTCTATGCTTGACGCTTTGGGTTTGTGAGGGTTTATGCCTCTTAACTTCTGTTCTCACAGAAGGTGGAGTTGCTGATGGAGGCCTTTGCCTCTTCTTCGTCTGCTCCGGAGTGAGTGTATCTCGCATTGGTAGACACGCGAGATCATACGCTTCCTTTATAGACTTACCTTTATTACGGTGGTAAGCGTACCGCCTTTTTCCAGCGCCGCTGAGTCTCTTCTTCTCATTGGATAACGACAGCTGTATCAGTTCAGCTGATAGCTGCTGCTCGTTTATCCCACTTTGAGTGTAGAGTGGCGGTCTAAATCTTAGTTTTTGGAGTTTGGTACCTGTTGGAGTTGGTGTAATCTGTGAAGGAGTTTCCTTTTCAGCAGATCCACTTGCTCCTGCTTCAGAAATTTGTGTGTTGTTGTCCACTATTTCCATGTTTGTAGCTTCAGCTACTTCTTGTGATGCCTTTGGGGAGGCATCAGCCCCTTTGTTTGGTTTTTTGAATTCTTGCTTCATAATCCCACGAGTAGCGCGAGAAATAATAGTCACCCCTGGCAAAGCTCCGCATTACCAGGGGAAGGCTGATTGAAACTGGAGGTCGCCTGGTATCCAGAGTTCGCATATTAGTGATTAGTTTCCCACTAACCATTCATCCTTTGGCCTATGCTGTTTCACCGTGGATTAGGGGATTTTTTTATTCCGAGGTTTACTCCTCTAAGTGCCGTACTTTTTTAAGGTCACCCTTTGGGTAGTAAGAACACTTGCGAATCACTGCGGATTTACTACTTCCTATTTAGTGACCAATGACACCCCAAAACAACTGCCTGAAACATGACCAGACCAGTCTTTGAGACTTCTCATTGCTGTGATAGGATACGGAACCGACAGCTAGCTGTTCGGTTTTAATCCCCCCTATCACAATCGCCAAGACCATAGATGTAATTACAAGTCGACAGCAAGCTGTTTTACTTGTATTTTATCTTGTATTATACGAGACAGGATATGAGTTCACAGCAAGCTGTTCAACTCATATCCCGTCTTGTAGATCTTTTGGCATTACCCAGTCTGCACCACGTGGATGCGACCTACTTAACAGACCTAATAACCTTGATAAAACAGGAGAAAAAGAAAATCCACTTTCAAATAAAAATGCTTACTGTATCCAAAAAATATTTCTAATAAAAGTTTATTCCAGAATTTAGTGGAAATTCTGTAGAATTGGATAGATATTTACAACTTGCTGACAAGAGCGGCTCAGGACGAATAAGCAGATTTTCTAGATGTAATCTTCGGTGGTGCGTATGGAAAGAGTTAAAAACTTCTTTCTTAGAAAAGTTTTCAAAAACTAGATCTACCCAATTAGTTCAAATGGATGTATTCGCAGTAAGTCAAGAAATTAAAGAATCAGTGGTAAATTATTCGGAGAGAGCAGAAAAGCTACTCGATGAATTTTTTTTCATCGATGGCCAACTCTGTGGCTTCATTCGACCACATAATGATGACGATCACCATCATTATGATCATCAGTATCAATATAATGATCATCATCATTACGATAATCACCATCATTATCATTATGATGATCATAATGATAATGATAATTATCATTATGATGATCATTATCATCATTATGATCATCATCATCATCATTATGATCGTAATCACCATCATCATTATGATCATCATCATCATTATGATCATCATCATTAGCATTATCATCATCACTATGCTGATCGTCATCACCATCATCATTATGATCATCATCATCACCATCATTATGTTCATCATCATCATTATGATCATTATTATTATTATGTTCATCATCATCATTATGATCATTATTATCATTATGATCATTATGATGGTTAGCTTAAATCGGATTCGTGAATTTTATTAATATTAAATATTAAGGATATAACATAATACTGTCGCATATGTGATAATTTATTTCTGATTATTAAAATAATTTCCATAATATTTGAATTTATAAAAATATCGTCGTTTTATGTGATAGATGTATATTTTATATTACTGTGAAATTAACTTTTTTTTTCTATTGTTTTCCTGTAAAATGTTACTGATAATAATAATAAACTTGAACTGTGATTTAAATTAAAATAGATTTTATTGTGATTTGTGTTAAGTATTATTTTTTTTTCTGTACGATAACTATTATTCATTTTATAATCTATTACATATCGTAATTTTGAGATATTAATTTATCACTATTTTTAAATTTTAATGTGTTGGGAATGATTTTGATGCTGCAGTTATATATATAAAATTACCTAAGCTATCTTAAATTTACTGGGTGCATAATAGTATAAACTCTAGTGCAGGAGCTGCACTTGTTAATCCTGCTGTTAACAATAATAATATATTGTGTAATCTTAAGGTAGAACCTCCACCATTTATTCTTTTTCTATCTAGACTTGAATATGGTACTAAGTCTAGTGATATTATATCATATATTAAGAATAATAGCATTGATACAAAAATCATTCGCTGTGATTGCCTTGTGCCAGATAATCTGATTGGTAATAATTTTATAAAAAAAAAATTTAGTAAACAATAAATTCAGTAAATAAAAAGTTTTGGTTTGTCTTTTTATGTGTAATTATCTTTAATTTTTACCATTATGTCTGTACTTGATGAGAACAATAGGTCCTCTATTGTGTGCTCGGTGGTTACTACGGGTAGCTTGGCTGATATTGTTAAATCTAATATAACTAGAACTGATGTTACTGATTCTGGTACCACTAGACTTAGTACCATATTCAAGTCTAGATAGAAAAGGAATAAATGGTGGAGGTGCTGCCTTAAAATTGCACAATATATTATTATTGATAACAGCAGAAATAACAACTGCAGCTCCTGTACTAGAGTTTATACCATTATTTAAACTTTCAATAGCCACATCCTTAAAACCCGCGACTGCGTATCGAAGGTGTGCAGAAAAGATTTAAAATTTGCCTTGGGGGGCTCCCGTGGATTGATGTTGACTGCGTATTGAAGCTGTGCAGAAAAGATATAAAATTTGCCTTGGGGGGTGTGCAGAAAAGATATAAAATTTGCCTTGGGGCTCCCGTGGATTGATGTTGAAAATCTTCCTTCATATGAGTTCAAAATAAAATTAATTAACTTAAGTTGCTTATAACAGCGTCGTTCTGTTGCGAAAGCTGTATTTATTTGTAGATTAGAGATATTGTTTCATCTGTGCTATTAGGGTTAATTAATATAAATGTGGCATCTTTTGTAAACCGTTATCCCAATTTTTAAATGTTGAAGTTTCAAGAACTAATCATGGCCGACATTCTGGACATAATATTTTATTACGTGAATTTAATTATTATTATCGTTATATTGATTTTAACTTATCTTCAGACACACTTTCAAGGTGGTAACTATCCCTGTCATAATTATGTAATTTAATTGTAACTTTTGTTTCATTTTTTATAAATGAAACAAAAGGGTAAAGGTCGGTATGGTCCTAGGCAGGGTTCATTCCTAACATGTTACTTTGAGAAAACCTAGGGAAAGCTTGCTGAAATTACATCTACAGCACTGCCAACAATTCCAACTCTCACCTCCTAGAAGGTAGGTAACATCTGCCGGGTGCCTCCTGGTAACTTACAGCTATACAGTTTTAAGGCAGACGAGAGCGGGTGAAAGCGAAAATTTTTGCGCTATACCTAAATAAAGCGTTACGCCGACAAAAAATATCAACAGAGTGAGAGAAGTACATATCAGTCCAGAAAATCAGAAGACACCTGTAGGGAAAAAGCTAAAATTCAGCCAGAAAACCCGGAAGAAAGCGAAGCGAATGCCTAAGCTGAGGACAGAGGCGGTACTAATCAAGCCAGCAGAAGGAAGAACATATGCAGAGTGATTTTTTAGCGCATACTGTTGTTGCTGCAATCGATGCTTGCATTAGTAGACCGCTGAGGTTGGTTAATGCAGTATTTATATCAGACTCTGCTTTTAACGACATCTTTATATACATATGTGTGAGCTGATGTTAAAAAAAAATCCGATGGATACCCTACCATCTTGGAATTCTCGGACCAATCTTCAGGTGACCATAAAATAATCGCTAATTTATTTCTATGTTTCTTTAGCCAGGCTTTTTAGAATAACTCTACTCAGACTGACAACAACTCTTTTAAATACCACTAATGATATTATTGATATTGATATTACTATCCATTTCCAAAGCAATTTTCCAACCATGAAACGGTTTTCAATCATGACTAACTTAACTACCTTCGCCTTACCCACTTTATGTTCCTTAGAATGTGGTAAAGAGGTTGACGTATTTGCAACTTAATTTAGCATAATTTTATCGACATCGATCACATTATTAAACAATTTAATCTTTTAGTCTATGTCGACGATATACAAACATACAAAATAATTTCAGTATTATTATACAAATATTATTTAGATAGATTTTGCATTTGGTGCCAAAAAACTTTTTTGGAATTAAACCTCAGTAAATGCGAAACAATCTCCTATTCACGAAAGCATCCACCATTTCTTTTAAAAGATTACTATATTAATAACGAACTCGTTCGTAAAGCTCATCTAATCCGTAATTTAGGTCATTCCTAAACAGGGAACTCAATTTTCGACCACACATTGACAGCTTAATTAGTAGCGCTAACTCTTCACATAATGAAATTACGGTGCTATGGATAGCAATAATAAAACAAACAAAATAATAAAACAAACAAAAATAAGAAGAGAAGAATAGATGATTCGAAAAAAAAAACAAGAAAAGAACATGAATGATTCGCTAACACAACCGCAGCCAAAAATGACAAAAAATTTTCCATTACTCGTTACCTCTAATCTTAGTATTTCTTTAAAATGTTTTTACATCTTAGTATTTCTTTAAAATGTTTTAGGTTTTGGTAATAATATTTTTTTACCATATTTGTGAAACTTTGCATTGAAGTTCTTTGATTGCATGATAAATTCTATTTTCTAAGAATAGGGCAGCATTTGACTTATCAGCTAAAATTAGTGAACAGTGACAGTTTTACTTTTTCCCTTTAAGGTGATGAATATAGATTTTTCTCCTTAAGATGATGAATATAAATAAAATTTACTTGCTTTCATCATTATTTTATTGCAATTCATAAGTCAAGAATTATTTTTATTTAAATTTGTTATACAATTTTTCTAATCTTTACAGTTTTTCTTTATTTTTTTAAGCAATTTTAGACTATTTTCTAGAGATTCTCTTTGCCTTAATTGTTCTCGTTATTCAGTTAAGTTTCTGCGGACACCTTACAAATTTTCGTTTTTGAATATTTTTCAATTTTTCTAGATTAAAATTTCATCTGAATATCAATACAGTACAAAATCCAATTGACAAACGACCAAATTCTTACAATAATTATATGGTACATTAGAAAAACTTCTAATATTCCATATAATTGTTGTAAGAATTTTTCGTTTGTCAATTTGATTTTGTACTGCATTAATATTCAGATAAGATTTTTATTGATACATATTTTGGATTTGTTTGCTGCTGTTGTTTTTGCGCCTTGCCATGTAAGATTACATCTTCCTAGTTCTTGGAGTATCGTGCGTCTCCAGGTGTGCTTTGGGCGACCACGACTTCTTGAACCTTGAGGATTCCATTCTAGTGCCATTCTTGTAATGTTTTCGGGCTTTTTTTTGATGGTATGGCCGATCCACCTCCATTTTCTACGTATTATTTATTTCAGTATGGGTTCCTCATTGGTTAAGTTCCAGAAATCCATGTTGCTGATGGTGTTGGGCCAGAATATTCTGCATATGATTCTGAGGCATTTATTGGTGAATACTTGTAGCTTTTGTGTAATGGTGTTTCATACAAACCACGTTTCACTTCCGTACAACAGAGTTGACTTTCCACATGCATTGAATATTTTTAACTTGGTGCGTCTGGATATTTGTGAGCTTCTCCATACTGGCTGCAATCGTCCGAATGCCGCTCTCGCCTTGTTGAGCCTGTTGTTTGCGTCTGTTTCTGCGACGCCATCCGTTGTCATTGTACTGCCTAGATAGCAGAAGCTATCTACGTATTCGACTGGTTGGCCTTATAGCATGATATCTTCTGGGCTCACGTTGTTTATTCTCATGTGTTTGGTTTTCTTGATATTTATCTCAAGTCCAACATTGCGTGCTGATCTTTCCAGGTCATCTAACTTTGCTTGCATGTTGGAAACCTTATGCGAGAGTACACAAATATGATCCGCATAGTCCAAATCCTCGAGTTGGCGTGAGAGACTCCATGTTATTCCTTTTCTCTTTGAACAGCCTTCGCTCATGATGTCATCCAGTATGATTGTGTACAGTTGAGGTGATAGAGGTCATCCTTGTTTTACTCCAGCGTTGGTATGGAATAAGTCACTGATGTTTCCGTTATGAAGAACTGAGAGTTCCGCATTCTTGTACATAGCTCTGATGATTCGAATTATTTTCTGGGGTACTCCTTTCCTTCTCAATGCTTCCCACATGGCAGATCGTTTGATAGTATCCAAGGCTTTCTTGAAGTCGATGAACATCAGATACAAGGGAGTACGCCATTCTATTGATTGTTCTATATGATGCGTAGAGTGTTGGCCTGATCTACGCAGCTTCTGTTTGACTGGAAACCTGCCTGTTCATCTCGCAAAGTGTTTTCTATTTTGCTTTGAGCTCTTCTTTGAATTATGACTGCCAGTAGCTTGTATATGGTGTTAGGCAGAGTAATTCCTCTCCAGTTGGTGCAATTTTTCAAGTAGCCATTTTTTTGGTATTTTTACAATGATGCCTTTCTTCCAAGTTGGAGGCAGCCTTTCCTCTTCCCAGACTGATGTAATGTGAGGTTGTAGAAGATCTGCTGTTACACTTGCGGTTGGTGAGACAGTCTACTGTCTGGTGTAATTTTCTCATGTTGTTCTGACTAGCCGCTTGTTATGTTGTTTATTGGGCCACGTTGTTTTTATCTTTTTTGGTAATAAGCAGGTGGTCCAATATTTCTTCTTTTATTAATATAAAAAAAACGTCCTCTTCTTTCTTTGGTTCAGATAACTCTGACCTTTTATTTAATTTCACTCTGACATTTATGACGTTTTCTGTCATCTCTTTTCTTACCACTAGTTGCGACTTATTGCCGCGAGGAGGCTACATACCTTCCCCCTTGAAAAAAAATTTTTTTTTTATGAAATAATAATTTGTATCTTATGTCTATTGTAACATCGAGTCTAGTTCATTTTTTTTGTGATTTCTATCAATACGTTGTTTTTTTTTTTTTTTTTTTTTTTTTTTTTTTTTTTTTTTTGTTTTTTAATTTTAAATAAGTTGGATTTCAATTTTTATAAAATAATTTACATTTTCCTGTAATAGGTTGATATGTTTGTTATATTCATAAATATATATGTAGCTTGATTGTTTATACATTGTTAAAAATTTCTTTGGCTATTTTAAATAATTTATTTTATTACATGTTAGTTTATGCATTGTATTTTTATTTTTGTGAGTTTCATATTTTTCTGTATTAAATAATTTGAAATAATTCAAAAGTTATAAGTAATGATTGCGAAAAATTAATTATTTTAAGGATTTCATTAATTTCTATATTAAATAATTTGCAATAATTCAAAAATTATATGTAATGATTGTGTAAAATTAATTATTTTAAGGATTTCATTAATTTCTATATTAAATAATTTGCAATAATTCAAAAATTATATGTAATGATTGTGTAAAATTAATTATTTTAAGGATTTCCTTATTTCCATAAACTTATTAAAGCTTTTCTAGCAATCTAAATACTTCATGTTTGATGAAAAAAAATTTTTTAGTTTATTTATCTTGGTTTCGCTAATTATCTACAGAACGACTTATTACGTTGAATAACATAGTATTCAAAAATGCTAGAGTACAAATTTTACTTTTTTAGTTGAATTTCTAGTAATAATAGCTTTTCTATCTGTTATTTGGTTGTTATACATAAATGCAGGTTTGAGTCTGTCTATAGATATCGTTTGTTTATTGTTATTTATTAGTAGTGTGAAAAGTTTATCTGTTCTGTCTAGTACTTCGAATGGGCCGTCATAAGGGGGACTGAGATTACCTTTATACACACCTTGTTTAACGAAAACGTGGGTACAGTTTTTTAATTCCTTAGGGACGAAAATGTTGTTTTGTTTACGGGTTTTATAGTTATTTGGACAAATATTTCTTATGGATGTCACCAGGTCGGTAGCCAATTCACTGCTGAGGCTTGCCGGACTGTCGACGTTGTGGGCTACCAGTTCTCCTGGTAAACGTATAGTTTGGCCAAACAGTAATTGAGAAGGTGTTGTATTTAAATCGTGTATGATAGCTGAGCGAATACCCAATAAGGTCCATGTTAAACTGTCATACCATTTCGTAGGGTTTTCAGTTGCTTTGATGGCTGATTTAAGATGTCTATGGAATCTTTCTACAAATCCGTTACTTTGCGGGTGATATGTGGTTGTCCTGATTTTGTTAATACCTAAAATTGAAGAAATTTGTTTAAAAAATGAAGATTCAAATTGGGTTCCTTGGTCAGTCGTTATAGTGTGTGGGACACCATAGCGTGAAACCCAAGTGTTGATAAAATGCTTGACCACTGTTTCTGCTTTTATGTCGCGTAGGGGAATAGCTTCCGGCCAATGAGTGAAACGATCTCTGATTGTGAGTAAGTACGAATAACCATTTGAAATTGGTAACGGACCAACAATATCTATATGTATATGTTCGAATCTTCCTTTAGGGGCTTGGAAGATTCCATGTTTGGAAACAGTGTGACGAGTTATTTTTGCTTTTTGACAACCGATACAACTTTTAGCCCACAAGCCTACATCTTTATTGATACTGGGCCAAAAGTATTTCGAAGTGATTAATTTACGTGACGCTTTAATTCCTGGATGAGATAAATTATGTAATTTATTGAAAATTGGTTCCCTTAAAATTTTTGGGACAAAAGGTCGATTGCTACCGGTTGATGTTTCACACCAAATTTCTTTGTCATCGACTGGTATGTAAATTTTTTTGAAAATCATAGATGCCTTTGTATTTTTACTTGAATTTTTTATGAAATTTTCTATATCTTCCTCTTGTTGCTGGTGGTTTGCTAGATTTTCAATTGAAATTGCAATTTTATCTATGGAGTCTATAAATGATCTAGATAAAGTATCTGCGACCGTATTTGAATTACCTTTTATGTAACGAATGTCAGTAGAAAATTGCGATATAAAGTCCAGGTGTCTGGCTTGTCTGGGAGATTTTTCCGATTTTGAAGTGGGAACTGTTGTAAGTGGTTTGTGGTCGGTAAAGATAATGAAATCTTTGCCTTCTACGTAATACCTAAAATGTTTGATAGCTAAATACATTGCAAGTAACTCACGATCAAAAGTTGAATATTTCTTTTCAGAATCTTTTAACCTTCTTGAGAAAAAACTGATTGGTATATAGCTATTATCAGTTTGTTGTTGTAGCACAGCACCTACTGCGTCACCTGAAGCGTCAACGAATATGCTGATTGGCGCTCCTGGTGCTGGGTGTGCTAATAATAAAGTTTGTTGAAACAAAGTTTTTAAATTATTGAAAGCTTTGTCGTGTTCGTCAGTCCATACGAAATTGGTTATCTTACTTTTTTTGCTGTTGCAGCCCTTTATTAAATTGTACAGCGGAATTGAAAATTTTGTAACTTCCGGGAGAAATCTATGATAGAAATTGATCATGCCTACAAAGCGTTGCAATTTCTTGAACGTGTTTGGGACTGGAAAATTTTTTATTGTTAAAATTTTTTCCTCAGTAGGGGCGATACCAGCGGGAGTAATTTTATGCCCCAAAAATTCGATTTCTGTAGCACCGAAAATACATTTAGCTTGGTTAACATTAATGCCGTACTCGTCTAACTTCTTGAACACCATCCGAAGGTGGTTTTGGTGTTCTTCAGGCGTAGTACTAGCTATTAATATATCATCCAGGTATACGAAAGCGAAATCTAGACCAGCTAGTACTTCGTTCATAAACCTTTGGAAGGTTTGTGCGGCGTTTTTGAGACCAAACGGCATACGTACAAACTCGTAAAGGCCGAATGGTGTTGTTACTGCAGTTTTGTAAATGTCCGTTTCTGCTACTGGGATCTGATGGTACGCTCTGACCAAATCAATCTTAGAAAATAATTTGCAATTATTTAAACTGTTGTTTAAATCTTGGATGTTGGTAATTGGGTATTTATCGAAAATTGTGACTGCATTAAGTAGGCGGTAATCTCCACATGGTCTCCACTCGTTTAGAGCTTTTTTAGGGACCATGTGAAGTGGTGAGGCTACTGAGGAAGCTGATGGGCGGCAGATACCCATTCTGACCATGAGGTCAAATTCTGCCTTGGCTATTTTCAGTTTCTCAGGATTAAGACGTCTGGGACGAACCGATGGGAGTGGTCCTTCTGTAGATATGTAATGAACGACATTGTGCTTTGCTTTTGAATCAAAATTTGGTGCTATTCTGAGTGAAGGAAATTCATTCAAAATTCTGCCAAAATTATCGTTAATTGGGCAGAGTTTTGGTGAACTTGGTTCAATGTTTTTAAGAAAGCAATTTGTCCCAAGTGATGTCGATTGATCTACGAGTTTTTTACCACTTAGGTCGACCAATAATTTAAATTTAGTTAGAAAATCGGCGCCTAGAATGGCATTGTCTACAGCAGCTACTGTAAAAATGTGATCTAAGTTGCGTCGTAAATTTAAATTAAGTGTTACAGCTTTGAACCCGTAAGTGGAAATGTTTGTGCCATTAGCGGCAACGAGATTTGCGTTTGATTTTTCTGTATAATACGGACAATATTTTTTAGGTATAACTGAGACTTCCGCACCTGTATCGATAAGGAATTGGATTTTGGTTTTTGGGTCTGTAATGAATAAACGGCTAAACTTATTTTTATACTTCGGTGCCGTGTACGAGGTATTGCTACTTAGTTTTTTGGCTGTGGCTGGGTATTTTTTGCACATGGTGTTGTACATTTGTTGGCTGATTCTCCAAATTTGTTATGGTACCAACAAAAAGAAGAATTGTGGTTTTTCGGTGTTGGATCGCGTTTTCTACTTTTGGACCTAAACCTAGCATTCGGCGCACTACGAAAGTTCGGTCGCGATCTCGCATTTGTTTCTAATTTTTTTAATCTGGCTTCGATTCTGTTAACAGATTCTAATATTTGGTTATCGTTATGTCCGATGGTAGCTACTTTGTAAGGTGGTTGTGTTGTATCAACTATCTTGTCTGCTATAACAAACAAATTCTCCAAAGTTGTGGTGGATTCTATCACCAGCAGGCAATTTTGGATGTTTGTAGGTAATTTGTTTAACCACAATTTACGTAAAAGTTGCTTGTTTACTAAACTGTTACTTGCAGCTAACGATTCCATTCTTCGGTACAATTCCGACGGTTTTGAGTCATTGAGATCAAAACTATTTAAAAGAGTGTCCAATCTACGTTCTTCAGAATCTGTGCTACGTGCTATGATTAAATTTTTTAAGTGTTCGTATCTATTGTCTTTTGGTGGATTAAGTACCACGTCTGCCACTAATTCAATTGTCTCAGCTGGAAGAGCAGATAACAAATGATCGTACTTTGTATTTGAAATTGTTATATTTTTTGCACTAAACTGTGCTTCTACTTGGAAAAACCATAAGTCTGGTCTATTGCTCCAGAACGGTGGAATTTTTACCGACACCACGTTTACGGCTTCTGCATTACGAGGTTGTTCCGTTTTGTTAGTTGTTGCGTTATCATTTGAAACAACTGTTTTTGTACTACTAGAACTATCTTCTGAATCTGAATTAGTCATTATTGGAGCTATTATTACCAAATACTAAAAATATATTTCAGATTACGAAAAGATGTAGTATAAGTTTTACAAAAAATTTTAAACTACTAATATGTACAGTATAACGTCCATAAAATGACCAATACCCGGAAATAGTTATTGGAAGAATTAAATACGGAATACTATTTGTAAAGTAGATTTTAACTAATTTTCACCAAGACAAATTAAGGAAAAATTCCCTCACACAATCAATTTTGTTTTATGTAAAAATTATTTTATAAATTTAAATTATTCATAATTGCAATATAGAATTTATAGAAATCTAGGAAAATTATTACTTTAAAATCTGTTTTATATTAAATTATTATTTTAAAATCTGTTTTATATTTATTTGTAAACCTATATATGAACTAACTATTACAATTTCCATTTATAGAATAACTTTTAAAATTTTTCTTATGAAATTTCCTAATTTAGGTTGTAAATTTATATAACTACCATTAACGAATTATTTTAGGTTGTCAATTATGGTATACACTCACGTGTAATCCGTTGATATCTCGGCAATCCTGTTGATTTTCCACTAGATTTATTCCGGAAATGTAATTTTAATTTAAACTTCAACAAGTGTTCTCGTTATAATTTTCCCATAGCCATTATTTTGCAGTATTATATTACATCAAACGTTCCAGGGCATCAAAAATTTTCCGTTCGCTAAGTCGGCGAAAACGTTCCAGCAGAAAGAATTTTACGTTTTTATCACGTGCAGAAAAGTTTAGAACCCCCAACACTATTACTTTACATCAACGTCTGGACTCACGTGTAATCAGTTGATATCTCGGCAATCCTTTCAGAATATCAAAAATCTTGATCACGTCGGGGTCACCATTTATTGGGCCACGTTGTTTTTATCTTTTTTGGTAATAAGCAGGTGGTCCAATATTTCTTCTTTTATTAATATAAAAAAAACGTCCTCTTCTTTCTTTGGTTCAGATAACTCTGACCTTTTATTTAATTTCACTCTGACATTTATGACGTTTTCTGTCATCTCTTTTCTTACCACTAGTTGCGACTTATTGCCGCGAGGAGGCTAGTTGTTCCAGGAACTTTCTTTTGTCTCTTCTTGCAGCTTTCTTTACTTGTCTAGCCAACAGTTGGTATTGTTGTCTAGTAGTATTGTTGTTGTTCATCTGCAGCTTAAGTTCCCTTCTTTGAGAAATTAGGTTCCAGGTGTCGTCTGATATCCAACATTTTCTTTGTGGTTGCACTATGCCCAGTTCTTCCTCTGCGACTTGATTATATGTGGCTACGATATTTTCCCATGTGTGATTTTGGCTAGGTGGCATCTGGTCGCGAATTGCCACTGCTAACGCACTCTTGGTTGAGTTGTTTTGGAGCTGTTGGAGGTACAGTCGTTTTCGTCTTCTGTGTCTGATGGTTCTTTGACATTTCAGCTTGATCTTAATGCCACCCGTGGTTAAAATATCTATCTCTTCTATACATTCTTTATTGGTATTTTATATTTTGTGTTTTATACATTCTTTATTGGTATTTTATATTTTGTTTTTGCTTTATCACTTATATTGATTAATTTATATATTTAATTAATTTAATTTACCAAATTATTATTCATATTTTGCTAGAATTGCATTTTACGATCGGATGAAAATAAATTTGTTAATATATTATTTGGCCTGATTTTATACTTTATAATTTAATATAAACGAAATTATGATTTGTGATGTTACTTATTAAAAAACTCTAATATACATATATTATTTATTAGTCAATAACAAGCAATGAATAGAAATTATATTTATTTTTTCTAAACGTAGAGAGAGTAAGTACAGAAATATTTTCAACAAACAATATACAATTTAAATTTATAAGATAATTATTATTCACAAAAACAGTCCACATATTTTTCTTTAATAATAACCTCAGGGCGTTCAACATTTTCTATATTACAATTTTTTAATTTCATATCTTTAGTTTCAGAATTCCATGATTGTGCGTCCATTTTACCAAATATAATATAAACTAGATTACCTAGTATCATCAACGTTGCTGCAATATTAAAAATAATTTGCCATTGGTAACGATTTTCCTAAATAATATAAAAATTAAATTAAATTAAAAATATATAAATTTTGGAATTGTAGGATATTTTAATTTATTAATGCCTAAAATAAACTATAATATTCTTACCATATCTGTAACAATAAGTCCGAAACAAATTGGTGTTATTAAAGCTGCAATTGTCGCAAATGTATTTGTTATTCCCACTAAAACTCCTACATGATTTGGTGATAAATCAATATGATTTAAAAAACTGCCTAATGTATAAGACCCTTGTGCACCTATAACTATTGTCAGAAGTACTAGAACTAATGCACTGTTTTCAACTGAACCTAGAAATCCAATAATTATTAATCCTATTCCTGGAATCCATGTTGCTATTGAATTTGATATCTTCCTTATCATTGTTAATGATAATAATTGTTTTTTGGATAGGTAAAACGCAATAAACATAATCAAATATACTACAATTAGCGTAGCAATATATGGTATCGCAGAAAAAACAGCATTATTTTGTATATCCAGTTTAAGTATATTGTGCATATATAATGGTAATTGTAGTAGAAGTGTTGCAAATCCCCATGTGAAACAAATGCTTACACAAAGCAATGCCAGAAATGGTCCTGATGTCCATATTCGAAGCCACGGTGTTGGCATATCAGTATTATTTATTACAACATTTTGATTTAGGGATGACTCAATATATTCAAGTTCAATTAATGAAATTAATTTTGATTCAGCCGGATTATTAGAACCTAATAAATACCATATAATTGACCATAGTATACCAATACCACCAGTCACATATAATATTCCTGGCCATCCTAAGCTTGAGGCAGCTATAAAACCACTTGCAAGAAAAGCTAATATTGTACCAACTTCTATTCCAGAAAAAGCAATAACACCTAAATGATTACGTTCTTCGACTGGTACCCATTTTGATAAGAATGAATTCATTGCGGGAAAAACACATCCTTGAAAGATTCCTTGAAAAACACGTATAATGCAAAAGACTTCCCAACCACCATAATTTATTGAAATTGGTATTATTAAATTTAATAACGATGGTACGAATACTGATAATAATAAAATAAATTTCGCACCATATTTTTGGGCAATATAACCGCCTGGAAGTTGTGTGAATAAATAGCCCCAAAAGAAACTGCTTAAAATATAAGATTGTTCTTGTACATTCCAATTGAATTCCTGTAATTAATTAAAAATATTTTAATTATTGATTCCTAATTAATTATTACAGCCTAAATATTCGTGGATGCAAAACTTATCAACTTACTACAAAATCAGGATTAGAAGTATCTTTATTTGTTATTGCTACCACAGCTACTGATACACTTATTCGAAGGAAATAAGATATCGCACTACATAAAAATAGTAAAAATACTTGTAAATGACGTACTCTAACAACTAAACCTAAATTGAAAAAGTAATAAATTAATTTTAGCTATACAATATTAAATTTAAATATATTTATAGCTCATTCTATCTAGCAATATTTTAAATATTTGATTTAAATAAAAATATCTTATTAAGTATAGATTCAGAATAAGAATGGGTTTTTTTCTATATCCTTTTTTTCTATGTTTTAAATTAAATCGTTATTTTGAAATCAGACAATATTTGAATGTATTGTGTCATCATAAGATTCCCATGATCCTATGTCAAATCATATTCCCTGAATATTGCATTTAATATGTTTCCATCTCTATTTTCTTTTTTTTTTGTCCTTTATCCCAGAGACTACCAAAACAGATTATGTATATATATTTAACGCTATTTGCTCATGAGATATTTTTCATTTCTGTTTTCGCATTTTTTTCTCAAAAAGATTGTTTCTCTTCTCCGGCTATGCATGAACACCCGGAGAAGAGAATAACAATCTTTTTAACTTTTTGGTTTATGCGAGAAAGACTGGGAAATCATAAATTTTATGTGTATTGTATTTGTTGTATATCATCTTTTGTACCTTTATTTTCTTGAATAATTTTTTGAACTGAAAATTACCAAAGAAATATAAAAATTTTTTGATTTTTAATTTTTGGTATTCATATTCTAGATTTTTATAATAATTTAGATTAGATGCTGTGATACTTCTTTTACATTTGAATATTTAAAGATTGATGGGTGGCAGAAACTCATAAAAAGCAAGAAAACTCACATTTATAATATTTTCTTTCAAAGCAATGATTTATTTAATTAAAATATATATTTTTTTCTATTAAATTTTATTTCATATTGAAGCAAAGTTAAAATAAGGTACAAAATGAAGATTAAAATATTCTCTGTTCTTTGATGAAAATCTAAAAATTTTGGCATCTGTTTTTTTTTAGTTTTACTGCAAAGAAGTAAAATACATTTACTCCCCAATATGTTTTCTTTTTTCTACAACGATACCTAGAAAATGAATTGAAATTAAATAGAATATTCAAAAGGATTTTGAATTACCTTTTTCATGCATACATTAAGTTACCTGTTTCATTCTTAAATCGAATTATCTCATTTGTTTATAAATTACATCTTTAATTAATTAATATCACTGCATAAAAAATTGTTAAAGAAAAATATTGGTACAGAAAATAATATACAACGAAAACAATACACATAAAATTTATGACTTCGCAGTAAAAAATGAGAAAAACGATGAAAACACAATTGAAATATATCTCATGAACAAATAGTTTGTTTTTGTATTCTCGGGTATTTATTCAAAGAAAAAAGTAAAGAAAATAGAGATTGAAACATATTACATATTTACACTTAAATTGTTTGATGACACAATAAAATCAAATAATGCCACGATATTTAATTCAAAAAAAAAGTAAACAAAAAACGTACAAAAAAAAAGCACAGAAAATATTCGAGTCAATGGTTTAAATTTAAGATACTCTACTTAATTACGAAACAATTACAGGTAACCCCCGAAGAACATGGTATTTTAAGAACACGACTTTCGAAGAACACGGATACCTTCCCCCGAATTACACGGTTTTCGAGTAATTTTTTGAACATCAATTTAATAAAAAAAAAATTCAAAACGTAACGTTGTTTTTATTTTCACACTTGAAATGGAATCACATTTTTTGTAGTCTCGAACAGCACGGTTTCAAAGTAACCGTGTCCTTCTGGAGTTACCTGTACTTTGCTTTTAATTTTAGGTAAAGATCATATTGAAAATACAGTCGAGCAATATTCTATAATAAGCAAAAAAGTACGAAACGGTAAAAAGCAGAAAAACCAGTTATTTTTGTCTTTGACATTACTTCAATAATGTGTTACTAAAATCCTATTAAATTTCAGAATGAAAATGAAAAATAATATCAAAAAATCCAATAAATTTAGAAATTGAAATTTGCGCCAAAAAAAAAAGCTTTTTTAAGCTATATAAGCTTAGCCAAGTAAGTTTATTTTTTATTTTCTTTAAATTTTAATTAATTAAAAGTTTTATAATTACATAATTTTTAACAATTAATATACATATTTAATAATTTACCTAATTTTTCTAACTTTAGACGACTTTTAAACATATTTTCTGTAGTTTTACTTTATACTCTTACAACGTAAATAAAATCTATTTGACTACTTTTTAAATTCAAACTTTTCGAAATAATTTCTAATAATAAACTAATATTTTGCACAACTGGTTTAAATGCCGGTTGAATTCAAACTGATATAATATTACTAAAAAAATTTGTTTTCCGAATATTTTATTATTTTTGCAGCAATTATTTATAGCAAATTTTTTAGATTTTAAATTAAAATTATTTTTAACATTTTATGTTTTTGTAAAGGAGTGCTTTTTTCTTTTTAATTTATAGCCAAATTTTGAGAAAATTTTTTCCCTTAACTGTGAACATACAATATTTGATTATGAGGCGAGATGGGAAATCTAGGATGAAAAATGAGAAATTTGCCACTAATTTCAGCCCAATGAGGATTGATTACTAAGCCGGATTTAAAAATTCATAAGACTGGATTTGAACCGGGATCTCCCGATTGTAAGCCAGGTGCTCTATCTACTGCACCGCTCAGCTGCATTTAAGTAGCAAAAAATTACAGTGTAAATAAAACTTTTAAATTGTGCGAATCATAAAGTATGCAGATTCAATTTTGCGCTATGGGCTGAAAATGCCACCTCTAGCAACCGTTTCATTTTTCATGGATTCTTTCTACAGCCCTCGTAAAATTTATTAATAAATAAACTATTCAATAAATTTAATCAAATTAGTATACAGAGTTATGCAGAGTTATGCATAATTTTGTTCAATAATAAAAACTTTGGGAAAATAATCTTTTGCAAAAATTTATGAAACCAATGGTTATTATTTTAATTATAAAAATTTTAATGTTACGCAAAGAGCAACTAGAAAAATTTTTTCAGATACACTTAAAAAAAACAGTTAATAACAAAATTTCAGAATAAATTAAATTTCATTAATTTTAATTTATTCTAAAAGTTTATTATAAATTATGGTACGGGTTATTTTTTTTTTATCTGAAAACAAATATTTAATATCTGTAGATTTTGTTGGTATCAACGAACTCAAAGTGTACAGATTCATTGAAAAAAAAAATTTTTTCATTGTAAAAATATGAAGTGGGCTTACAATGCTATAAAACAAAATGCCAAGTACACTTGGTCGAGCAATATTCTAGTTTCAGTATCCCTTCTCTAGTATTCAGTATCCCTTCTCTGCACTTTAACAAAAACTACTAATTTTGAAGTTAACTATCTATAAAGAAAAACATTTTTTTTAAAAGAATTTTTTTTTTAATTTCGATATATTTGATAAAAAACAGCAATACAGTAATTGATAAATTTCAGGCAAAATTAAATTTTAAATTTTTAGATTTTACTTTAACCCTTTTGTACACGGTGGGAAGTATAATTCCCACCAATTTCAAATTGTTAAACCAAAGGTTTGAAGCTAGTAAACTATAATTTTCTGATAGGCAGTGCCATCTCTTTGAATATTTTTAACATTCCGCAAAATATGAAGAATATTTTTACATTCCCCAAAATATGAAGAATATTTTTTGACATGCTAACGGCATTTCTTTCGTCTCATAGTAAAATTTTACTTTGAAATTGTGAAAAGTAGTTAAACTAAAGTAGTTAAGTTAAACATGAATTAGAAGGTTACCACTTGCATCAGGTCCACATTCTAACAATAACGCTACTACCTCCCTCTGCCGTCACCTGGTAATTCAAGTAGTCATAGAAATTGAATAGAACTCAAAGTAGTTCTAACGTCATACAGTATCTGTGACTGTCATCAAGTCAAAAAGAAACAAGATACAGTTATAGGAACTATTAAAATGAAAGTTCCATAGTGAAAATTAAATATAATATAATAAAAATTATAAAATAAATGTTAGCTGTTAGAATTGGTTGGTTACCACCTGCATTGGGTTTTACAATTTTGAAAAGAACGCTACTTCCTCCCTCCACTGTCACCATATATTCACACAAGAGATTTAAAAAATAAAAATAAATAAAAAATAATATATAAAAACAATCATTTGCGGAAAATCCTGGTGGTTTTCATTGACTTTAAGCTCTTACAAAATTTATGTATTTTGGCAATTTCTCCACCAATTTTAATTTTTTTCGAAAAGGTCTTCGGAAATGCGCTTGAAATTAAATTTATTGATTCCGCCTAGTACCGTATTTTCATATGTTATCAATAGATAATCTTATATTCATTATTCTTATAGAGAAATGTCTGTGATTTTGGCGCGTTATGCATAGAAGATATTTAAATAAAAAATGATACAAATATATTTTTTTTTTGATTATTGCTCTCGATTAACATTTAAGGATTATCCATTTCTCATAAAACATCAAAAGTCCGTAATAATTTTATGGTTTCTTTTTTTAAATATAATAACAATTATATAAAAATACTTTTTATTTATTATTGTAATTTTTCGCTCAATAATCTATAATGTAATTCGCCCTAAAATTCGTAATTCTGAAATTATGAAAAAGATATCTGTCAAATTAAATTTGACGAAGCATGTTTTACACGATCAAATTTATTTGCGATTCAAGCAAAATCTAGATTTTCTGGAGTTTACTTGAACGTGTAAACTGTACTGTAATACTAACAAGTTCGTAGAAGTAAAATAAGTTGTGACAATTGCATATAAAAAAATATAAAATTTGTAACTAATAAGTGAAATAAAATACAATTTTAAATCTGCATAATAAATTATATAATTTTGAGATGTGGATAAAAAACAAATAACCCTTTTTGTTTTCTTTACGTTGTGAATGGAAAACCGAATTGTGAATGGGAAACTTATTTAATGATTATATTGATAATCATTAAATAAGTTTTAAATATAACTTTGACAATTATTTCATCCAACCATAAATGAGAATTAGAATGTTATAAAAAATGGATACATCACTTCCAAAACCATTGGCATGTAAATCATCTGGATGTACTTTAAATTTTACTAACGAAGATCGTCTAATTATCCATGAAAAGAAACATGAAATGATGTTGACTTTAGAAAATAAAGGAAATAATGTATTTTTAGGTATATAATTATAGGTTTTTTATAATATTTAAAACATAATAAAATATTTTAAATTTATAGTTGATCAAACACCTACACCAACAAAATTAATAAAAAATTGTGAAGAAGTTGGTCTATTTGATGATTTACGAAATGTTAATCCATTTGATGAAACATTTCGTCGTGCTGTTGAAACAAAAACGAATTTAAATAACAATTTAACAAACCATGACACAGAACATAAAATATTATTTTTAAATGAAGACACTTTACATACACCCCAAGTATTTCCAAATCAAATCGATGAAGCAACCAATAATTGCCAAGATTTTCGAATTGACAAAGAGAAAATTATATTATCAACAAATTTAGATAAAAAAAGAAAAATACCAGTCAAACAAATTGATGAAAATTCCAATAAAACAACTAAAAGACAAAAATCATTAACGGAAATTGTTTTAAAATCAAATGCAACTAAAAATACAAAACCATCACAATCACCATCTGTTATAAATGAACGTATATTAATGCCAGCATCTGTAAAATCTAGTCCCATTATTCCTGAAATAATAAATTTAATACAACCACAAAATATTACATGGCAACCAACGGAAAAATTAATTTTACCAAAACCAACTACTATGATTACATCACCAAATTATTCAGAAAAAACTGAAATATCAGTTAAAGAAAGATTAAAAGCAATTATCACAAATACTGAAAGTATTCGGGCAACAGATGAAAATGTAATTAATGAGGAGGAATTAATATCTAAAAGTAATAAACAATACGAGAAAATAATAAAAGCTAAACAACAAACAAGTGATTGTTTAGAGCGACGAAGAGCAGCAGCAGTTCGATATCGCAAAAAGAAACATGTTCAACAATGTGATTTACAGAAACGTAATATTGAACTTTTAGCAGAAAATTTAGAATTAAAATCAAAACTAAAACAATTACAAGAAATTTTAATATTACATCAAAATTGTGATTTAACAAAAACTACAATAAAAAGTTCACCAAATGGTATAACAGCACAATATTTAATGAAAAATATTCCATTGATACAAATCCCAGCATCAACAATTATTATGAAAATACCGAAATTATTAATTAAACCTGGAGATATTCAGTTATAAATTATATATTAATTTAAAAAAAAATATTACAATTTTTCAAAAAAATTATTGTTGGATTTTTATTTATAAATTAAGCCCAGTAACTAATATAAATAAAATGATTGTACCTTAATTTTTTTTTTTTCAAATTATAAACAAAAAACTTATGTAATATTACAAAAGAAATTAATTATTTTAATAACTGAAATTAATTGATGTTCTAATAATTGTATTAAATAGTTCAATTTTTTATTTCACTTATAATAATATTCTATCCTTAAATTCTTAAAATGTTTGATTATTTTACATATTTATTATTGATTTTTATACCCATCATATGATTATAATTTGAATGGACTTTTAAAACATTCCACCATATCCTTCATCTGTTTCTCTCATTGCATGGCCAAAAATTGTTAAATATATAACAATATTTCCAGCTATTGTTAAATAACATGCTAAACCACTTATCTAAGCAAGAAAAATAAAGTTACCGAGAGAATGAAAAATAATAATATATAGAAAATATGACTTACAGCATCACTTTTTTTCAATACAATTGGTAAAGCAAATGTACTTAAAACAATACCAGCCGTTAAAAATAGGGCAAGATCAATACATGCATTTGGACTGGCACCTGTATAATCACTGTTTCGTTTTTTCGCTATAAGCAGTGGTATAACAGATAATCCATAAAATAAGAAGACAAAGAATGGCCAAAATACTTTGTGTTCAGGTACTGCACAGGCTAATATTACCAATGTCATGCCAAGGCATACAAGCAGTGCCGAAAATAATAATCTAATATTGAAAATATATAAATATAAATTAGAAATTACATTTATTATTACTTCATAAATATGTATATTTACTTACACTGTCAATATAAAAATCAAATTAGTGAATTTTAATTTTTCAATGTTATATATGAAAATAATGAAAATAAGGAGAAAAATTTTTTATATCATTAAAATTTCTGTTGTAATTCTTAAGCATTAAATAATTAGTTTATACCTTTTTGAGATGCCATTATAATATTTCTTTATTAGTTTTTAAATTTTCTTTCGAATTCGAAAAAAATTTTTTGCAAATGATTCACTTTATTTTATTGTTTGCGATTTCAATTTTTTTTTTTGTTAAAAACAAGCCTGTCACTGTCAGTAGAGTTAAAATAATAGATGTCATTTAGATCGAGCTTTCTAAAAATTACCATCAAGCAATAGTTCAGTAATTTGAAAAAAAAACAACCAACAAACAATAACTCACTGATTTAAAAAAATTCAATTGGGTATGTGAAAAAATATACAGATATATTTTTAGGAGTCAAAGAAAGACTCTGTATCTGCTCTACTGAAAATACAGTACGAAAATAAACGATGTAATTTTTGAGACTAAGCTTTGAAGTTTGAGCTTGCTGAAATAATTTTTCCATAACTGATCAGTGCAGAGATACAAAATGTCATTGATATTTCATTGGAGTAGTACCGAAGTCGTCGCGATAAAATTGTAAAATATATAAATTATTTTGTTCTAAAATCTACACTTACATATAAGTGGAGACTTACGTAGTTAGGTTTCGGATATATCTACTTCAAGATAAATATCACAAAGCCAACTGAATATATGGTTCGATATTTAGGCTCAATTCATTAACACTAGTTCATTATTTAAAATTAGTTCAATTAAAATTATCAAACGACCAAGATTTTGAAATAAAATATACAAAGAAATTTATAATTTACATCAACTCGAACAAACGTCATTATTCAAATCTTTTATAAATCTGATCTAATTTCTGAGCTGGTTTATATTATATTCCGATAATTATTCAAGTTTATTTAACCTGGCAGCACTGCAACTGTCAAGATTTGAATTTTAAATTTGGATTTTTGCGATATTTTTATTAGAGGCAAAGTTAAAGAATAGAAATAGAGATTGAACTTAATCGTTCATTGGTCGTATTTCATCAAATTTATAATTGTAAAGAAAAATAATTATATTAATAATGGGAGATAGCATACAGGTATTAAGTTATTTGATAATACTTTTTTTTAATCTTATTAACATTTCTCTAAGAGATATTCATAGTAGAGACAATTTATATAAAAAAGAATTTCAAAATGATAATTAATATTTATTCCTATAGAATAACGATATTTTCAAAAAATTGGGCTTCGATAGCTCTAATCAATGGATACTTTATGATGATTCTTTGCAAAAATTTTTCAATTGGATGTCAGAAAATATAACTGATGAAAATATTTTAAGTGATGATGAAGTTTTGAAGTAAGTTTTGCAATTAAACATTTTTAAGAAAAACTAAATTAATTTTATAAATCTAGAGAAGAATATCTGAAGCAAAATAAACAATATTTAGAATCAGACGAATTATTAGAAAAATTGGAAATTCTAAATAAAGATTATCCATCAATTTTAAATTACACCGAAGATGATATACTGATGCTCGAAAATGAAGTTGTACAAACGAAACAGATTAGTGATATGTACAAAGATCTAGGAACTAAAATGCAGTAAGTTTATTTTGATACATTATATATGAAAAAAAGCTAATAACTCGTTAACAGATCAACTAAAATTAATTTAAATTGTGAATTACATGAATTGGATAATACAATAAATGTATTAGAAAATCAAGTCGATACAATGTATAAAAATTGTTTAGAAAAATCTAATGAACTTCAAGAACATCAGAAAAAAAACCTTAAATTATGTAAAGAATTAAATGATTGCTTTAAAGTATCTGTAAATATATTAATTTTTAAAATATTACAATTTATATTAAAGTTTAATTATTTTAGTATTCTCCACCACTTTTCACACATGAATTACCATTGGATCAATATTTACTAAAATGTGATTCTTTTATGCAATATTTTGAATTGTATTTACAGGAAAACTTTAAATTTCAAGTAACTTTATTATATTGTAACTGTTTAAAATTTAATAATTAAAAAAATGAATATATCTTTAAGAGCTTTGATGATTCTGAAAATGATGATCCACATCCAAGTCAAGATTGTATTGAATTAGAAAATATTAAAAATCAGTAAGGTTTTATGAAATATATATAATTATTTTATTACTTATTTTAATTTTTCAATTTTATAGCTTATGTTACTACAATGAGAAATATATTTTAGCAGAAGCACAACTATTTAGTTTAAACTATATAACTAATGAAATGGATCGAAGTAATTTTATAATAAATAATTCGTCTGATTTAAAGTACTTGAAATTTATTGTTATTTCAGTTATTTCCTAAAATATATTTTTTTTACAGAAAAGAAACAGAAGATCTTCAAATTGTGAATAATAATTTTGATATAACTTATGAAACATTAATGAATGAATTAAAATTATATTTGGAACAAATATCATTGCAACAAATTGAATTAGTTTTATATGATAATACAAAAGAAAAATTAGAAAAAGCTACAAAACGTTTAGATAATGTTAAATGTTTATCAAAAATTATTTCAGATGCTATTTCTAATACTGAATTAATATGGATTTTAATGCAATTAGATTCTGAAAAAATAAAAAATCGTTTTGATAATACGGAACAATTACAACGTGAATATAATCTTTGTCGTAAACGTATTGATAGATTATGTGAATTACAAAAATCACCAAATTTAATGAGTGAAATGTATATTTCGCAATTAACACAAGTTTTTCAACATGATTTAAATATTAAAACATATAATTCGGGTCAAAAATGTCTTCATGAATATCGAAAATTTGATTTAGTATTGGAACATATATTGAAAAATATTCCAAGTCAACAAAAATATAAACAAATTATAGATTTTTTAAATAATTCGTAAGTGTTTTTTACTCTAATATCTATATAAAATTCATAAACTATATAGACATTGTTTTTATTATTTTAGAAATTTATTAGAAAAGATATTAAAATCTTATGTCTATAATGGTCCAGTGAAAAAACCAGTTTTTGAAAATATGGAATTTTTAATACCCATTTTTCAATCAAAAATTAATGAAAAACAAATTGAAAAAAATATTCGTGAATTACGTTCAGAATTTCATGAAAAGATATCAGTTCCGATGGTAATTAATTTACTTTTAAAATATGAATTTATATAATTTGAATTTGTTTAATTTAGAATTCTGATAAATTATGGCGTTACAGTCAATTATTATGGATATGGTTTTTAACAGAACCAACAAAAATCATGATTGCAATTGAAGAAGTTAGAAGAGTAGCATCAAAAGTTCCTTCAATTACTGGTGTTAAGACATTAACTGGTATAAAACGAAAATAGTTCTTTTTGTTTCAATACATTTTTTTTATTAATATATTATTAAAAAAAAAAGTTATTAATATATATTTCAAAATGTAAATTATCCGCTTAACTAATGATATATTTATTATTAAATGGTTTGAATTATTTTTGTATTATTTAGAAAACATCAATTATTAATAATAATGTAATTTGGTTTTTGTTTTTTAAACAAATAAAATGTATTTCATAATAAAACATTAATTTATTTTTCATGGAATATAAAGCTAAATAAATTATAAGTACGAATCAAAACATTTCAAAAATAAAAGAAATTGAAAAACTCTTACGTATAGTACGTAGTTGACACTTATTTTGTCTAGGACTTTCACAACATAAATAAACTTTTTCGAATACAGATTTCCTTCATATATGTTTTGAAACTTAGTTTTATTGCATAAAATAAGATCAACATATTTTTTTAATTTCCTTATTATTAATATATAACATGGTTTAATCTTAAATTTTGTTAAAAAATTAAATTAATCTTATCATGAATTCGTCTACAATAATTTATCAACTAATTAAAGTCCTAAAAAGTTCTGACAAAATTTCAATACTTACTTATATAATTAGACTTAATTGACTTCTATTTTTATTAATATCAATATTTTACGTAAAAACGTAAATAAACTAACACGTGCCATACTATGTATAATATTTGAGAGTCAATTATATTTTTGTTGAAGAACTTTTCTTAAAACATTAAATTAAATTCGTAACAAAATTGAAGTATAAAATTCCAAAAATATTACGATTTTAATTCATATTTTTTTACGTATGTTATATTATTTATGAATGATACTATATAAACAATCAACAAGTGTTTTTTTTTTCCTTTCTTGTCATACGTTTAAAATCCATTTATATACCTTTAGTATATTATAGATATTAGAGAAATATCATTGGAATTACATATATATCATTATAATTCAATTGAATCCTCTCTACATAAAACAAAAACCATCTTTTAAAAAAAAAGAAAATTATATATTTTTGCGCAAATGCAATTGTTTTTCCTTACTAGATAAATTTTTCTCATTTTCTAAAAATTTTCTTTTGATTGTTTTGAAATCTAGTTGGAATAAAATTGTTTCATATTATATTGACAGTATAGTGTGATAGACTTACGAAATCCTCGTGCAACAATTTCGCATACAATTTTCATCAGTTAAATGTTAAACTATATATTTAAATTATATTTGTTCGTGTAATAAAGTATTAGTTAATGTTATGTTTTTTTTTTTTATGTTTTAACCTTTTAACAAAACAATTTATTATCTTTTTAATTTATTTTCATATATCAAGAAAAAAAACATTAAATAAATAAAATTATTTTAATACCAAAATGACTTGACTAGAGATAAATAAAAATATACTCGTATATAAAAAAAAAATGTTTAATTATTATTTGCTACAAATTTAAATCTGTATTTTCTTCTAAAAAAACAAAAAAACAGGTGATATACAAAAATCTACCAGAAGATAATATAGAATATCTATTTTAAATTATAATAGGAAAATTGAAATAAATTCATTGCAATCTAAATAATTAACTTCTTTTTCATTGTACAACTCTGTTACGCATATATTAATATTATTATTTATATATATATACCGTACTACTATATATTTTCTATATCCTTTTTTTCCAACCAAAAGGATTTCATTATTACCATGAACTTGCGAAAAGCTTTAAATGGAACTGATTTTGAATAATTCAGATCATTCTTTAACTGGATGTTCAACTGAATTATACAAATTTATATTTTATTGGTGTGTACTTTTTTGTATTGGACCAACAAAAAAAAAAAGGATATTTTAATAATTCTATTTTCAACAGTTTATTTTTAAAAAAGAAGTATTTTTAATCAATTTAAATTTATTTTTTGTTTGCTTTAGTACTCAAATTTAATGTAATTTTAAACATTTTCCATAAGTGGGTGAAAAACAATATTACTTCAGATTACTAAATCAAATTTTTAATTTAGAGACTTAAATTTGTGGATTTTGAAAATTGGTATATGAAAAAAATCATTTTTGTGAAAAGTGTTAAAATATTATTTTTTGTAAGAAGTTTTTTTTACAATTTGAATATAATAAACTAGTGCTTATACAATTTAAAAATTTAAAAAATTAGTGCTTTAAATACATATTATAATTTTAGTGGTCTACAGTGAAAGTAAAATATACCCTCTATAATTTTTTTAAAATTAATACAAGTCTTTAACTAAAAAAAGAAAATTTTGTATTCTAGTGATTTTTATTTAATTAAGTAATTTATAATTTTCAAATTTTCAAATTTACTAAAACAATTTTCTATTCATTTTTAATCAAAAATTTCAATGTATTCAACCAAAAGGTATATTTTCAAACATAATCCAAGCGGAAATATATATAAGTATTATTTTTCCTTCAATTGATTTCTCAATTTAATTAAATTGAAGAAAGTGATATTTTTTTTTACTATTCATTTTAACAAACTTTAATATTTTTGGTGTATTTTTTTTTTTTTGGTTTCGGTACAATTTAGGATATCAACAAGTTTAATCTTATAAATATTATTATAGTTCATGCCTTTATATTAAAATTATCTTTCGATTAATGTTTTCAAATAATTTTTGAATTTATTTCAAAATTCGAATAAAGAATATTTTTTTTTTGTATTAATATTATTAATAATTAGAATCAGTAATTTATTAGAATATTTTACAAAATTAATAAAAAATAAAATCGAATTTAAATTTAATTAATTGAAAAATCACTGAATATCTCTAATTAAAAATGATTTATTTTAATTAATCAATGAATAAATATCCTTTTACAGTCAATCTAATAAAAAAAAAAGAAAATATCCTCATAGTGTGTAGTAGAGGGTGTCAGGTACTATATATATTTTAATTCTGATAGATACAAAAAAAAAAAAAAATTAAAGTTTTGTAGTCTGATTGGAATTTGGTAAAATGATTATATTTAATAGTATATATTAATTTACTTAACCAACATAATCTCATCATTATTATTGTATTTATACAATAATAAAATCTCATATTTATTGAAAATTATATTATGGATATTGTATTAAATATTACAAAATTGAAAATTTAGATATGATTTAGAAATTTTATATCTGGTTATTTAAAATCAAATAAATCAAATTTAATTAACTATTATATAATTATATATTTTTACTATAAATCAATAATTTTCACAAGATTTTCAAATCAACATTTAAAAGAAAATTTAAAACAAAAATGTTTATCCGGAAAACAAGGATAATGTTATATTATCTTATTAAAGAAAAATTCAAATAAGACTTTGTCCAAAAAGAATGTATATACATATTAACTATAATAATAGCACATTCTTATTAATTTGACATTAGATTTCAACATTAAATTTAAAAAAAATTAAATTTTTATTTCCATTTTCATGTTTCTTTAATTTATTTATTACATATTTATTGTACTGCTAGATTTTTGGCTGCTTTATGTTGTGTTTTGTTTAAAATTAAACTTGAAGTTAGAAATTGTTGAGACTAATTTCGAATTATTAAATCGAATTCAACGAAATATTTTAAAAAAATTATTTAGATTATTATTTAGATTATTTTCTAGAATCAATTATTGAGTTATTAGTGATATTAAAATAATAGGATAGTTTATATACGTAAACATAAAGAGAGACTGTCATTGGTAACTCCTTAACAATTATACATTTTATCGAAACATTTTATAATGTCCATAAATCTTCCATTATAGAAAAACATGATTAAATGAAACAATATAACTCATGTTTTTTTAAAAAGGATAATCCTACATATGTTAGTCCTTGAAACATTATTATCCATTATTATCCTTTTTCGAGATTTATTTAAATCATATAAAAAATGAAAAATAATATAAATATTGAATCTATAGTACTATAATAAGTTATTGCGGTAAATTAACTGGATAGAGCCCTTGTACTCCTATCTGAAAGTCCCTGGTTTAAGTTTGAAGTCGAAAAATATATTTCTACATTTTGAAATTCATATTTCTTAACTACCATTCCATCATTGGGTTTAAATTAATGACAAAATTAGTCTAAAATAACCAGCCTTCTGTGTTGCACTGAATGTAACGCTGGATTACATAAAAATGGATTTTAAAAGCAAATACCTCCAGGATTGTAAAATATAAAATTTCAATTTTTATGATTTTTAGGTTAATATATTCTAACCAAAACTCAACAACAAGAGTTTCGAATTTCGTAGAATTTATTGATAATAAATTAATTTCACTATTAATAAACGTTAAAATTAAGTTTTAAAAATTTTATTGAAGTTGAAAATTGATGACGAAAAAATATCAATTTTAAAATATTTATTTAATTTTTATCCTTTTCTTTTCTCAAATTTTTCGTAATCAATTTCTTATCCTTTTCTTTTCTCAATTTTTTGGTAATCAATTTATTAAAATAGCCACCTTACTGCTAAAGTGTATTAAACGACATTTTCAAAATTTTACAGCAAATATTAAAAAAACAAAAACATACTAATTTTTTATCTGTGATAAAAATTGATTTTGCAAAATTTTTCAGTTTAATAAATTTACGCGGTGATGTATTGCAATATATCTTTGCCAAATCTTATTGTTTAAAAGTTTTTAATAATTGTGATTAATTTTTATTCTTAAGGATCAAATAAAATTTAAACTTTATAATAAAATGAATTTATAATAAATTATTTAAATAGAAACATTAAAATTTTTAAAATATATATAATATTGAAAAAATTAACAGAAAAATACTGAAATTAATTACGTATAGATAGTATCTTTCGGGAGTTGTGTGAAAATTAATAAATATTTAAAAAAAAAAAAAATCTTTGCTAATATTATAATGCAAATAAAATTTTTAACAATTATTAGTTGGTTAATATTATTTATTCAAATATATTTTAAACGGACATTAATAAATGCCTATGATATGAAAAGGATATTTGTTGAAGAAGGTTATTGGGAGGATTTACCAAAGGACAATTCAACAATAACAACATATTTTAGTAATAGTGGTGAAATATTTGATAAAAATTCACATCATACAAAACGTGAAACATATGAATTTAATGAATTAGGATTAAGAGTATTTAATGTTGGTGTATTAATGGCATCACATTTAGGTAAATATTATTTATAATAATTTCAATAATAATATTACTATATTTTCTCGAAATACATATTTAGATTCACCATTTGATTTAGAAAGATGTGGACCAGCTGTTGATATTGCATTAAATGTTATTAATTCGGAATTTTTAAATCCTCATAATATAACATTGAAAAAAGTTCAAGCAAGGTTTGTATATTTTATTGCATACCTAAGAGAAGACTGACATATACATATATCAAAATTTATAGTTTTGAAAAAATTGAGTTGAATCAGGTTTTGATTAGGATATAGAAAGTAGAAAATTTTCTAGTTAAGGCACCATAGTTGCTCTAAGGATTATGGCAATTATTGACAATTTCAGCTCTATTTTTGACAAATAGTTATTTGACAATTTCACCTCTATTTTTGACAAATAAAAATGTGTTTTATAATATCACTGTTTACACATCTTCGAATATATTTCATAATTTTTTTATAAAGCAGTGAGATTGAAAGATTTTAATTTTACCATTTCATTAATGCTTTCGTTATTTGGTCGTTGTTTCGTAATTTATTTAGTATTTTTTTGGAAATGTTATTATTCAAGATTAATAAAGCACATATATATTTGTCATAAATAAAGTTTGTTTACGTTATCAAAAATAAAGCTGACAGTTTAATTACAGCCTGAAAATTGTACCGAAAACCTTCAGGTTTTGAAACCTCAAGTTCGGCGCCATAGATTCAAATGTAGATGAGTGTGTTTGAGAAAAATTTAAAGAATTAAAACAGTTAAGTATTTTTGAGATATTCTAGTCTTCGGTTGGGGTTGTGATTTATTCTATATTTATGTATTTAAAAATATATATAAATTTTACTTAAATAAAATAATTTCTTTAATATTTTCTTCAAAAAAAAAAAAATATTATGAGGGGAAAAACAAAGATTTTCAAATTTAAATGATAATTTTCTTGAAATTATACAAGAAGAAAACTCTACAAAATAAAAAAAAAACAAAATATATAAAATTCTAAATTCATTTTTTTTAATATGTAATCAGTTAGAAAATTAATAATGTGGAAATAATGTTATATGAATATTTTGAAAATATTTTAATATTATAAAAGAATTTAAATGTTTTTATTAAATAATAATTCTTGACAATTTAATCCTTCTTAATATAGAAACGTAAATATTAAATATAATTATTATAGAAATTTAAATTAATTTAAATATTATTAGTTATCCATCTTGTTCAGGAGCTAAAGCACCAGGTTTAGCAGCTGATATGCATTTTAAAGATGATGTAATTGCATTTATTGGACCAGCATGTGCTTTTGCATTAGAACCTGTTGCTAGATTAGCAGCATATTGGAATACTCCAATAATAACTGGTATGGGTGATCAGGTAAATATTTAAAGAACATTTTTTAATTATTTTTCATATTTTAATAATTTTGAAAAAAGTTTTATCAAATAATATTTTATTTTATCCAAAAAAAAAAGGACCTTCATTAATTTTTCTGTGATATTTAATATTTTTATTACTTATTTAAAATTTATTTATATTCAGCTTCAGCTAAGGATGATATTTTAACGATATAAAATATTTTATTATTCAATTTTCCTATATAATTTATTTTAATATACATATTTTAACTTGTATCCTTTATTTTATGTATCTCCAAATGGCACAAAATAATTTTCTAAATCTAGACATAATATATTTATATCGAAATTGAATTAAATCTTTTCGAAATTTAGATAACAATTTTTTCATTCTAGATTAAAGTTTTTTACTTTACGACCTTTTGATTTTTAAAAAGTCAGTTGTTCATTAAATTTATTTTTAAATGAAATAATTAAAAGAGGGGTGAAATGAGCACTTTTTATCACATATTATTTTAATTATAATAACAAACACTTGATTGTCTTTGCATAAGCATAACTTCATCCAATACTGTGTAAAATATTATAATTTGTATAAAAACTGAATTTATTTTGTGACCGACCAGTTATATAAAATTTCGAAAGAATGTAGAAATTTTCTAGAAATCATGATACGCGGATGGTAATGTAACGAAATATTAACTAAAAAGAGGAGACAAATTCACAAGTTTTGTTGTCTCCTCCTTTTAGCTCGTTTTTCCAAATTAACCTCATCACTTATTTATTCTGAAGTTATAGTGGAATGTGTATTTTTCTTAGAACCAGCTAAACTTTTCATTATTTTTAATTAATTACGAATAAGAAATGTAAATTTTTTTGAAATTTCCTTTTATTTCAATAGACTTTTAACAGCTTAACATTTCTATACCTGTTTGAAAATATTCTGAAAATTTGTCCGAAAAAATTATAATTATAACCAATCTTTTGCTGTTGCGTATGTCTCCATGCATTAAACCTAAACAACATAAATTTCTCACGATTCAGTTACAAATATGTATACATAAATAATAAAAATATTTAAGAAAAATTATTTTCCTGATATAATCTACAGTCTGGATCCATTTGAGACGAGTTAGATGTTAGAGTGATACTATATTTTTCATGTAGTTACTACGCAAAAAATATGAAGGACACAACATATTTTTTTTGTTAATTAGTTTATTTTATCAGTTACCTAGATATTCAGTCACAATAACGTAGTAGATTTTAAAAGTTTTTTTTTAATCTTCCATAATTTTCTTTTTCCTATTTTCCAACTAAAACAGAATAAAACTTGTGTTTTTTTTACTATAAGTCAATGATCCGATTTATAACAAAATTCTCATCTCGATTAAATAAATTTTCAAATAATGATTTTAGTGAAATGATCCTAATTTGAAACAAAATATATTTTTGTTAATTTCATTTTTTTGAAGATATCAATCCAGTTGTTTATTTGAAATTTTGTATTTTAATATCGTGAGAAGAAAAAACCCTTCAAATTCGAATGATTTTCTTTCAAGCTCCTATAATCCTTCTTCTATAAAAATTTTTTATCAGATTTGTAATTTATAATAATTTTTTAATACAAATTAGAACGAAATAAATAAAATATTTTTGTAATTTTTTTACTTTATTATTTTTCTTCCTTTTTTTAAAAAAAAAAAAACTTCTATAAATATTTTGAATTATGTTGCCAGGACAACTAAAAGTTGTTGTTTGGTAATTTAATATTTTCAATTATTTTTTTCATATTATGATTTATATGGGCTTCTGTTAAAATTCATTATTTTTTAAAGTTACTAACTATTTGAAGAAATCATAACTTGGAATTAAATCCACAAAAAAACAAAATATCTATTTAATAAAACTATAAAAATAACACACAAACTTAAAGAAGAAAATAATTCAATATCTCAGAAGCAAAAATATTGATTAAATTCACACGTGATTGAATAAGAATTTTACTTTACTTTCGTCCTGCCATTATATTTCAATATTTCTACATTTTTTTATATGTTTTTTTTTATATAAAATAATATATTTTTTTTTATTCTATAATTTTCTCATAGCCATAACAAAATATACAAAAAAAAAAAAAATCGAGTATCAATAAAAATTTATGAAAACATATAAATAAATCTATAAGATATTTATATTTTTGATGATAATATGCTAGTATAACATTTATGTCTTGATCTTATTTTACTATATATATATACATAAAAAGAAAATATGATATAAAAACTTTATAAGGACATAGATAATAGATATATTTCCTTGTAATATGAAACTTTCAAGTAGAAATATCTAAATGACATTATAATATAGTTACAACCTTTAATCTCTTACAGCTCATAATTTTGTTATACATATAAATAATAATAATAATAATATTAAAAAAAACTAAAGTTAAAGTTCACTTGTTGCTTCTTTAGTATATTTTTTTCTGGCTAACTCTACTAAATATCTAAAAAAAAAAATTTAAGGATATTTTCTGTATATTGTACTCGTCTTTATGTTATATCGTCAACTGAATACTTTTTTAATCACTGCGCCAAAATTCAATTTAAACATATATTTTTTACTTGAAAATTTAGGTTAGAAAGAGGCGAAATGCACTCCGGGCAGGTGACACCAAACATGAGACCACTAATTAGGTAGCCTTTTGTATCATTTTGTTTTCTCAAACGATTGCTTCCCTTCAACAAATCTAAGAATTTCATTACCGGTATATTCGTTATCTTCCCTAAGTTCTCAATTTTATGGCTTCCCAGAATCCTAAGCTTGTTGCTCATAATACTTGCAAAGCGATAAAGAATATGACTTATATCTTCCAGCGCCATGTCTCATGTCTTGAATCTCTCAAAGATCCACCGAAGTGAGTACCAGTTTTTATAGATATTTTACAGAGCAGGCACTGCCCCGCCAGAAACCTTAAATTGTTCTTATTAAGTGATGACAATAAATTTGTATTCTTGATGGTTTGGTTGTGGCCAAGGAGTTTTAACCACCTGATATGAGCTGGTTTGTCGCCCATATAATATCAATCCTTCTTTTATTTATCTCGTCAACGTATAGTGTTTTTAAAAACACCGATTGGACTGAGGACAGTTTAATTGGTTACTCCGATGTGTGACTCGGAAACGTGTTTTTCTAGTCAGCTTGTTCATTGTCTTTGTGCTAAAATTACTAAATTCATTTATCACATAACTTAAATCTGGTTAATTCGTTTTAAATCTAAATTTTAATTGAAGATTGTAGCTTATGAAACGGCTATTAAATCTATCAAAAATTTAATTATAGAGCCTTAGTTAACTTTTTTTTTTACAAAAACCTATTTATTGATATTCAAATAAAATTTCTTACTTAAGGATATTCGCGAAATTTAATATTTAAACCAAAATAAAAGTATTTAGTTCTCCTTTTTCTTAACTTTTGTTAATAATTTCAATTTTCTCTGTATTTAACAATCTAATCTCATTCGAATTGAAATTGTTAGTGATGAAAAATTAATTAAATTGAAAATAATGTACGCCAGATATTTAAAATTCTGAAAATCCTTAAAGAACTAATAAAAACACATTGAAAATTGTCCAAAAAAAAAAAAAATTCAACTTATAGAAAAAAAATATTCAAGAATTACTAATAGATCACATCTATATTCAGTAAATGATATCAGAGTAAAAATTTTTTATGAAAGAAAATTGTAGAAAATAAAGGAAAAGAAAATCCAATACATACTCAAGGATAAGGACTAAATATATATAAATTTTAAATAATCATTTCTACCGTAAGTTTATATATAATTTTCTTAAGCTTTTAACTTAAAATCTGTTGTTTTTTTTTTATAAACAAATTTAATACACGACTAATTTTACAAAAAAAAAAGAAGGAGGGTGGAATCAAACCAGCAGACAATAAAACAATTTAGGAAATCATTTTATAAAATTTGTTAAAGGATGCATAATATAATAAAAATTAAAATAAACAACGACGAAATGAAAATCCCTAGACTGAAATAAAACATTTTTGATATTGAAAAATTTCTGTAATTAGATCTGTAATTAAAGTGGTGTTTAATGGTAATGAAGCCATTATTAATTTAGTCTAAAGAAGACTATTAGAAAATATTTATACAAAATAACAAAAATCATTTTCTTTAAAGATTTTCTTATTTTCTGGATATATACAATTTGTTACAGGGTTTTGTACTTTGAATTTAGTTTAAAAAAAAAATTAAAGGAAAGGAAAAAGGAACGTTTATTTTTTTGTACCTTTAGAATTTTCTTCTCTTTTTTTTTTTGTAGATTTTTTTTTGTACACTTGACCTTTTATTTATAATTTATATATATATTTTAGAATAGCGCGCGGTAAAATAATTTATTTAAGATTTAAGATTCTAATTAAAAACTAACACACACTTTTTATGTTTCTATTTCTTGAATTTTTTTTTTTTGTCTTTTATGTTGCGTATAAAATAAATTAATTTCCCTTTAATTTAAGTATTTATTTTGATACCTGATCCTGGTGTAAATTGAAAAATTTAATTATTAAAATAAGTTTGTTATGGAAAATTGAATTATGTATTAGGCGAAAATAGTCGTTCATCTTGAAAATTTATGAAAACATATTTTGTATGAAGTACTTGAGAAAATATTTTATACCACAGCGTAGTATAAGTGGCAGAGAATAGTAATTGCTCAAACTTTCACTTCAGAAGCCAATTTTTTCTGTGGGAATTATAAGCAATTTTGATTCATATTACTATTGCTATATGTCTCCATGAATGAGTTCAATTTAATTTGAAATCGAATTAGCATACATAGAAATAGAAGTAGAGTTGAGATTAATTTACTCTTTCTTCAATCCATTTGGACTCAATCACAGTATGTATATGGAAACATGGAATATATGTGTAAATTTGCAAGGTCTGATTAAAAGATAAATTTTATCATTACGCCGTGTCTTTAATGATTTTTTGCTTTTATTTGATAAAAAATTCATTAATGAATAGTCTAGCTATAATTTTTATATATACATATTTACTATAATTAGTTAAAACCAAGAATTATTAGTTAAAACCAAGCGGAGGAACTGGCGGAGGTAAAAGAATTTTTCTATCCAGCAAGGACCTTAAACTGATAAAATCATAGAATTTATTTCAGTTGTACTTAAATTACGATTTACAATATTACGTTTTTGTTATGATTCTAAGTAAACTATAAACAGTCAACAGTAGAATAATATCAAATTTATTTCTAATAAAAATTTGCGTAGCTACATCAACTTCTCTCACTACGTGATAATTCTTTGCAATTCTTTCAAATTCCGTAATAATTAAGAAAAACAAAAATATTTATTTGTAATTTAATATACGGTATTTATTTTTACTGAAATTAAATGAATAAACAATACTTAATTAAAATTAGATTTGCCAATATTTCAGAGAAGTTAGTTTCATTATATTAGTACATATATGTATGAATTTCATAAATATGTATTTTTTCCCAAAGTAACTGCTTAAAAAGTATTCAAAGTATTTTGAGGTGAAATTTTTCAAGAAAATTTTTTATTTACAATTTTGTATTCCTTTAATGGAAATAAAAATCAACTGATGAATTGAGAAATTCAACGCGGAACAAACAAAGTTTACTGAATTACTAATTTATTTCATCTCAAAATACTTTGAGTGACGGAGCGGCTACTGGAATAGAAAATACCGGAAATTTCCATCGGAACGATTATTGGAATAGATACGATTATTAAAAAATTAAATGTTTTCGAAAACGAAATTATAATTATGACAAAAATCACTACTGGAAAAAATTGAAAATTGAAATTTACTATACTTATTAATATTTAAATTATTTATTATAAAATTATTATATTATATTTACCAGCCACCGACTGAGGATGATTTGACTGTAACATCAGGAATTCTAGGAAAAATTCATAAATGGAAAAATGAAGATACTGTAAGTTGATTACCAAAAAAAAAAATATATATATATTTCCATATCCCTAGTGTAAAATAAATAGTATACAAAAAGTAATCTAATCTATAACTATGTTGTAAGTGTCCTTATAGTTTTTCAATCAAATCAAATTAAATCCTTCGATAATTGTAATGACAAAATTTCTAATCATAAAAAACAAACTAATGAATTATTTTTTATAGATTTTAATAAATAATTTGATAAAAAATCAAATTTACACAAATATTTAATTTATTTTATTTGATTGTAATTATTAAAAAACTAAGACATAACTAAATTTTAAATCGAAAATCAACTAAAAATAGTAGTTTGTATCTATGCATCTTAAAATATGTATTTAAAGAAAAATATTTATTACAAAACCATTTAATAAGTCAAATTGAAGAGGAAGTCAAATGTCGTTTTATACTTATTGCTCATTTGATATAAATTATTATGGCGACTATAATTTATTTAATATTATTAACCAGAGATGGACTCTATATGCTTTTGTAATAAAACCAAAGTAAGATTAATAAATTAACATCAAAACACTTATTTTTCAAAATTTGATATAAGCATTCCTAGACACAAATTATTCTCAAAACTATAATTAAATTTCTAGAAATTCTTGAACTTTAATTTAACTTATTGATAAAAATGAATATTTCTGTTAGTAAAAGTTAAAAATAATTTCAAAAATTTTATTTTATTTTAACCTTTACTTAAATCTACAATTATTTTCATTTTGGTTTTAAAAAACTTGCACGAATCATAATAAACTCATTATAATTTCTACATTACTATACTATAGTTAAGATTACACCAATATTAAAGACTATTTAAACACTCTTACTGCCATGACGGTCAAATATGATTGACAGGACTTTTTAGATTCACTGAAAACACGCTGGTTAAAATATATTATTAATTTAAGTTTTGTGTCTGACAAAGCATTGTTTAATATCGTCAGTATTAGGTCAGTAATAAAATTCTTAATTAAATATGTCTGACAGAAATACGTTTAAAAAAAAAAAACATTTTTTTTTCGTCGTACTGAGAGTAGTGTTAAACAAAATTTCAATCACAAATTTAATAATATGCACATTATCCTTAAACCAACTCTGATTTAATACTATTACCATAAAAGTGCACTGCGGTTATAAAGATAAATAGACTGAAATATTTGTCATTGTGTATATCTCATTGAAAAGAAAATTTATTGAACAGACACGTGTAGGTAATATAGATACAAAATCCTTTGATACATAAAATGTCAACATTTTGTTGACATTATTATACGAACTCAGGGTTAAAAAATAAAAATAAATTATATAATAAGAGAAATCAAATGGAAATATAATTTTAAAATGCGTTTAATTTTATTTATTGCATCTGAAAAATAACTAATGTTTTATAATTTAATTTAAATACAATTTTAAAATGATTTAATTTAAAATACAAATTAAATTTTTATATTCCTTTAATTAAATTTAAACGACTAACAATTAAAATATTCATTACCTTTACCTTATTAAAAATTGTACTTTTAAGGATTTATATAAAAAGTAGTATATTTTTAATTTTAATTAGTAATTTTATCCTTGAGTGCAGTTTATAGTTGCTTTATTATTCTAAGTTAATATAAACATAATTTGTTGCATTATAATATTTAATTTGGAAAAAATAACATCGCCTGAGTTGTTTGAAGTTAAGTAGTTTTTTTTTATTATAATTACTTTAGATGTTGGTATAAATTTACTCAGCTTTAAATGAGTACCAGTATAATAAAGACTAAAATAAAATGTAATTTTATGACTGATAAAAATATTAACTGTTGAGATCATTCGTTATCAAGAAATGTGTACTGTTTAAAATGTTTGCGATCGAACAACAAATGATATCAGTTTTTGTTGAAATTAAAGTTGGTTCACTATACAGAAATTTATGGTGGTCGGAGTTCATTTAAAATTTGTAAATGCAGTGGAAATTGGAATTAAATATTTAGAAAGCTTTATTGAGAGGCCAAACCTTAATTTTCGCTTAATGGTTATATTGCCATCAGAATTATAGTTCAGGTATATATGTATCTTAACATTTCATTGTCTTTGTGGTACTGAGTTACTCTGTTAATATACTTCAATTAAGAAACCGTACCGTGACCGGGTGCTACTTTATGCCAGCTTGTTAAGTTAGTTTAGATAGTAGCTTCCCAGAGAGTAATGCTTGGCCCCTTGCCAGTACAAGACACTAGCATACAAAGTGTACTACTGTCTCCTTCTCGTTTGGTTTCTTGCTACTATATGGAATACGCAGTCTAGCCACGTCTTGCTATAGTTCTACTTATGTGTTTACGTGATAGAAGATTTTCTGTTTTCCTTTATTTGGAGGTGCAACAGTAACAGTGTTTATTTGAAGGTGCACCTGTTCAGGCAATAACGTAATTTAAATAATTTTCTTCTCTTCTTCTTCGCGCGACAGCTCTTGAAGTGCCGGAGTCTCCCTTAAAGGGTCTCTTAACATTCAATTATAAATCGGACAGACTACTTTTATAAGGATTCCGAACCATAAATTTCTTTGCAGTGAAGAAACTTTAATTGCAATACGCTAATCACTTTTATTAGTGAGACATTTGTTGTTAGCAAATTACCTTAAACGTTAACATCTTTCCCAGTCTTAAATTACATTTTATGATTGGTACTCATTGAAACTTGAGTAAATTTAGACCAACATTGATGCTTTGGATATGAGTTGAACCCAGTACCTACTGCACTTCTTAATACACTATCACATCTTAGTGCACTGTCACATCTTAATACACTATTACTACCACTAACAGTCGATTTAAATAATAATAAATAACAATTTTAATTAATAATTTAGGGTATGTTTAAAGATAAAACAAAATATCCAACACTAACAAGAATGTCATACTGTCAATGTCGATTAAAATTGGTCTTTGCAAGTATATTTCGTCAATTTAATTGGAAACATGTTGCATTATTAATTGATCGTTCTGATTTATTTTCATTAACTGTTGGTAATGAATTTCAATATTTTATTTTTGGAAAAATTAATATTAATAAATATAAATTTTTTTTTCAAAAATTTCAATATATAGGTAAAAATCTTGAATATGGTTTAAGACAAGAAGGACTTTTAAGTTTTGTTAGAGAATTAAATGGTAATGAAGATGAAAATTATGAAAATTATTTAAATGATGCTAGTATGTATGCTAGAGGTAAAATTAAATTTAAAATTAAATTAAATATATTTTAAATAATTTTATATAATATTTAAAGTTGTCATTTTATCAGTACGTGGTATGCTTGTAAGAAAATTTATGTTAGCTGCTCATTCACTTGAAATGACTAAAGGTGAATGGATATTTTTAGATGTTGAAATATTTCAGGTATATATAAATAAATATACAAAATATTTTAATAATTTTTTTTCCCAAAAATAAAAAAAATATTTAATTTATTATTATAGAGCTCATATTGGGGTGATCATGATTGGCGTTTAGATGATACAGATGATTTAAATGCACGTACAGCTTATGAAGCATTATTAAGAGTATCATTATTACAACCAACAAGTCCAAGATTTCAAGGATTTGCTGATGATGTTAAAGATAAAGCATTTCAAGAATATAATTATACATTTAGTAAAGATGAAGAAGTTAATTTTTTTATTGGTGCATTTTATGATGGTGTTTATTTACTTGGTATGGCATTAAATGAAACATTATCAGAAGGTGAAGATATTAGAGATGGTATGGCAATAACAAGAAGAATGTGGAATAGAGATTTTCATGGTTAATATTAATTAATTCTTTATAAAATTTAATTTATTGAAAATTTTATTTATGTAGGTATTACTGGTCATGTACGAATTGATGATAATGGTGACAGAGATGCTGATTATTCAATTTTAGATTTAGATCCAATAACTGGTAAATTTGAAGTTGTAGCACATTATTATGGATTACATAGGTAAATAATTACTTTTTTTTAAGTTAATTTTTTTAGTTTTAATCAAAGAGTTTATAAGTTAACCAATTAACTAGAACTAAATCATAAATTAAAATCTTATTTATACAAAAATCATTTTCTTTCCAATCAATCTTTTCTATTATATTTAGAAATTATTCATCTGTTCAAGGAAAAAAAATTCATTGGCCTGGTGGTAAACAAGGACCACCACCTGATATACCAAAATGTGGATTCCTTGGTAACTCACCAGATTGTCATGGAAATGGTAAATAATTTTTTTTATTTACACATTTTTTTTGTTTATTATTGAATTAATTTCATTTATTTTCATTTATTTTATTCCAGAAATTGTGATAATTTACGCAACTTCTGCTTCAACAATATTTTTAGCAATCTCATTATTGGTTGCTTATCTACTTTGCAAGTAATGCTTTTAATTTTTTTTTTTGTTATTTAAATTTAAAAATTATTAATCAATAATAAAAAATACAGGGTGATGTTTTCATTAAATTTTAATTATTAAATACGATGATGGTGACAACAGTTATTGAATTTATTATTAGTAAAATTATAATTGATATTTAGTTGAATTGACTTGAAATGCAGCTTGCTTGGTGCTAGTATGCTCAGTTGTGGTGTGTTTTATTTAGCAAAAATTAATCGTAAAACCGCAATTTTGTACATTAACTACTTTCTTTACCACAACTTTCGCCACTCACAACGACAGTAAAAAATACAGAAGTTTTAGTCAATTCTTTTTAGTTGATATTTTAAATGAATTTAAAATTTTAGTTTCCCATGCGCTAAAGAAAAAAAATGTCGCAACTTTAGCGTAATATGTAAGGAAATTATTATAAGAATTTATATTACATTTTTCACTAAAAAATACATTTTGTTGGCAAAAAAAACTATGCAGTGATTGTACATAATTTTTTTCGATTATAGTTATTTTTGGCAATTATTTGATCGACATTGTCAAGTATTATTTCTACTTGGAAACTTTCGTTAGTTGACAATTCTGTTGTCATGTAAATCCAAAGCACACTGTGCTATGTATTTACGCAGTGATGTAAATCCAAAGCACAGTGGTGATGGCATAGTGATGGAAAGTCTTTTAAACCGTGGCTGAGTTTTTGCAATATTAATTTGATCACGTGATAAGCTCGCAATAAAAATGCATAAACTGATTTTATTTTTGTATTCTATTTATTTTTCTCACATTTTAAAATTCACCCTGTATACCTCTAAAGATAATATACATACAATAAAATATAATTTAATTTAGACAAATGCGACTAAATAATGAATTAAATAATATGTCATGGAGAGTACGTCCAGATGATGTTCTATTAGAAGTTGGCAGACTATTTGGTAGTAAATTTGGTCTACAAAAATTAAATATTGAAGTAAGATGATAATTTTATTTTAATGACTTTTAATTTTCCATAGTTTTTCTTTATTATTTGAATAATAATTTTCCACAATTTCTTTATTTTAAGAATTTCTCTTTACAACAATATGGTATGAATTCAGGTCGTGCATCTATAGCTAGTTGTACATCATTACCACCAGCACAAGTATTTACAACAATTGGTATATTTAAAGGTGAAAGAGTTGCTATAAAAAAAGTTTCTAAAAAAAAAGTTGATATTACATCAACATTGTTATGGGAAATAAAACAAGCACGCGATGTTAGTCATGAAAATACTGTAAGATTTGTTGGTGCATGTATTGATTTACCACGACCAACAGTATTAATATTAACAGAATATTGTCCAAAAGGTAGTTTAAAAGATGTTTTAGAAAATGAAGCAATACAATTAGATTGGAATTTTCGTATGTCCTTGATACATGATATTGTTAAGGTAAACATTATAAAAAAAAATTTAAGTATTTAATTATGAAATATTCACTATATATCATTTTCAAGTTAAAATCAATATTTTTCAAAGCAAATTCAATGTTTTTTAAATGAAATTACTTATTTTTCACTTTGAATTAAACTTTTTTTTACGTTGAATTCAACGTCTTTTTAAAGCAATATTAGTTGCATGAACTATTTTCAGTTTTCTTAGAGGAAATTCGAATTTTAAAAGAAAGGATAATTTTAGAAGAACTGAAGAAACGTTTTCTCGAAAAAAACAGTGTTCAAATAAACTCAATGGGATTTTTTTTTTTTTTTTTTTGGGAAAATTCTACACTCAACCTTTAATTTGATATATCATTTATTAACGATTTCAGCCACTATTTCAACCACTATTTAAAAAGCTTTCAATTTAACCTTAAAAATATTCAATTAAGTTTAAAAATTATGAATCTAAGAAATTACGATTCTCCGAAATATAGGTGTTAAATATCTTATTGGGATGTTACAGGTTAATAATATTTGATAAGTAATGTGAACTGGCTATAATATAATAAACTGCATTAAACTGCAAAAATTATGAATATGTATATATTACAAAAACTTTTGGCTTTAAACAAATTTGGTTTGAAAACGTTGAATTCTACTAGAAAATTATGAAATTTCCTTCAAAAACATTGAATTTGATTTAAAATCTACTCGATAAATTACAAATTTATCTTGGAAAATATTGACTTTGGTACGAAAACTCTACGAATTTATCTTGAAAAACGTTGAAATTGGTGTGAAAAACATTGAATTTTAAAAACGTTGATTTAACTTGTAAATTTATACACATTTATTTTATATATTTTTTTGAATATCCAGGGTATGGCATATCTTCATAATAGTGATGTTTCAGTTCATGGTAAATTGAGATCATGTAATTGTTTAATTGATGGTCGTTTTGTATTAAAAATATCTGATTTTGGTTTAAGAACATTAACTACACCATCAGAATTTATCAAGGATCTTAATTATTTTCATAGTAAATATTTTTTTTATAGAAATTTTCTTGAATTTTAAATTATATATTTTTATAATAGAATTTTTATGGATTGCACCTGAACTATTACCATTAACAGTATTACCTGGTAATCCAGCAACACAAAAAGGTGATGTCTATTCGTTTGCAATAATTTTAGAAGAAATTGTTGTGCGTGGTGGACCATATGATACGGCACGTCAATTTTTAGATGTACAAACAATTATTAGTCGTGTTGAAGGTCATGAACAGCCACCATTTCGTCCATTTGTTAAACAACATGATTGTCCACCAGATGTTGTTGAATTAATGGAAAAATGTTGGGCTGATAATCCAGATGATCGTCCAGCATTTTCAACAATACGTTCAACTGTCCGATTAATTATGAAGTAAGTTTTCTATTTCTACTTGAAACTATAAACTACTAAATTGTCTTGGTCAGAAATTGCTGTATTATTAAAACAAAATTTTATTAACAGAGGTTTTTGTGAAAATTTAATGGACGATTTACTACGACGTATGGAACAATATGCTAATAATTTAGAAAGTTTAGTTGAAGAAAAAACAGAACAATTAAGTATGGAAAAACGTCGTACTGAAGAATTATTATTTCAAGTTTTACCACGTCCAGTTGCAACACAATTATTAGCTGGTGAAATGGTTCAACCAGAACAATTTGAATGTGTTACAATATATTTTAGTGATATTGTTGGTTTTACAGCACTTTGTGCCCAAAGCCGACCAATGGAAGTTGTTGATTTTTTAAATGATCTTTATAGTACATTTGATAGAATAATAGGATTTTATGATGTTTACAAGGTTTGATTTTCTAAAATTTCTAGATATTGAAATTTGAAGACTGGTTTTTATAAATATTTTCTTAAGGTTGAAACAATTGGTGATGCATATATGGTAGTTTCTGGTATACCAGAACGTAATGCTGATGATCATGCTAGAGAAATTGGTTTAATGGCATTAGCAATATTAGATGCTGTTAATTCTTTTACAATAAAACATAAACCAGAAAGTCAATTAAAAATACGCATTGGTATACATTCGGGACCAGTGTGTGCTGGTGTTGTTGGACAAAAAATGCCACACTATTGTTTATTTGGTGATACCGTCAACACGGCGTCTCGTATGGAATCAACTGGTTCACGTAAATTATTTTCATTTTAATTAAAACATTAAAATTTATAATTAATAACCCATATTTTTTTGTTAAATTTCTTTTAAAGCATTAAAAATTCATGTTTCGGATGCAGCTAAACAAATTTTTGATAAATTTGGTACATTTAAATTAGAATTACGTGGTGAAGTTGAATTAAAAGGTAAAGGTTTAGTAACAACATATTGGTTACTAGGATGTACTGAACCAGATCCAAGACCACCAACACCATTAAAAACACATAATGATAATGAAGCACCATTTCCAATTTTATTTCCAGCAATTGGAAAATAATAATTTTAACTGGTAAATTAATATAGAAATAAATGTAGATTATGCTTCAAAAAATTTAAAATTAGACTTTTAAATAAACAAAAATTTAATTGTGTTATTACTCTTACTTAGAGGATGGTTCAAAACTGTCATTATCAAGGAAATGATTGTCGAAATTTTTAATTTAAATTAATTTCGTTGAATAGAAAAATTCAGATTAAGATCACTGTTTTATTTCATGATCAATTAATTTAATAATATAGGGGGAACAGTCGCCGCAATCGTACCATTTTCCAAATCGGACCATTGATTATATTCGGAAACTAAATAATATTATTGCAGCAAGATTGGGGTGAAAATAGTATAAATTTTATATATGATTTTTTTATTTTCTTGTTCACACAACTGGGAAGAATAGGGCTCCAAATACCGAGTTATCTGCACTTGAAGTTTCTTTAATATTTTTGTATTAATATATGATTTGACCATTAATAGTTAATTGCTAACACAGCATTTATTTACTGTCATTTTAAGTTTAGGATGTCTCGGACCCTAGTTGTTATAGTGACTATCCTAAGGGTTTGCTGTGTTTAAAATTAAGTAAAGGTGTATGTTTGTTTTATACATGATAACGGCCATTAAAATTTCATTAAAATGTTTCATAATTAAATATTTATTTTAGTAAATTTTAATTTGAGTTAACTGTCTAAATGGAATTTCTGTCTGTTAACAATATTTCCTATATTATACCGGTGTATAATAAATGCAAATTGTTAAAACATTAAGTTTTTAGGGTTTGGGATCTATTTTATTTTCCTGTTTATCGGATATATTCTAGCCTTTTTTTCGGTAAAAATTAATTCTGTGAAAAAACTAAAAATTAAAATTTTGTTACAAAATATATAAACGTTTCTACACAAAAATACCGAAATACGAAAAATTTATACGATTTAAACAACTCTCCCCTATATTATTATTATTTTTAAATTATTTAATTATATTTTAAATATAATTTTTATTTGTGGTGAATTAATTAAATTAGAAAACATTAATTATATAAATTAAAATATTAAAAATAAATATGTATTTAAAAAAAATTTTTTTATATTAATTTTTATTAAGAATGTGATATTTCGAATAAATTTTTTATCATAAAAATTAAAATTTTGAAGATACAATTTGCTTTTATATAATTCAACAGTATTAGATTAAAATATTAAAAAATAGTTAAAAAGAGTTCTTAAAAATAACTCTTAAAACTTAAATTTTATTATTTAAAATGTCTTATAGAATAAAATATTTCTGTAATTAATAAAGGAATTTAATTTAAAATTACAGTGAAAGCTATAATCAATTTTAAATATAATGTTTTTTAAAAAGCTTATTATTAAATTTATATGTATTCGCTCCTTAGACATTCTATATTTATGTAATTAACAAATACATATTTTTGAAAATTATATACAGGTTTTGCACCCCAAATTCAACCTTTTGCAAATCAAATTCAACCTTTTGCAAAACAAATTCAACCTTTTATAAAAAGGTTGAATTTGTATGGTGGCAGAAATACAAGAGTATGTCTTGTCTGCGCAACAAGATCACGAATTTCCTGAGTTTTGTGGAGGCGAACGTTGTCTAAAATTAACCACGCATCTACAATCATACGTTCTTCTAATTTTTGAAATAAACTACGAAGGAAATCACAAAAAATACTTGAGTTCACAGTAGAATGTGCAATTATACCATGGAATACTGAGTATTTATCGCTGCAATCAAGAATACATTCCGTCCTCTAACAGTTGGCACAACTACCCGGGCTGGTGTATTAACTTTCGACCGTGCTTTTATTCTGCGAAGGTGGTAATTAAATCCAGATTCATCAATAAATATTATTTTTTCGCGTGCTTCCGGGGCATTTCTATTTTGCTTACTTAGATTATAAATAATCTAATTATTAATTGTTTAAATTATGATAAAAATTAATTTTTTGAAAGTTTTTTATAAAAGGTTGAATTTGATTTGCAAAAAGTTAGATTTGATTTGCAAAAGTTTGAATTTGATTTGCAAAAGGTTGAATTTGATTTGCAAAAGGTTGAATTTGGGGTGCAAAACCGTATTATTATTATTTTTCAAAATAAATAAAAAATATATATTTATGTATAATTGAATAAATAAGGATTTTAGAGCCAAATTATGTGTAAAACAGAAGTAGTATTTATATTTTGAAAAATATTGAAAAATTTGAAAAATGTATTCGAATTAAATATTTTGTAAATTGAATTGAGTAATAATAAATAAATTAAACAAATTTGATAAAGATTAGGAACTTATAAAGGTTTAGAAACAATTTAAGGAACATAAATTTTAACTTATTGTATATTATTGAAATAGAAAAATTAATGAAAAAAATAATTTCATATTCAAATTTTGTATTATTTTTCCTTGCAGAATTTATTGTCGTAGAATCACATTTCTGAGTGATCTTTTATTCTAGTAAAAAAGCGTTATTTGATATCTAATGGACTGAAATATATTTTGATCTAAATTTCTAAATAATATATCTTTGACCTATTTGTTTCGAAATCATTATTTATTTCGACATCTTTACCTGTTTTGCGTTTCTATAAGTATACCATGCATGCTGGCTACGTTACACTCTTTTTGTCATTAAAGACCAATGGTAGCTAAGCAAAATTAGGAAATATGGAGAAAAGTTTTTAATGATTCCAGGACAGGTACCCTGTACACTGTAGCACTTAGCCCGCATTAGTGGTCAAAAGTGTATCCACTAAATATGATCTGTCTGCAGTTAGTTACTTTGTGTAAATACTATTTTTGTCACAATGTGAAGAAGAACATATAAAAATTAAAATCAGATCAGAAATTTTTCAGCAAATATCGAAGGTACTGTAGGTCTGTTAAAAAAACCATGAATAAATATATTGCTATATTCCCTCCTATTCTATATTCTGCATAATTTTTCAAATTTTTGATTTTACATTTATTTTCCTAATGTTATAACTAATAAGTCATTATAATGGTATTACTGACATTATTGCCACAGAAAAAAATTTCGAAAACGAGAATTTTGATAAATATAAGTGATTTAGCACTTTGGCCAGATATAGCTTATTTGGCTTCCCTGAAAAAAAATATGCTTATTTGGCTTCCCTGAAAGTCTGTTGAATATCCTTATAATATCTTAATCAGAATAGTTGCTGTAATCAAATTTTTAAGTGAAAGAATAATGAGTTTAAGAGGTCACGATGAAAAGTGGGGTTCACCGCGTAATGGAAACTTCATGGGACTTATAGAATTAATTGAAGAATTTGATCCTTTTTTACGTGAACATCTTACAAAATGTCAATCTAAAAATATAAATATTTCATATTTGTGAAAAACTGTGTATGAAGAATTAATAGAAATAATGGGAAAACGCGTCCAAAAAGAAATAGTTACTCAAATTAACAATATTGACACAAAGTATTTCAAAAATTATTATCGATTCAACTCTAGATTTGTCCCACGTCGATCATTTAGCTGTAATTGTAAAATATGTTTATAATGGTCAGCCATACGAGAGATTTTTAACTTTTAGTCCTATTGAAAATCATACAGATCAGACATTATTTAGCACAATAAAAAATTTTTTTGGAAGAAATTAGTCTTCCGATGGAAAACATTAGTGGCCAGTGTTACGATAACGCAGCAAATATGAGTGGAAAATATACCGGTCTACAAGCACGTTTTAAGGAGATCAACAAATATGCGGATTTTGTACTTTGTGCAGCACATTCGCTTAATTTGGGAGGAGTAGAAGCAGTTAGTATAAAAACACCAATTATTGATTATTTTGCGATTTTGCAACGAGTATACAAATTTTTTTCAGCATCACCCCACAGGTGGTATTTTTGAAGAAATATGCTAAATTACAATTTTCTTTAAAAAGTTTAAGTACAACAAGATGGTCCGTGCATCAGTTAAAGCGTTAAAAAATGGCTACAGTGATATTCTGAAAATTCTTAAATATATTCACGAAGAAAGCGAAGAGAAACATGATTGTAAAAGAGAAAATTATTTTATTTAAAAAATTAATTAAACTTGAAAATGCAATTTTGACAATAATTTGTTCTTACCCGTTTGGGGAAGTTCTTGAACGTTTTAACAAAATTATAAATTAGCAAAAAGTTACAAACTCCCGGCCTAGATGTTTCTGAAGATTATGACTTAATTTATACATTAGAACTAATTTGTAAAACAAATTCGGGAAAATTCAGAACAAAATATGACTGAATACGAAGTAAAAGCTAAAAATTTGAGTAAAGAAATTATGGAAAATTATAATGATTTAAACAAACGGGTAAGAACAAAAAAATTTTCGAACGGTAAAAGGGGTACTGGTATACTTAATGGCAAGGAGAAGTTCCGGGTAGAAGTATTCAATATTTTATTCGATAGTTTATCTAACGAATTATCGAAAAGAAATAGTGTATACAAAAAAATAAATAGCAGATTTAAATTTCTTTTAAATATGGGAAAAAATGATAATTCCGAAATTGACATGGTAAGGTTAAGTTCGTCCTTCCTTTTTACCATAATGATATAGATGAAGGACTAATTAATGAATGTATACAAGAGAATATATTAAAATTACAACTGAAAAAGAAGATAGAACAAAATGTTCCACTATGCTGAAATTTAATACAAGAGAGAAATTTGATAGATATTTTTCCAAATTTATATACAATATTAAAGATATTTCTAACTGTACTAGTAACGAGCTGTGAGGCGGAAAGAGTTTTTTCAAAATTGACACTTATTAAGAATTAATATCGCACCACAATGCTGGAAGAAAGACTGAATTTTCTTTCAATTTTGTCAATAGAAAATGATATAACAAAATCAGTGTCTTACGATGATGCAATAAGAGAATTTGCCAAGAATAAATGTCGGAAAGAAAAAATTTTATTAAATTTTATAATTTTTATTATTTGTTGTACTACATTTTTTTTACTTGAATGATTTTTTTTTAACATTAAACTAATATTTTAGTTTAGTGGAATTTGGGGCCCACAAAAATTCTTAGCTTTGGGCCCCACAAATGGTTAATCCGCCCCTGGTTTAAATCGTTGTATATTCCAGACATATTATTGACATTATCATAAGAATATCCTCTGCAATCAATTTAAATTAAAATTGATTGCAGAGGATATTCAAATTAAATTTAATTTAAATTGATCAAAAAAGCTCAAAATTACTTCAATATTAAAGATATTCGAAAAAATTCATAAAAAGATAGTCGAAAAAATTCATAAAACGTTCCACTGTACCATTAGAAATATCTAGATATCGAATTATGATTGGTAATTGATCAGCGAAAGAAATATCGGGAGTTTAATCAACAATTAAATAAAAATATTTAGCTATTTGGGAATAGAAGTTTGAAACAAAATTTTCCAATGTCAGCACCCACCCTTACAGCAAAAAAAACTGCTACCCTTAAACAAATAACAAGGAATATAATATAGAACATTGTCTGACTCTGAATATGATAAATTTAATTGATTCGAAAAATTTTGCACATTTAAACAACGGAATTTGTAATCACACTGTTTTTTCGAATTCCTAAAACCTATATCCTTATTTGATTTGAAACCAAACTTTATCACTAAATCAATCGTTGTTTCATTTATATCCCATTGGCTAGGATTATTACTGATTGCCGCAGTATTGCAAGTGTTACTAGTCAATTTTTCAAATCGCTCAACAATGTCTGCAACACTTTCTGAATTGAAATTTAAAATAGAACAGGAAGCTGCATTTGAAGAGGAGCGGTTACACTATCGGTCAATACACATTCTACTGATTTTTGATGGAATATATTTTCATTATTAACGGCAGAGGGTTTTTTTAATATAAAATGGTATTTTTACAGTTTGTTTAATAACTTTTCTTTATTTTGCAATTTTATATTTGGCCTGTGCACGATATTTAGCTCTACTTAATGATTAACACCAAAATTTTATTTATTTTATAAACTTAAATTTATCACTTGATAAATAATTCAAAATAACAAATTCTCTATGCAGACCTATTTATCCTATTTAGTTTCAATTTCAGTTCGAAATGACCAAAACAAGAGAATTATGATTATACTCCAAAATAAATTTCGCTTTTCCGTTTACTTCAAATATTACCATAAAATTTATATTACTTTAATTTTATGTTTTAAATATTAACGACTAAAATTAACTAAATACTAAAATTAACGAATGATATTGTAAAGTTATATATATAAAAAGCTTTCCCTTAAATAAAAAAGCTCTAAAAAATATTGCTTCTAATAATTTCCAAATATACAAAAATTACTATAAAAATTATTTTTATTTTAAACAGTTGGTATTGATTTTTCCCACAGGTCCTTTTTGTCTTTTCCTTCATCCGTCATCAAGTCAAATTGGATATGTCAAAAAATGAATTCTCATAAACGTAATAAAATTGTTGGAAAAAAAATTCTTCTTATTAAATATAAATATTATTTAATAAAAAATAAATCAGTGTTTTAAATAAATTTAGTAAATCTATTGAAAATATTAATTTTAATTAATTTATATTTAAAATACTAAAAACTATGAAATAAATTAATATTAAATATATGTATATGTATATAAAAAATATTAAAAGAAAATTGATATTTAATATACAAATGGATTTTTCCCAATCAAATAGAAAATTTTCTTGAAAAAATTTTTTTTTTAACAAATATAAAATAATTAAAAATCTTAATTAATTAATAATGAGATTAAAACATGCAAAATTATTTATTTTATTAATTGTTTTTGGTAATTTAATATTATTTTATTATACATGGAAAATATTTTTAATGAAAACTGTTCTGGATTCAACATCAATGCCAATACAATCATTATTTAATAATAATAATAATAATAATAATTTACAAGATTCAATTAATTTAATTAATGATAAAAATAAATCAATTAAAGATAAATTAAAAACAACAAATAAACATATTAGAAAATCAATAACAATTATATTTCGTAATATATATAATTTTGAAAATGATTTAAAATATTCTATTGATAGTATATTAGAATTTATACCAAATATAAATATATTAATAATACAAGATATTATACCATATCCACCAATAATATATGAAAATAATATTACAAATACTGTTAAATTTTTTTATTTAAATTTTGATATAAATAAAACATTAAAAGATTTATCACCATTATTAGCTATTAAAACTAAATATGTATTATTTATGCCAGATAGTGTTAGATTAACTAGTAAAAATTTATTACAAAAAATTTTAAAAGATATTAATAATATTGATAGTAATAATAATAGTGATAATAGTAATAATAATAATAATAATAATAATAATAATAATAAAAATATTATAAATTATAATAATCCTCATGAATATCCGGAAAGAAAATTAATAATAATACCATTTGCTGGTAATTTAAAATCATTTAGTAGTTGTACAAAAATTAATTTTAATTTACAAAATTGGACTATTGAATATATTGCTGTAAATACAACAGAAAATTGTGATTTGGTAATGTTTTTCCAAAAATAAACAATTTAATTGTAATTTCCAGATTAAATTACAAAATAGAAATACTATCATAAAATCAAATTTTGTTCAAATATTTTATGTAAATTCAATTTGTTTAGCAAAAATTAATATTTTATTAGGTGCAATGTAAATATTTTAATCATAAATTCGAATTAATTTCTTCAGAACTTTTGAGATTTTGAAGAATTCTATCTGGAAATTACTTAAATTAGTTTTTTTTTAAAATTTAATTTAAATTTCATTTAATAATACTAATTTTATTTTAAATAGTATTTACAAAAACATGCTATATTATTGGACATTGATTTACTAAATGATATGCCAGATGCTTTAATATCACCATTTCCCGAAATGTTTTATATTCAAGCGAAAATGTTTAATATAAAGGTAAAATTTTATTTAAAAGATTTTCCAATAAGTATTTAAAAAAAATAAAATTTATAATACTACTTTATTATTAAAATAAAGTAGTACATACTTTAACAAAAATACTTGAACATAATATTTCAATAATGTTGCACAAAAGTTTTTGAAGTACATACTATATGTATGTACTTAAAAGCAAAAAAAATATTCTCAAGTATTTTTGAAAAAGTTCTAGTGTTTTCTAATAAAGCAACAGGAATAAATTTAAATTAAATTAAATTAAATCAAATTAAATTAATTTTAATGATTATTATTTTTTTGTTTTTATTTTAAGAAAAAAATCTTTCCAATGACATTTCAAGATGGTAAACGTTTATTTACATCATATCATACAAAACAACGTCGCATGGAATTACGACGTAAACAATTTCGTGAAATGTATAAAAAATTACAAATAAAACGTATTATTAAACGATCACATAAAATTGTCACAAAAACAGATACAAAAGATAATACAAATCCAACACATAATATTATATTAGAACCACAATTTTCATCATCAAATTTTTCATTACCATTAATGAGTGAAATTGATTTAATTGGTTGTGAACGTACAACAAAATCATGTATTGGACCAGTATATAATCAAAAACCATTTTATATATATTTAAATAAATTTACACCACCATGTTGTTTAGATAAATTAAAAACTGTATTTTATCATGTATTAGATGAATTTGAAAATGTTGGTATACGTTATTGGTTAGATAATTTATCATTAAAATCAGCAATTGAAACAAATCAATTATCATCACAAGCATATGATATTGATATTAGTTTTATAGCATTTGATTTAGATCGTTCAGCATCATTAAAAAAATCACAAAATCGTCCATTCTCTGATCAGGATGGTTTTTATTGGATTAAAGCAACTGATGGCCAATATACTCGAGTTCAATTTTCTAAAATTAATCAAATTGGTATTAATTTATTACCATTTGAAATATCTGGTTATAATGTTAAACCATCTGGTTTTTTTGGATGGAAAGCTAAAGAATTTTCAACAGAATTTTTACATCCAATGTCAACTGTATTATTTCTTGGTAAAAATGTTATGTGTCCGAATAATGTACGTGAATTTCTTGATCATAAAAATATTCATTAATTAAATCTAAGTAAAAAAACAAAAAAAAAAGAAATATATTTATGTAGTTATAAGTTATTTTTTAATTTAAATTATAGCATTTTTAAAGTCAAATTTATCCTTTTCAAGGATGAAATTCCTCATTTTCGAATTCAAATTCGCCTTTTTTCGAAATTAAATTTTTTTTCTCTCTGTGTAGAATTAGACTTACAATAGGATGATTTTTAATTTGAAAAAAGACGAATTTGATATGGAATAAGATAAATTTGATTTGAAAATGGACCAATTTGGCTTGGATTTGCTAGATATAATATTTTTCAAGAAACAACATTTTCAATCAGAACTACATTTTTATTTATAATATGTACAATATTTTGTAAATGAATTTGCTTGTTATTGATGTGCAAATTTTTAAGTGAATTAATCTTTAAACAGAAAATAAGTTTAAAAAAAAAATATTTAAAATTAAATTTTACAAATAAATAATTTTTATTAATATAAATATTAAATTAAATCTAATGTACATAAATTTGAATTATTACGACAATTCTCTACATTTATAAGATTTAAGATTCATGAATTTTAATGACATTCTTTTATTGTTAAAAATATTTAAAATAAATTATAAATTGTATATTAATTTTTATAGCTTTTAAATTCATGTTCTTCAATCAAATTTCTGCATATTTATATAATTAATTTTTTTTGGTATTTTAAATTCTTTAATTAATATAAAATTTTGTAAATAATATTGTCATTTCAACACAAAACTTTCATTTTTTTTTTTCTTTAATAAAATAATTAATATAAATTAAATGTTTAATATAAATTAAATAATTAATATAAATTAAATGAATTAAAAAATTCATTAAGATGTAAGCTAAAATTTTAATGATGATGAAAATTAAATGTTATAATGAAATTATAAATACCAAAAAAAAAAAACAAGTAATATGTGATAACTATTTAAAAAATAAAATTTCATTATGCTATAAATTTTCCTATTATTATATATACAGGGTGAATTTATTATTAATTCTTCAATGTCAGTCTTTTCAAATTTTCATCTAATTTTCACAAAGTGTCAGTTTTAAGTTTAAAAATATTTAATAAAATTATTCAAACGAAAAAAAAAAATAATTCAGCCTAAGTAATTTTTTTTTTACAACATGAAGAATCCTTTTAGATAACTTTGCTATAAAGTTATTATAGCAAATTATTATTATTATAAAGTTATTACTCACCTATTATAATATAATTTACACAATTTTTGATTTATTATGTCTAAATAATGAGCTATATTTAAATCACGTCTAAAGGGTTAAACGTAAAGGAATTTTAACAAGTTAATCATGCTTATTCTAATTGTACAGCGGAATTTGTCACAATGGAATCAGTTTGGAAATCAATAAATTTTGATTAAATTTTTTTTGAATAATATTGAAAAATATGGCAAAAACACTAAAATCTTTAAAAGTAAGTTTCTAAAAGATTTTATATAAGTATGCAAACTTCGAATTCATTCCTAAATGAGAAAAGTAGTTAGTAACTTTTTGCAAATATACTCCTTGTATTTGATACATTATTTTTTTGGAAGACTATAATAAAAATTATTGCTTTTAAAAAAAATGTTAATCCTTTTTTAATTATATTATTCTACAAACAAAGAGGATTATAAAACTTATTGATAGTATGAATTTCTAAGTGAAAATAGTAAAAAATTTATGTCGAGAGATTAGAATCGTATTAATTTCGATAAATGAATTTCCATGAAACTGAAATTCATTTATCGAAAATAATTGTTTCTCAACGGAATGCAATTTTCGGAAATAATTGATACTCATAGTCCATAGTGTATCAATTATAGAATTTTATTGTGTCCTAGTGTTAATTTTAAAATAAGAAATATTACTCAATGCATTAAATTACGGTAATAAAAAATCACCTTGTTTACTTCATTAGTTTTTATTCATTTTCACAAATTAAAATAGTTTTTTCACACGAATTCACTTACAATAACTGTATAGCGTAAACATTAATAAAATAATTAATATGATGTACAACTAATATGATGTTATTTTAAATTAAATTTCTTCTTGTATTTCCTATATTTTTTCCGATTTTGCGGTTTGGAAAATTTTTGGATAAACTTAAAAAGCTTTTAAAACTGAAACGACATTTTAAAAAACACCTTCCAGCTATATTTTATCGCAAAGTAATGAGCTATTGAAAATAAATTTATGAATTTTTTTAAGAGCTTTTAAGAGTTTCTTAGTATGAAAATAATTCAACAAGTTCAACATTATTCCCCAAATAAAACGAATATAAGCTGTTATTAGCATTTTACCTCACTCTTAGCGTCATGCAGAACCAACGACATGGACGCGGTGGCGTAATAATGGCTCGTGTTTTTGGTTTTTTTAAGAATTTTTTTCTGATTTTATTTTAGATTTTTTTTGGATTTTTAGTTTTTTAAATTGATTTCCTAACGTTACAAAAGCTAAAAATCATGGCTTTCTTAAAAAAAATTCCATAATTTTCTCCCAAGTGCAATTCAAACTCATTCTCACAAGCGAAAAAGAGGTTTATATATATACACCCATACTTCGCTTAACGGAGACTCTTTATGCGGAATGTCGCTATAACGGAATAATAGAATTTTGTTCTGTTCTTTATTGAAAATTATATTTTTTTGTCCTCGTAATAAAAAAATTATTAGGCAAATATTTGATACTTTGATTATTTCTTGTAATTATATTACATACACTACACACAACATATAATATTTTTTTTGAAACTGATGAGAAACTTACTGAAATTTCGAAAGTATTAGGCCTTCCAACATCTACAGTTGGTACTATACTCGATAACAAGGCTAAAATTATAGCACAATCACAATCAGCTGCTCCTCGAAGTGCTGCAAAATTAACTCGCCAAAGAAGTCATATTATGGAAAAAATGAAAAATCTGTTAGGTATATGGATCGAAGATAAAAATCAACGTAATATTCCTATGAGCACAATGACGATCCAGGAAAAAAGCAAAAGTCTTTTTGAAAAATTAAAACTGGAAAATGGTAATCCAACTAGTGAAACTTTCGTCCCAGTAAAGGCTGGTTTGAAAAATTTAAAAACCGTCAAAATTTGCACAGTATAAAGTTAAAAAGTGATGCTGCGAGTGCTGATATTACGGCAGCGCGTGATTATCCAAAAATATTTAAAAAAAATTATAGACGAAGGAGAATATGTTTCGGAACAGATTTTTAACGTAGACGAGACTGGCCTGTACTGGAAATGAATGCCAGAAAAAATTTATATTTCTAAGGATGAAAAGTCTGCACCTGGTTTTAAAGTAGCAAAACAGCGTTTAACTCTTCTTCTTGGGGGTAATGCAGCTGGAGATTTTAATTTGAAGCCTCTATTGATATACCTTTCCGAAAACCCTAGAGCTCTTAAAGGACGTAATAAATCCCATTTGCCAATTATTTGGAGATCCAACAAAAAAGCATGGATGACTTCAAGTTTATTAGAATCTTGGTTTAACGACTGCTCTTGTCCCGAAGTCAAACTTTATTTAGAAAAAAAAAAACCTCAGCAATAAAGTTCTATTACTGCTGGATAAAGCTCCAAGCCATCCGGTAAACCTACATTAGTTATCTAATAATGTCCGGATCGAGAACCGACCTAAAAATACCACAGCCTTAATTCAACCAATGGACCAAGGCGTGATATCTACATTCAAAGCATATTATTTGCGAAGAACTTTTCAACAACTAATTATTGCCAGTGAGAAAGAAGGACTAGGTTTTGCTTCAAATAAAGCATTCTGGAAAAATTTGAATATAAAGGATGCTATTCAGAACATTGGAGAATCATGGAAAGAAATTAACCGTCTGCAATGAAGAGTGCTTGGAAAAAAATTTGGCCAGAGAATTTCAATAACGATGATGCTGATGTTCCAGTTCTTCCGGGAGTCCTTCAAAATATAGTAAAAATCTTGGTAATCAACTTGGTTTTGAAGATTTTGTAGAATCAGATGTTACTGATTTAATAAATGCTCATGGAGTTAGTCTTTCCGATGATGATTTACTACAGCTGGAACAAAATCGACCACCGGAAGAACAAGAGAATGAAGATATTCCTCAGGAGCTTACTACAAAAGACCTATCTACTGCTGTTTTCCATTTCGAAGAAGGCATTAAGATCCTGCGCGAAAAAGATTTGAATAACGAACGTAGCTTGAACGTATCTCGAACTGTAAATGAAGCTATAGATTTTTACAAGCAGCTATAAAATAAAAAATAAAATCGGCAACACAATAAAAACTAACCAGCTTTTTTCAACCAGTTACTTCCACATCAGCTAATACTACTTTGATGCCATTCAAAACTTGGATACAAGCTCTGCGGCGGATTTGAATCCACAATCAAATTATAGTACTTCATCATAAGAGAAATGCTGGAAGATCGGAATATATTGTGTTCGTAATATAATGGATTTACGTATATTTACCGTATACAATACGTACATACATTATGTTTGTTATGTTAGAAAAAAAAATCGATTTACGGACAACTTTTCTGGAACGGAACCCTTCCGTTAAGCGAGGGATGGGTGTATTTGTAATATTTTAAATGTGGACCTAGAGATTTTTTCACTCTTGTTCTAGGCAAAAAAATGACAAAAATTATATTCAAATATAATTGTCTGTATAGTTCATTAGTTTGTGATTTTATTTAAGAAAACCTGCAAATAAATATGTGCCACTCTCATTATAAATAGTTTCTTTTTATAACACGATTCTAAGTGTATGCAAGCTTTTTGACATGTTTAAGAAGACATATCACTCCACATTGAAAAGGCCAAACTAGGTAATACGAAAGAAACAAATCCCTATTTTAAATAGACCTCTGTATTGCACAGCTTGTTTTCAGCTTACAGCGATGTTAAGCATTCTTACTTGCACACTACCTTTCCACCACATCATCTTTCCACCGAAGATATGGTCTTCTTCTGCGTTTTTCCTCTGGATTGGCATTAAAAATCAACTATCTGTCATCCTCGCGACTTGACCAAGCAGTTTTATATTTTATTTAAGAAAAATAATTGGATTTTTACTCTTTTAACTAGCTCATAGAACTTCCGAATACAACATTGTGGTTTCATTCGCGTGTAAATAATATGCTACATTCCACTCTTTCATTGACAGTTGGACTATTCTAATCGGTCAGCTTTCTTATTATTATTATGCTGGTGTTCCACTCCACATATTTTCTTCAATCCATATTTTGACTCTGATTTGGTGCACGCACCTTACCAACTTCATAAATCATTTGCATTTCATTAGATTAGACAAGAATTTTTGATTAATAATAACTTTTTCAATGATTATAAACGCAGTTTTCTAAAAAAATATAAGCTTAAAACAATATCCGCAAAAGGGGAACCAATACTAAGAGCATAACCAGTACGGGGTTTAATGTTACTATAGGATAATACTTCACAGCACAGAGAAAACCTTAATGTTAATATCTTAAGAAAGAAAATGTATCATAGCATTTATTTAACATACTAACAGTAAATAATTGGTGCCATGTTTTTGACCTGTGAAACTTAAATTGAATAAATTTATTATTCCTAAAGGAGATTGCTTTGAACAAACATAATTAAATTATTTCCCAAAAAATATTAGTTACTTCTATTTGGTGGCCCCGGCGAAAGATCGTTTAGACAGAAAACGGCGAAAGATCGTTCAGGATACTGATTAGTAAAAAAAATTGATCTTTTAATTATCATAATATATAATATTTGATCATTTAATGCAAATTGCACATTGGATAAAATATTGTTATCCTGAAGATGGAAAGATTGCTTATGCAACAAAGCTAATTGAAAGATTGCTTATGGAATAAACAAAAAACATATTATATATTATGTTTACAACAAACAAATTATTTATTATACATTAGCACCACCACATAATGAAATTTTATTAATTTTAATTTACTGTATATTGTTAAATTTGCAAATTAATTTAAAGTACTTCATAATTATGCTGTGTAAAGCATAATTTTCAAGTACTTATTACATATTTTATCAAAAGTAAATATTTATAATAAAATTATTTACTCCAAAGATAATATATTTTTAAATAGAAGATAAACCAAAGTAAAATTAATCGTAATGTTTTAGTGCGTTCTATTAATTTAAGTAACATTTCGAACATCTGACAATATTTTTTTTAAATAATTCAAATTTCAAACTTTGCATCATATTTAATAGAATTTTTCATATTTTTCCCAAACTAAACATTTGGAAATATTGCTGATTTTGCAATAGGATTTTTGGGATTCCTTATTATACGAATATAACCATTATCACCCCAATTAATTCCCATTGAATTTTTTAAAATCCAATAATCTGATTTTAAATTATCATCATGTCCATAACCAACAACACACATAAAGTATCGATTTGTCATACTGTACAGTGTTCTAGGTGGTTCAAATATACCCGATTTATAATGTTGAAATTCAAATGAGAAAGGATTAAAACCAACAACAACAGGTCCCTGGAAAGCAACAATTTCTAATAAATGTTTATCGTCATTTTCTATTATTTTTTCATAATTTGCTAATGTTGTTCCAACATCATTTTGCTTATATTTACATGATCCTGGGTATCCTGTATAAGGATATGCTAATTCACTATTAACATTTTCATTATTTATTATATAATCGAAAGCGATATTTGGTTTTTGGTCACCGGAACAAGGTGTTTGAGCACCAGAACAATCTATGACATTTTGAACAGACAATGATGGTGGTAATCTCGTAAAAGCAACAAAATGATGTCCTTCCAAAGCAGCTAAAGCTGCAAAAGCCCATGCTGTATTACAATTTGTTCCTTCAAATAAATTAATAAAATTTTATCATATATTCTTTCGACAAAAAAGAGAACATAAATTTTACCTTGATCCTTTATTTCTGTTACACCGCCATCTTGTGTCCAATTTCGATAAATAGGTGGAGGAAATGTTGGTACTGGTGATTCTGATGTAGTAGTTGGATATGTTGTTGGATAAATTGGTCTAGATGGTGAATACCGTAATCCTCCCAACATTTGATTAAATTGAATTGTATTTAAATCAGTGAATTGACCAATACCTAATTTATATTTCCTATCCGATCGTCGATTATGTGCTAAAATACGATTTTTATTTGATATATAATTCAATCGATGTAAAAAATCATCATATCCCAAATAACTTTTATGATATTTTATCTAAGGAATAATAATTCTGATATATATCCAATTAGAAAATCTTATCGTAAATACTTTATATTCGTTCCATTCTTCTAAAATTGGTAATCCTATAGAAATTACTCCCGCGAATCCCATAATTAGAATTAGAATTTTCATGGTTAAAGCTAGATTAATAAATAAAACGTGTCACTATTAAAATTATTTATATTGAAAAATTTAAAAATGATGGAATTACTATGAAACCGTCACTGTCTCAAATATTGTTTTATTTTTATTTTAAGAATACTATTAATACAAATAGTTAATAAAATAAATTAGCACAAAAATAGTTTTATCAACAAAAATCTTTTATATCAAATTAAAAAAATAACAAATCACTATTTAAATCTTTAAGATTGTTTTTCTAGCTTATTTAAAAAAATTATGAAACCTTTTATAAAATAAATTTTGACTATTTTTGCAAAAAATAGAAAAGAAACACGAACTAACCATTAATTATCATATTACAATTCTTTATATATGCTGAAATTCGAAATAAAAATTATCACCAAATATAAAAAGATAACACTCTGTTTTTTAATCTAGAACAAATCTAATAAATCTTTTCGGGTTAATTATAATTGAAGTTATAAAAATTAAAATATTAAATAAGATAAAAAACATAATTAAATTCCGAAAATTTGTGAAATATCAAAATTATATAATATTTATTCCATAAAAATAGAAATACTTAACATACATACAAATTTACTGAAATTGTCACCTATTTCTTTTAGAAGTTCTAAAAAACTATGATATATTTTAGTTTTATAAATAAAAAATTAAATTAATTAAAAGTTTAAAAATTTTTTTTATTATAATTAATGCTTAAACGATTTCATAATATTGGATGCTATTTAATTTCTTGGTAATAATTCAATATGAATAATCAAATAATCCAATAATTTTCAACACCATAAACAATAACTAATATTGAATAATTTACTTGTTCAGTATTACAAGCTGGATCCTTATAAATACCAGATTTATATAATTGAAAACTATCTGGCGAACATGCTAATAGTCCTTTTGTAACAATAACTTCTTTCAATTTTTTTTTCATTACCTTTTAGAGCATAACTAGTTATTTACCCTTTAATAGCTTGACTATATGTACAATTATCAGTATTTTCAATATAAGGATATGCATCAGCTCTAGCAATACCACGATTTTCGAATATATAATCTTGGAAACCACCATCACAGCCAGTACTCCCAACTAATGAAAAGTGGATCTCCACCACAATCAATTAAATTTTGTTCAGATTAATTGAATTATTCACCATATTTAGCAAAATAATGTCCTTCAATTGCTGAAAATTGGATAATGTCTAATTGAAGGACATTATTATTTTAATACTGTTATCTTCGTCTTTCTACTCAGCGTTTTTAATCTTTTGTTTGCTTAATCCAAAAAAGGCCTGGTTGTCAAGCACTATTCGAAGCTTTATTCGAGTTTGGTCTTATTGGCCTCTGAATTCACAAAACAACCAAGGCATATGAAATCCCAAAGTTGTAATGCCCAAAAGTTATATTTTGACCTATACGATAACGGAGGGATTCATTTTTTTTTGCCACCATAAATTCAATCTTTCATCCGCTTACAATCAAACTCAATCTTTCGGCAACAAAAGCTTCGCAGACACTTTGCGATCTGTTTTCGGAACCGTTTATTTGTAGAATTTTCATTTATATTAACCTTTTTGTACCAAAATAACTTTTAATATTTATTGAAAATACGTATATGTATTAAAAACAAAAGTGGATAAAATGTTTTATTTAAAATTAGATAAACAAATATAAATTTTTCATAATTTAATCTGAATTTTAATTACAATTTTTTTTAAAAAAAAAAAATGAAATTATTTAACTCTGAACAGTTGTAGGTTCATCATATATTTCTTCACCATCTGGTAATTCACGTACTAAAGTTAATATTTTATCTAATTTTTGTACTTGCATAGTATGCTGATCAAGCCAAAGTTGTTTTTTCGGTGCTTTACACATAACGCGTAAATTCGGTGATAATTTTAATGAAATAATTTGACCTCTATAAAAAAAAGAGATAAACAAAAATTAATAAATTATAAGAAATAAATCCCAATTTTTTTTTTTAAATATACATACTTATCATCACCAACAATAATATATGGTAATTTTTCATTAAATTCTAATCGAGTTAAACGATTTTTACGCCTGGGTACAACAGCTTGTATACATACTGCATTATATTTATCAACATTTAAATCAAATACAAAAACTTTTCCTTCTAATGTAACAGCAGCAAATACTGTACTAGAATATGGTGCCCATTTAACATCACCAACACTTGAACCTAAATCAAATATAAATAATGGTTCTTTTCTCATATCTTCCCATATTTTAATACGCCAATCACCGCTACATGATGCAAATATATTTGAATTAAATTTATTATAATCAATACGATATACAGATAAATAATGTGCTGAATATGTTATTAAACATTTTGAACTATAAGCTGTACTACATTTATATATTAAACCTTCTTCAGTACCAACTAAAAATATTTCTTTATCACTTGGATGAAATGTCATTGATGTACCACAACTTTTTAATTTAATTTCAGAACCATCTGGACCAACAACAGGTGGTTGATCTAAATATAATGTTATTATTGTTGTTACTAATAATTTATTTTGCATTAATATCCAATTAAATACACGACCATCAGATGATACTGTATAAAAATTTAATTCACCATCTGTCATATCTGGTCCCCATTTAAGCTGTATTGAAGAGGTTAATTAATTATTGATAAATATATATAATTTTTTTAATAAATTAGTTTAAAATAAACTTGTGTGGACAATTTAAGCATTAACTGGAGGAAACGTCAAAGGTTAAAGATTAAATGTCAAATAGCAGACTGGAGAAAATAGCAGACGGGAGAAAAGTTACATTTTTACAGCGAAGCTGTGCTGTTTTACCGCTGATCTTAGGTGAGTTAAAATATTACACTTGTGCCTAATTCATACGACCGAGGTGATCCACAGAATTTATGTACATATACATTAAATCCCAATAATTAAAACTGCATTTGGACTATTCATGTGTGAAACAATGGTTTCTTTTTAGACCACTAACGTTTAACAACATTTTTTCGGATCTCTAGTCAGTTTTAACTTAATTTTGCCTTTCAAACAATTTCGGACAATTCCTAAAACAAAATTATACTAACTTCCCATATACATTCTGCATGTTTGGCATTAACACCTTGTGAAACATAAAGCGGATCTGTTTGATTAGTTTTAAGATCATAGACAGCAACATTACCGTCATACATCCCTATAAATATCTTGATTAATCTAACTTCTAATAAATTGAAATAAAATATTAATTTTAAAAAAATTTACCTATTGCTACTAAAAATGGATATTTTGGATGAATATCACAGCACATTACACCACTTTCACACATTACTATAAAGAAATTTACAGAATAAATTAAAAGAATTAATTTATATTTCATATTTACGTATATAATCAGGAAATGAAGGATTTTTAATAGTAAATAAACAAAGTGCTCCTTCTGATGGCTGTTTCATAAAATCATCTAAATAAACAAAAAAAAAAAAATGTTCTTGTTTTTTTTTCCAATAAATTGTATAGTGAAAAATTAATTTACGTGAACCAAAACAAACAGCATATAAATCAAAATAATATGGATTAAAAAATAATTCGGTAACACACATTTTTTTCGTTTTTTCATATATAAATTTCCATAATGGTAATAATGTACCCTCATTTTCACGAAATTCATCAGATGGATCTTCCCAATATCGATAATCTTGGGCAATTTCATCAAAAATATTTTGATTAATCATACGTTCTAATATTTGCCAACATTTTAAATATTTTTTATTTAATTCTTCAGCTTCTTGGGTCTTATCAACTTTCTTCTTTTCATCTTTTTTAGCACCGATCTAATTCAATTCAATTAAATTAAATTTTTAATTTAATTAATTAAGTTTTGTATACCTTTTCCTTTTTTTCTTTTTCTCTTTCACGTTCCTGTTGTTCAAAATCCTTTGCATAACTATCAAAAATTACCCATTGCAAAACATTACCACCATAGTTTGATCTTGGTGGCGGAATTGTTTCTGTTTCAACGGCCTATTTTAATAGAAACATTTATTTTAATATATATAAATCGTAAGGAATACCTTTTCAATTATAACTATTTTAAATATATAACAGATTGTTATATATTTAAAATATTAAATATATAACAGTCTGTTAAATTTGATGATTTTTCGTCCGAATGTTAAATAATTTTTAATTATTTATGGCAATATAAAGTAAAGCATCCAAAAAATTAAAATTTGGTCAAATTAAAAGACAACCATTAATTATACCAATTTTAGATGTAATTTTAAATTTCTTCGGCAGCCGATTTGTCATTTCTCCTGTTTTTTTAAATTGTAATTTTTGAGCGAGTTTTATTGCGATTTTTCCCTGTGTACAAAGGAGCTATATTTCACCTGAGTCTAAATTATTGTGATATTTCCCTGTGTCTAATTATCGGCGGACGAGACTGCATTTAAATTTACAACGCGACGCTTTTATATAAAACCTTCGTATAACGCGGAACTAAACCCTCGGTTTTGTTTGGTTTTTTTTTTGTAACTATACAAATTTGTAGTATCCGGGTATTTTCCTATGTGAATAAAGAAATATGCATAACGCGCAATTTCTGAAGAACCTAACCAGTAACCACCGCGTTATATGAGGGTCAAATGAATATTTCAATTTTTATTTAAATACATGTTTTAAACTTTTTGGCTGTTTTTTAATTTCTTCTTCGATTAATTTTTCATTTCCTTTTTTGTTACATTGTTTCAATTTTAATTTTTTTGCCACTTTTCATTTTGAAATATCAATTTTCCGTAAAAAAATTGTTTTGCGATATATCTATGAGTCTCTAAACAAAATTATTATTTATCGAGACTACATTTTAGTTTATTTAATATTTCAATATAACGAATATACTATAGAATGGAAATTGCTGTCATTTTCCATATAATTTTTGGATTATACTTTTAATGTATATCGATTAGATCACCTGAATTTCTCTATGGAATTTGAAAAACAATTTGTAAAAAAATTGAATAAACAATCCAAATGTCATTTTAATTTATTTGTTAATTTAATTTAAATCAATTCCTTACTTCGATTTGTTCCAAATTAAATTTCTGTTTAATTTTTAATAATTTATTCTTTCCTTATACAACCCCATCGCCGGTTGTGTACAAAGTCTTCCTACAATACATCGACCCACCCTTAATATTTAAAACATTGAATACAAGGGACAACACTTCTAAGGGTAAATTCGAGCTAATTAATAGGAAAATTTGTAAACATATCTACTGGTCGAATTTTGGAAATTGTACAACCTTACATCACAATTTATATGGATTCCGAAAAATATCAATTTAAAGGTCGATACAACAGATACTATTTTGAACAAAACTTTTTCTGACTCAGAAGACACGAAAATGAATATTACCGCAAAAGTTTAGACTCCGAAAGTTTTCATTATTAGTAGTACATATACTTCGACAGTAATAAGGATATTTTTCAAAATTAATATTTAAATATAAAATATTAAATGTCCGGATATCAAATTAAATTTCTAACAATTTTTTCGATCAATTACCATTCTATATATACGTATTAATCCTATTAATATTTCAATTCTTATTCAAATACATAAATAAATTAAATACTTACACGTTTTTGTATTACAAATGTTAAAGCAGCTCTTTCACAAAAATTAAACATATTCACTAATTTCCGTTTCCTAGTACCAGCACCAATTACTATAATTTAATAATACACATAATTTTTCTTTAGTATATTAATTCATTTTTAATTTACCATAAAATTATATTAATTCATTTGTAATTTACCATAAAATTGATTAAAACTATTACAACACTGACTAATAATAGTAAACATTTTAAACGAAAAACTTTTAACCTTTTTTCATGCAAAGGTTAAAGGATCATTTGAATTAATACCAAAAGAAAATTAAAAATTAAAATTAGAAAATTTTCATTTTCATGCATAAAAGATGACAAAAAAAAACTTCATTTGAACCATGCAAAATTTTTAATTTTCAATATTCTAATTTTAAAAAAAAACCATATACGTATTTTCAATTCTTACCAATTGCATCACCACCAGCTCCTTGATCAACTGGAGCTTCTTGTTTTGCTGCTTCAGTTTCATCTTCAGCTTCCTCATCATCTTCAACATCACCATATTCACCTTCACCTTCACCTTCAATTTCACCCTCACCTTCAGCTTCACCATCACCTTCTTCTTCCATTTCTTCATCTGGAATATCAGCAATATCAGTACCAGCACCATCATCACCACCAGCTCTATCATCAGCTTTGTCCAAACGTTTTGTTAGCCGCTGTGATCGACTTCTTGGTCCCATTTCAATTGGTGGTAAGCAATATCCTTTTTTTTTTATAATTTTTTTTTCCAATTTTTATATTTTTTGATTAATTATTAATTTGTGGTACGAAATTTGGAAAATTATGTTGCATTTTGGAATTGATTATTTTTTTCATGCAAGAAATTTAATTTTTAAGAAAAATATTATGTAAAAAAAAAAATTAAATGTGTTATAAAAATAAAAAAATTATAGTAAATTATAGCATAGCTAAATTATGAATATTAATATCAACACTAAATTATTTTAAACTTTACTATCAGATTCGTAATTTAGTTCTGAGAGATTAATAAATGTTTTATGGGCCATAAACATGAAATAAGGACATTATCCTGCTAAAGTTATATTTTCTAGAATTTATTCCTCATTCAATTTCCTATATAATTTATATGTTTTATATATAAGAAAAAATTAGTTACGATTTAGTGCCTTTATTTAATTTCCGATTCTATTGCATATACTGTTAAATTTGTAATCGCCTAAAAATATGCAAAAAAAAATTCCAAAGTATTTAATAAAGTACGGTTGACGGGCACAGATTTAATTTTTTATTTTGTTTGTTTGGTTGGTTGTTTGGTTGAGGCGAAATTCATATTTTTGTAAGGATTTTATTTTCAGATAGACAGTATTTAAGGTTGTACTAATTATCAGTTTTACGGTAGGAAACAGTCCGTTAAATCGTGCGTTTTTTTGGTATTTATTCATAGCATTACTAATAATTTTAAATTTAAATGTTTCTCCTAGATCCGTAAAAGCTGAATGGTCCAATTAACGAAAATTGTCAAAATAAAAATTATTATAATTTAATGTTTGGTCAATTTGCATTAATTATACCAGTGCAATGATAATTGGTAACAGATACTGCTCTAATTTAGCGCAAGTACAAACAAATTCTGCAATAAATATTTAATTACTTTTAATTAAATGAAAATTTAAAATAATAATTTAATATATTGACTTCTCATATATTTAAAAGAAATTAATTCTTTAATTAATTTTAAATTCAAAAACCCTTAAGATAGTCCGAATAAAAACTATCTGACATTGTTAAAAGTGAAACTGAAATTAAGGAAATATCTTTCCGATATATATTAATAATATTCTGCCCTATTCTATAAAAATATAATTTCGGAAATTTGATTAATCTGGTAATAATTAATTCAATTCGAGGTAAAACTAGCGTTCCAATCGAACTAAATTCCACTTGAAAACTAGAATTGGGCAGAATATTTAGTTTCTTAATTCAAGCAATGGTAAGATTTCGGTTAATAATTTTACACTAATAATTTTTAATTGAAAATTTAGCTTGTAACATGAAAGATAATTATTTACTTGACATAATTATATTGCAATAGACTTCAAAGAAAACTTTATAAAATTAATAAAATTTCTCAGTTTTTAAAAGTGCAAATATAAAACAAAGAATTATTATTATTAAAGTAAGAATATTGAATAATTATAATTAAAATTATTATTGAAAGCGAATTATTAGATGTTTTAGATAAAATTCATTTGAAATATTAAAAAAATTGAATGAATTGAATAATAATAATAATATTAATACCTTCATCTCCAAGTTCAATAATTTGTTGTCTTGCTTCAGCTGAATCAAGTAATATTGAATATCCTTCAAAACTAAATAATGTAATTGTATCACCAACTGGTGGTAGCTAATTTAAATTAAAATTATTTCTTTATAAAAATTAATAAATATATTATATATTATGTTAAATTTAATTATTTACCAATATATATTCACTATCTTTAAAACTATAAATAACTAAATTTCTAATAGCATTTGCATTTGTTGTTGTTAAAATTTTTGGTATTTCTTCATTTAATTCAGTTTCTGTTAATTCTAATTGATCTTCTGGTTTAAGTAATTGACGTGATTTCATCCATGCTTCAAAATCATCAGCACCACCACCACCAGCTGGATCAGCATTTGATTGGCGCAACTAATTTTTTATATATATGTATAATTGAAAGATTATTTTAATAAAAAAATATATAAAATATTTTAATTTTATTTTTAATTTTTCTATGTTTTTTCTATGTTTTTTTTTCTATGTTTTTTTTCTATGTTTTTTCTATGTTTTTTCTATGTTTTCTATTTGCTGATCAATTGAACTTTATTATTATATGTACTACAAATTATATATATTTATAAACAAAATTTTTGTTTTTCATATAAAACTACTACCTTATTATTATCATCATCAATTAAATTTTCATCATCACTATTAATAATAATTGAATTATTTAAATTATTAGAATTTTGATTATTTTTACTAATTACATTTTTCTGGCAATTATTGCTCATAATCAAATAACTTTGAATTTCGAAACTAAACTAGAATTATCTTTATGAAATATATTTAAAAAAATTTATTCAACCAAAAATTTTGTTATTGGTGGAATTTATTTAAATTTGATTGTTCAATAATAAAAAAAAATATATAAATAAACTTAAATTAAAATATTTAGCAATAATAAGAAAATTTTACCTTTTATGAAAAAAAAACACCAAATTGTATATTTGCTACAAACTTGTATAATGAAAAAGTAAAGTAAAAACTAATTAAAATAAAGGAAGACTTCTATAAAACGCAATCAGAACTACAATAAAAAAAATCAAACTACATTAAAAAAAAAGCAAGAATAAATTAAATTTTATTTATAATTTCTTTTTTTAAAACTTTATGTTTTAATATCTATGCTATTAGTATGTACCGCCTTTGCTTTATTAATAATTTTCCACATCTTAACTGCTATTAAGTTGAATATAAACTAAAAAAAAAAACTTTTCAACATTTTCATTTTGTTGATATAGATTTATATTCTATACACATCATATATATTATTTTCACCCAAAACCAAAAAAAAAAATATTTTGAAACTTTTTAATGTTTCATATTTGTAGATTTAGTTTCCTAAGGATAGAAAATTTTACTGAAAATTTTAATGAATTAAATTTTATATAATAAACGTTCTGATTAAAATTCTAGGAGGCGCTACCGTCATACCGTGTCCGTAGAGTTGCTGATTGAAGATTTTTTATATTCTAGTAAACGTCGGACATTTCATATTATATTTTCCCCCCAACAAAGTAACTGCCTGAAAAGTAAGTATTTTAGAAAATGTTTTTAATTGCAATTTTTTATTTATCAAGAAAAATCAGCTGATTAATTCAGAAATTCCAGTTTACAGAATTACGTACTATATATTCCGCCGTGAAACGTCCCGCTCCCTCCATTTTCTGGATCCTCTTAATGAATTTAAGATTTAAATTCTTTAAGAGGATCCTTGGAAAATTATTAAGCAAAATCAGAATTTGCTATTTAAACTCAATAAGATCGTTCAGGGAAATAACTTCATGAGAAAGAACTGCAGAGACTAAAAATACAAAAGAGCATTTATAACTAACTCTGCACAAGGAATAAACTTCTTCAAATTGACATGAAATTACATATCATTCAATGTGAAATTAAATTAACTTGAAAATTTGTGGTGTTATTTCCTTGAAAAGATTTGTTTTTAAAGTATTTGGTCGGTTAGTTTGAGAGGGGGAAACCACAAAGGGTAATACACCATCTCTAACTTCAAGCTGGAAAATTCCCCTCTGATTTCTTTACCGCTGAAAAGTAATTAATTCCTTGTAGAAAGTGGCAAAAATTCCAATTAAAATGCGGATTATAACTTGCCTATTATAATGGAGTACCATATTCAAAAGCACTTTCTGTTTTTTACCAAATTATAGTTAAATCTTAAATGATTTATTTTGACTGAATGTATAAAATAGCTGATTGAATAAAAGGTCTTTGCTAAATAGAAGTGTTTCTGTTGCGCTGTTTGATAAATGTCATAAATATAAAATATTAACCTTACAACTGAAAATTAAGGCTGCAAACAATTTTCAATTAATGATTACATTCAATTTTCAATTGAAAATTCAATTTTCAATTGAAGATTAGACGAGAATAGATCAGTAAATTCACTACACTAAATTTTCTGGTAGAAAAATTCTTCATTCCTTTGATACAACTAGTCAAATTAATATTATACTAATATTTCGGACACCAAATAATATGCAATATCAGTGAAAAATTTATTTTTGTAGCAAATACATTCTAATTACAAAATTATTACAATTTATTCAATCTACGTTTATATATTTATGGTTCAATAGCATTTATATAAATTTTGTCTATTTTTAACATAAATTACATTATTTTTGCAATTCAAAATTTAACGATACTTTTATATGAACTCAAAAAAAAAAAAATAAACTTAAATTTATTTATTTTTATATACTACATATTTACATTTATAAACCAAGTAAGTAATTTAATGTTCTTATAAATACCTGACATTTTTACCTACTTGCAAAAATCAGTTATATTATATATATATGAATGAATATATTTTATATCCAAATATGAAACTTTTTACATAATTTTTATTTAAAAAAACTAAAAAAAAACATAAAGAAACTAAAAAGTATTAAAGAAAAATTGTTGCATGTTATTTAGTATTGAATCATAAAAAAGAAAATAGAAATTTTTGTTTAGTTAAATAACATTTTGAACAATGTTTTTTACCATGAATAATATGTGAAATATAAACAGCAATTCATTAAATTTATTCAAGTATTTTGTACATATATCATCACTATAATTCTTTAGGGTTTTAAAATAATTAATTATATCAATAATTATGTTTATTACTCGTTAAATTAATTAATCTGTACATGATTTTAAGATTCAACATTAAAATTAAATAAATGAAAAATTATCATAATTGTTAAAAATTTAGGTTAATTTAAATTTTAACAAATTTGCATTTAAAACACTAAAGTACTGTAGTGACTTTGTATATTTTGTGGACAATATTTTCTCATATTTGTTAAGTAAATAAACTTACTTGATTTTGCTTATTACCAGGCTTAATTAAGCGTTTAAAAGAAAAAAAGAATATACTTAATAATTCAAAATATTGTTTTTTTTTTATTTGACTAAATACTATTTTCATAATATTTTATCTTAAATATATTTATTTTAAAAAAAATTAGTTTATAATTAATACTTAAAATATCTAAATTAAATTTTAATTTAAAAAAAAAAACAAAGTGTCATTGATTAAAACATATTTGATTGATATGCATGTTTCTGTTTAATAAAAAAAAAATATATCTGTTTAATAGCTTCTGTCAATATTGTCTATTTACTCGTATCTTCAATCAAATATATCAGAAATTATTTTAGTGGCATTTAAAATGTTTTAAAAAAAAAAAACTAAAAATGTAAAATTATCTTCTGGATTAGACACGCTACATAAAAATATTATAGAAAATATATTTCTTAGTATTAGATGGGATACTCAAGAGGTATACTAATAACCTGTGTATACTGTGTTCAAATAATCAGTTCTGTATTCAATTTAATTTATTTAAACAACTAGCTCCTGACAACACTATTAATAGAACAAGCTGAACTGTTAATACTCGGTCCGTCATGCTAACAGTTTTAGTATGACCTATGAATCTGTTAAGATTCAAAACATCTGCATTCTGGAACTGTCCAAGACGCAAGCAGCTAAGCTGCTTAAAATAAATAGAAAGAAAAAAAGAGAAATATTAGGCTTCCTATTGTAATTTTAAACAAGACCTACGCACAGTGGAGCTAAGTTTTGAACAAAGATGGAATACGCCAATAAAACGTCAAAATTTATTGATAAAAACCTAACTCATTCATTGTTGAGCTATTTGTCTGTTATTCTAACTATGTAACCAATTTGAATTACCCTTAATGTGCCACAAGACGTTGTATTCATTTGTCATTAATTTGTGCACATTTTTACGGATTGACTGGATTCGATCTGGAGTCGACCTTTAGATTAGAAGGCAATTAATATCCACTGTACCACTTAGCTCGTTGACAGAAATGTTAATAATTTTTTGATTAAAATTACTTGAAAACTTTCTTATATAACCCACCATATTTCTATCGAAAAAATACTAGACTATTGAGAGCCTATTAAAAATACTAGACTATCGATAGTCATCGATAGCCTAGTATACTTAAATCGTACAATTTCAAAGTAAATTTTTGAAATTTATTCTCTTAAAATATTTTTATTTTATTTTTAATTAGATTTTATCTTTGGTTAAAAACTAATTTAATTTTTTTTTTAATATCTTTATTCAATTTTATTTTAATGGTTTCCAATCATGAACACGTATAAAATGATATTACACTAATACAAAATTGAAATACAAACACTTTTATAATATCTTCATAAAAAGTCTATATTTTTAAGGATATTATTGTTCAGTTAAATTTTTGCAGTATAATGTGACTGACACTAAATTCGGTGAAATAAATTTGTATTTCTTTGGCAAATAATGAAAAATTATGTTAATCGGAAATTTAGTGCAAAACGTTTTTAAGGATAGTAAAAAAGAGATTAAAAAGTTTTTTTAGAATATAAAAAAAATTAAATTTGAGTGTAATTAATAAAAATTTGAAGATGGTTGGTTGTTGGCAATTTTGATTATAAAGTAAGTGAATATTTTAATAAGAATTAATGGAAAATATGAATAATGAAATATACATATAAGAACTTATCTTATAGGTACGTTAATGGACAATTATGAATTGTAATAAATATGAATTCAATTGAAAAATAATGAAAGAAAAGTAATGGAGCATAAAATTTCTAAATTTAATTAATATAATCGATATATCTCTTAGCTCCAAACCGTTTTTTTAAATCCACTTTCTACTTTATTCCATGAAAATTTAAAAATTGTTAATTATACTTTCTAGAAACAATTACAATTTTCATAAAGAGTGATTATTTATCCCATAACATTTCATATTTTCTATTTGAATCTAAAAAATTAAAAAACTTAAGCAACATTTAAAAAAAAAAAGTACTTTTCATAATAAATTTCTAGTTTGAATTCTATCTGAACTACAAAACAAAAAGTAACAGGAAATTTTCACCTGTTATCAGTATTCGCAGCGATTTTGTAACAATCATTCTGGAAATTTATGATTAAGCGCCATTTTGCTTAAAAATAAAAATGTATTTATGCAACAAAATACATAAAAATGTTACACAAAAATAATAAATTTATTACTAAAAATAATAATTTTTTTTCAGTTTCCTGTAAACTTTATGATAATATTAATTAATGCATTTTCACGGAAATGTGTCAATATATAAATTGATTTAAGTCTTAAAACTTAACGAATATTTATTAAATAGTTCACTTTTAGTTCAATAAACTTAATTGATTTTGCAAAAAAAAAATGTTCATAAAACATTTTTCATAAAAAAATATTAATTAATTTAATTATGAACGAATTTACTTACAGAACCTCTTTTTTTCTTAGTATCTGGTTTTAATGGCATTTTGATATTTTTTCTTCTATTTCACTTTAAATCACCAAAAAAAAAAAAAACTTTACGTAATATTTTCATAAAATAATCAAAACTTTTACATAAATTTTCACTACAAATTTTCATTTAAATCAATTTCACACTAAATTAAAATTATTTCCCTCTTTTTTCGTATGAAAGTTTTTGGGTTTTATTTATTTTTTTTTGTTTTAAAAGGAAAAATAATTTTCTAAAAATTAATTAAATTAAATTTTATTTATTTTAAAAAAAAAAAAAAATATGTTTACATTTATTTATTTATTTTATTTTCCAGGATTTTCTTTTTTTGATATTTATATTCGTTGTCATAGTTTTTCAAAAATATAAAATATTACAAAATAGACATTTTTATCAACGATATATAAGTTGCTATAGAAAATTCGAAATAAATTTAACGAAGAAAATTCTCCGAAAAAAAAAATTATAATTTGATTTTTTTAAGAATCGAAATATTGATAATTGGTAGTGTGTGATAAAGTGCATTGCTTAATAAACTCAATTTCTGCTTCATCTTGATTTGGCGAATATTTATGATACTCTGAGAGTCGAGGTATTTTGCTATAAAATAAAAAATTGTAATAAATCAAATTTATTTTTTGGTTTTATAGATAAAATTGGAACAAATTTGGTTTTATAGATAAAATTGGTATTAAAGGGGTTGTACGTACGTATACGAAACATAGAATTTTAGTTAGTGAAAATGTCAATGTCACTTAAAACCTGCTATAAGGACCGCAGTAGTTTTTCCGTTCAGATTGAAAAAATAATAACATTAATTGGCTTGGCAAATAGCAAATTATAAGATGTATTATTTTTAAAATATTTTGGTTATAGACAGTTGTACTAGTATTTCATTTTACTCCACGTTAGCACTTCAGTTCATTTATACTTTTAAATTTCCTCTATTACTTTCTAAATAGTGTCAATTTTCTATTTAAAATTCTTCTCCAGATGTTCTTGCGGTGATATAGAATTAACTTTAAATATGGTAGTAAAATATTTTATAAATATTAAAAGGCATAATAATATTTCGGAAAATATCCTTCAAAAACTGTCAAAATTTTTGGCATCAACTTTGTAAATTTTTTTTTATATATTTTATATTTTTCTTTCCGGAAAATAAATTCATCACCGGAGCAGAAACGAAACAAGAAAAATATAACCGAAAATCTGAACGAAAAAAAATTACGATTTCAAATAAATATTCAGAGGAATTTTCTCAAAATTCTTCTTTACCAGAATCTGAAAGCTAATTTTCTTTAGAGCTTTAGATTCAGTTGGTCAAGCCTACCCCTCCACAGTCAACGATTTGAAATATTCAGAGGAATTTTCTCAAAATTCTTCTTTACCAGAATCTGAAGGCTCCACAGTCAACGATTTGAAATATTCAGAGGAATTTTCTCAAAATTCTTCTTTACCAGAATCTGAAGGTTAATTTTCTTTAGAGCTTTAGATTTAGTTGGTCAAGCCTACCCCTCCACAGTCAACGATTTGAAATATTCAGAGGAATTTTCTCAAAATTCTTCTTTACCAGAATCTGAAGGCTCCACAGTCAACGATTTGAAATATTCAGAGGAATTTTCTCAAAATTCTTCTTTACCAGAATCTGAAAGCTAATTTTCTTTAGAGCTTTAGATTCAGTTGGTCAAGCCTACCCCTCCACAGTCAACGATTTGAAATATTCAGAGGAATTTTCTCAAAATTCTTCTTTACCAGAATCTGAAGGCTCCACAGTCAACGATTTGAAATATTCAGAGGAATTTTCTCAAAATTCTTCTTTACCAGAATCTGAAGGTTAATTTTCTTTAGAGCTTTAGATTTAGTTGGTCAAGCCTACCCCTCCACAGTCAACGATTTGAAATATTCAGAGGAATTTTCTCAAAATTCTTCTTTACCAGAATCTGAAGGCTCCACAGTCAACGATTTGAAATATTCAGAGGAATTTTCTCAAAATTCTTCTTTACCAGAATCTGAAAGCTAATTTTCTGTAGAGCTTTAGATTCAGTTGGTCAAGCCTACCCCTCCACAGTCAACGATTTGAAATATTCAGAGGAATTTTCTCAAAATTCTTCTTTACCAGAATCTGAAGGCTCCACAGTCAACGATTTGAAATATTCAGAGGAATTTTCTCAAAATTCTTCTTTACCAGAATCTGAAGGTTAATTTTCTTTAAAACTTTAGATTCAGTTGGTCAAGCCTACCCCTCCACAGTCAATAGATTCGTCTATACCCTTAAATCTAAAAGTTTGGTTTATCATTAATATGCAAACATTGTAACCCACGTAAAAAGTGACCCAAAAATGTCGTTTATAAATGAAAATGTTCCTTTTTACAAAAAATTCCAAATTAAGAAAGTCCTGTCATAGGAAATTTTCGTAGGTAACAATACTATTTTTTATTTACTTTTGAAAAGAAATTAATTTAAAATTATTTACCCAGCTTTTTCAACTGGAACTATCGTTGTTACTTCTGCTAAAATTTTTTTAGCTTGTACTGAATGTCGTATAACATTTTTATTAACAACTGGCAATATTTTCTTATAATGTTCAGTTAAAACTTTTAAACATTTTTGTTGTTCATCAAACATTTCCATTGCTTTTAAATATAATTTATTTCTATTTTTAATTAAATAAAAAACCAAATATAAATTTGAAATTTTATAAATTTTATAAAAATAGAAAAATATACTTAATTTTTTTAACTTCTTGATCTGGTATATCTTGTTTTGATTCAGTTATTTCATCAATATCAATATATGGATTTTCACTAATATAATTATTACGTTTTATTAAGATTTTTAATTTTAATTCTTGTTCTAATGTTAAATCACATTCATCAGCATCACAATTTAATATATTTTGATTCATATCAATTGCATTTATAATTTCATCACCCAATATTTCACCAATTGGTAATGCTGTTAAATTAATATCTCTTAATATTGTATGTTTTAATATATTTGGTAATACAGCACAACCTTTATCTGTTATTTGTATACCACATAAATTTAATACTTCAATTTGTTCTCTATCATTTATAGCTCTAGCTATAAACATTAAACCAGTATCATTAATTGGATTACGTGATAAATTTAAATCTTTTAAATATCCTTCAAATTCTTGTATACCATATGATAATGCTGATATACCAGGTGAACATAAATAATTACCACATAAATTAATTTTTTCTAATGTTAAATTATTTACAAATAATTTACTTAATGTATAACCACATTCATCATTTAATTGACAATATGAGAAATCAATAGTTTTTAATGGACAAAATTTAAAACCTTCAATAAGAATTTCCATTTTTTTATTATTTAATCGACTATTACGTATTTTAAATGTTGTTAAATTATGGAGACGTTCAAGACCACTAAAATTAGATAAAAGAAAAATTAATTATATTATAAATACAATACAGTGCCTCCTAGTGGCTGTATGGCAGTAGCAGAAATCCACAAAGTTGTATATATTCATTCAATTTTTCAATACATTTCCAATTGTATTGAAAAATATGTCTATTAACAAATTATAGAGAATATTTTTTAACAGGTTTCGTTTTTTTGGAGCAAAGTTTTTATGAAAGACATATAACGCCATCTAGTGCCGAGTATTTTATTATACTCGGCACTAGATGGCGTTCAGATCAGATAGAATATACTTATCAGTCTTTCCAACGACTAGCAATAACTTAAGTATTAAATTATTTATGTTTGCAATATTTATATTTAAAAAAAAAACAATTTCTTTTAAAAATTTACAATTTAGTAAATTTTTAATGAATTTTATTAATTTGAAACAATACTGCAGAACATAGAAGGGGATTTGTATTGAATATACCTCTTAGAATATTTCAAGGATTAGATTAACTATCATAAAATTATGTTCCAGATTAATTAAAGGTTTAATATAAAGATATAGTGGTATGATCTTATGAGTTGCATATTTTGTTACGCATTACCATACAGATAAAGTATCTTATCATGCTGTTAGTTAAAATTCGTTAGCTACTTGTCGCATGGATATTTATTTAATTTCTAGGGAAATTCTATTTTAAATTTTAACATTATATTTTTGTTGAAATATTATGGAAAATATGTTTTTGTGAAAATTTTTTACCATTTTATTGAAAAATTAAAGAAAATTTAGCTTATAACGAATTTGATAAACGTTATTCGGTAGACAAATTGTATCATTAAAGTTATTAAGTTGAAATACTACAATATCGCTGAGTTCAATAAATATTGGTCAATCTTGTATCAGATATAATATTCTCTCCACTAGATGGCGTTACTGGTCTGACACACGTTTTTTATTTGTATGAATTTTTCAATATTAAATTAATTTTTAACCACATTTTGTATTAATATAAAATTGAAATAAGTCGGATTTTTGAATTTGATATGAAGTTTCTTAAAACTACAAATTTAAATTATCAAAATCATACCATTACATCTTTATACCATGGCTTAATATTCTACAAATAATTTAAAAGTGGCTCTGATTTAATTAATGTGGTTCAACTCATACTGAATCATAACTTATCTAATATTTCAATGATATAATAATATAAAAAATTATAAATATTATTACAATTATTATTTACTTAGCCAAATGAATCATATCCAATGTTGATAAATCAAAATATCGACTATGATATTTACCACCCATTGCTGGTGGTTTAAATTCAAAACTTAAATATGTTAATTGATATAATTCACCAATAATATCTAAATTAATATGATGACATTCTTCTTTATTATAATTAATCATACGAAAATCCATTAAATTTGGATCACGATCAAATGAATAATCTTTAATTGGTAATAATTTTGTTAATGATAAATGATATATATATTTTGCTATTGGTTGTACAATTTTAATCATTTTTTCATCAATCCAACCTTCATATGAACTATCTTCAAATAATTCACGGATTTTTTCTTGCATACCCATACATTTCCAATCTAAATTTATATCATATGTTTCTTCATCACCAATTTTTAATTTTTTTTTAGTTTTATCTTTATAAACTCTTTCCCAATATAAATCACTATCAATATTCATTGTTTTTACTATTGATAAATTTGTATCAATTAATTCCCATATATCTTTTTTTGTTAATTCATCAACAATATTATTAATATTATCAACATAACCATTAAAATTTTTTACAACAATTTCAAGTGATAAACGATATAAATTACGTACACAATTTTTACGTTCTTCTAATAATAAATAATCAGCAAATAATTGACGATTTTCTTCACTAATTAAATTTAATGTATCTTCAGATGTTTTATATGTATCATAAAGTATTCTTATATTTTTATCACGTTTTGGTATTATTAAAAAATCAATATTTCTCATAACATCAATAGTGGTTAATTCACTTAATGATTTCTCCATTTTAATTGGTTTACATTAAGTATTAAAAAAAAAAAAAATTCGTTTAAATATTTATTTGACAAAAAATGAAACAAACTTAAAATTATTTTGAGTATAAAAAAAATATAGAAATCTTTTTATTTACAGTACATTTTACATAAAATTTTAGCACCTTTAATTAATTTAATATATATACAGGTGGAATCTATTTAATCAAAATTCGAATGCAATCAAAATATTATTTGAATTATCGAAAAAATTTGAATTATTCCAAATTAATTAAAGTAATTAACATCAACGGATCGTTTTTGAAATTTGAATTAAACAGATAATTTGAATTATAAATAACTTTGAATTTGAATTAAACAGATTCCAACCATAATTAAATATAAATATATCATCTGTTCAACGAAAATCGTTAACAGACTATTCCCATTTATTAACAAATCTGAATTTTATGATATATGTATAGTAAAATATTGCTGGCGGAAATATTTCATATAAATCAGCAGTATTAAGATTTAATATTTTAGAAAAATATTTTACTAAAAATTCAAAAATTATTATTTTATAAATTTTATTCATAAATAACAGATTTGTGAAATTTTTGTAACGTAGTTGTAGCATAGCTGAAAATTTAGATAAATTTAATTTAACATAATTTAAATTACATATCTTCAAAAATTTAATTTCAATTTTAAACAAACTTTCTTTTCGGTTAATTGGCTAATTGCTAAGTAGTAATCCAAAATTGAAAAATCATTCTATCAGTGTTTTACACTGTAAAAATTAATATTGAATTTACAAAATATAATATGTAGATTTATATATATATATTTTCATAATTAATAATTTACAATTTTTTGAATTTTTACAATGAAATTAAGTATTTAATTTATTTAGATTTCAAAAATTACTGGAAAAATTATATATATATTTTCCTAATTTATTTTTCCACCAGCCTATAATTACTTAAAATTTATTACAATATTAATTAAAAAATAATTTTAATAAATTTTTACAATATTTTCATTATATAAAAAATAATTTTTCGAAATTATTTTTAAATCGTGTCTAGCTGAAAATTTAAATCGTGTCTAGCTGAAAATGTGATAAACGTCTTGCTATTTTGAAAGTTAATTGTGGTAAACCAATTCCAATTATTAATAAGATTGGTCCAAAAAGTATAGTAATTATAGCCCAAACAATAAGTAATATACTTAAAGATGAATCTGTTTTGTAATAATAATCCATTATAATAAATTATTCTCTGTTTTTTTGAGGGGGCATCTAAGGATCTAAGTATTTATATTTCTCTTATTAAAGATTAAATATATTAAATATCACTTTTAAATAATTCTTTAATGTAAATATGGCTAATTTGTAGAAATTTGTAGAAAATTATTATGTTTGCGATTCTATTATAATATGGAATTAAATTTAGGATCGCCACCTGAAATTAAGAAAAATCAAAATTAATTAATTAAATGTTTTTTTTAGTTCATAATTAATATTAATGATTTTTTAATCTAATTTACACTTATTATGGACTCTGTACTGGCAATTTTAATTTAATTAATGCTCAATACTAAGCAAAATATTATAATTAAAATTATCTTGTTCATAACAAATTTAATCAAAAGATAATAAAAACTCTCATCTAAGTGAAGAAATATACTGTATTAGTGTTAACACTGTAAAAATTAATATATCAAAATTAATAGCTAAACTCTATAATTAATCTTTGTACGATATTTAACATAATTTTACAATTTAATGAACCAAAAGATAAATTTATAGAAAATTGACAGATTGAATGAACCAACTAAAATTTAAGAAAAAATAATTAATAAGTACATTTTCCCAAAAAAAAAGTAATAAGTAAATTTCGCAAAATAATTAATTTAATTTTTAGAAAAATAACATTAGTACTTTTGAAATATTAAAACTAATTTTACTTTATTTGTAACATTTAAATTAAATATGAATTGAAAATTTATTAAAAGATTAGATTTGCTATCCTGAAAAATTTTTGAACACTCTTTAGGAATATTAAATAAATAAATTTAATAGAAATTATTAAAATTAAACATTTAATATTTAAAAAGATAAAATGCACTTGATTTATTTCACCAAATTTAAATAACTTTTAAGACTTTTATTTTTTTTTAGAAAATCTGTATAATTTTAACAATAACCAAAAATATCACAATTTTTATCAAAAATTAATATAAAATTTGTATTTACTTTGTATTTTTCAAAATGATTTAAAATAACATAAAAAACATCTTATTTTAAAACCACAGAACCAGTAAAATAGCACTAAATTGAAATTAAAAGTGATCACATTATAACAAAACCAAGATTTAAGATATAAATGACAAGATCGACAGATGGTAATGAAATAAAAAACAAGTATAATTTTAAATTTTGCATAAATTAGACGGTCAAACCGGAACAGAACCGTTTACCGAACACCGTAAAAATTATTTATTTTTCATGAACCGAAAATCTGAAAATTGCGAATAAGGTTTATTTTTTTCTCTATAGTCTCAGTTTTTGTTTTACCAAATTAACGGACCAACGTTCCGAATTTAACTGATAAAAGCTATATATATTTTAACGTGTTTTAATGTAGAAATTAAATTACTTTAAAATAAAATACTTATATTAAATTAAAACCAGGTTTTAATGTTTTCATTTAATAAATTAATGAAAAACCACAAAAGTTAGAGTATGTCTTATAACTTTATTTCGGTTTTGTTATAGATATTTTATTGAAATACAGCTTGTGAAATAAACGAAATCTTTTCCAAACTTTGTAGAAAATTCAAAACAATATTTCAACTTAAAATTTATTATTTTTGTTAACGATATCAGCGCAAAATTAATTCCGTGACAACATTACGAAAAATGCTGTTGTTAGATAACTAAACTATAGTCATAGTTTTACATAATTTTATTTATAGGATTTTTAAACCGATTTCAACTGTAATCGGAACGAGAAGGTAAAAAAAACTCAAAACCAGCGCTAAAGTGAAACGGGGAAAAAAAACTAGGAATATAACCGAAAACCGCAAAAATAAATTTCGGTTTGACACTCTGTATAAATAAAAGTAAATGAAATAATCAAGGTAAACGAGTTGTACTTTATATGAGAATTTTTTTTTCAAATAACAATTTATGTTTTACGAGCTCATAGCATAAAATTCAACAATTAAGTGTATGTAATGTGTTAAAATAATAATTAAATTGTTAATAAAATATGTCAATTTAAACTATTGACTGGGTAAAAGAATATTAATTGGTTTTTGTTAGACAATTTATTTATGTTATATATTTCCCCAGAATATTTTATAAAAATGGACCTAAGTGCATTATATTTGCATTACCATTTTATACCATTACTATCTACTAGCTGATTAGTTAATTAATTTGTTATTGGCATTAAATTAGATTTTAACTTACATTATATAAAAATAATTATCACAATCTTTTCTCTTCTTATCACTGGAATAATTTGAATTTGATGAACAATCAGATCCAATACTAGAAATACTATCATTTCTCATCCGATTTTTATTAGCCATAACGCTATTAACACCATTGAAGAAATCATTTTTCGTTGTTTTTTGTAAATTATTTTGTCGATCAGAAATTGTAGAACTGCTTGTACCAAAAAATGTTTTTAAATTATCCATATTTCTTCAATTACAAAATTCTGGAATAAAAAATTTTTTAATTAATAATTTAATTAAATATGTATTTTATTTTTAATTTTATTATTGACTATAACTAAGTTTTATATTCGACTGTTTTGAACGAAAGATACAAACTAAAACTGGCTAAGAATTCTTTAAAATTTAATTTGTAAATATATGTTTTTTTTATTAGCTAATTGTAATTCAGAATACAAGTTAATAAACTAATTTTATTTTGTTTATATTTCTGCTTGATATAGAATTAAAATTTCATATTTATGATTGGAATAAATTTGTTATCTAATTTTAGAAAAAAAATATTATAATTTTGTTGCTATCTCTGAATAATAAAAAAGATTCTTGACACATAAATATAATCCATAAAACTGAAATCATCCTTGAACTTTAAATATTTTGGATTTTGTATTCAATATAATTTTGAATTGGTGAGCAAGAATAAAATTTTCTGATACAGATATTGTGGTTCATAACCGGTGTTCCTCGGAATACTAGGCGACGTAGTAACTAGATTTGAAAGTTAAATATTTAATAAATAACCATAATTTTTATGTTAACTGAATTGGATCACAAAAGGTGAAGTGAATTTAATAGTCCATTTACAAAGGTGATTAGATCAATTTTAATGTTTATTATTACTGTGGTAGTGTTGTGTACTGTGATAGTATACTAAGCTGCGGTGCGCTAGGTACTGGGTTAAAACATCTTCCGAGACATCAACGTTGATCTAAGTTTACTCAGCCTTAAATTAGTACCAGTAATAAAATTACATTAAAATATTGTTTTAAGACTCTGAAAAAAGCTAAACTGCTTGTATGTAATTATTTTAAAAGTTATTTAGTTGTACTGTTCCGAGTATTATTCGATAAAATTGTAATTGAAAATTATTAGTTTATTTGATAAATTATATTCAAAATCAGTTTTCATTTTTGTTAATTTAAATTTGCTCTTACAAGTCAGGAATATTACGTTCCGATAATTTTTTTTGTACATATATGTTTTTGATAGGAAATTAAAATTTTTTTAAACAACAACGGAAGGCGAAGATATTTGCAATACATTTTTAGTTAGTATTTTAAATTAATTTCTGCTAAATTTGACATAGTATTAGGTTTAGAGTTTTTTCGTAGAATAACTAAACAAGTTTTTACAAATCCAAGAAATCAGTGAATGATAGAAAATTTATAATTGATTTATTATGAATTTGAGGTTACATTTACTAGTTATTTTTCATTGCTGGTTTTAAAATTGAAAATTTTCCTCTATATTTTTGGTATTTTATGATTGTCTTCCCGGTAATTTGAATATTTCATAATTGACCCTACTGATAAAAAGTGTTTCTGAGAAATATCTTTTAGGTTTATTGGAAATTAATTGAAAAATACTAACAAATTATTTGCTTACTGATAAAATTATCAATTTATTTTTTTTGTGTACTTCAAAAAAATCATTTGTTAATTTAATCAAAATTTTATTGAATTAACCTATAACACAATTTAATTTTTGCATTTGATTCCTGACACAGTTCATTTTTTATGTTACTTTATGTTGTGCTTTTATGTAAACATTTTATTTTATTAATTTAATTAAATGAAAGCTTTTATCTATATAATTTAAAATAAATGAATGCTTTGTTTTATTTTTATGCCCTGTGACTTCTCTGTCTCGTAAAATTTTCTTAAAATCAAAAGTTCCTTAACTTCTAAAAGGTTAAAACCCTACTGAGATACACACTAGAACCAAAATATTATTTGAAATATTTACGAAAAATATAAATCAATTAAATTATTATGAAGTATAATTCATTTGGATATCAAATTCGCTGGTTTATTTCGTAGCTAAACTTTGCCGGTTTGTAATACATATATAATTATTCTTGAATATATAATTATTATTTAACCCAATTAATTTATTTGAATATTAGATTAAATTTGAAGTAATTGCTATATTTACTGTACATAGTTTTCTAGATTTCCAGTAAAGGAATTTAAAGAAAATTTGCCAATAAATTTAACTTATCGAAATGTGTATATAGTCTAAATTAGTAATATAATTATTTTAATTTAATTTTATAATTATAGTCGATAGCTAAATATGTACATTTTTTTATGCGAGGACAAAAAATAAAATAAATTTAGTGACATAAATGTACAAGTTTTAAAGCTATAATTAAAAGCGTTTACATTAATTATTCTGTACATGTACAATGGTTCAATGTTTGCAAAAGTCTACATATTTAACTAAAACTTGAAATTTTCTGAAACTTTACAAAACACTTTATCTACATAATTAAAAATTTTCAGCAGAGGAACTTTAAGAAAATTCGATTGTAACTTGTCCTCTATAATCTATATGCTTGTGGAACGATCAACCATTGGGATAGAAAAATTATCATGTATTGGTAAATTTGAAAATTACATGTTTAGCAATCTGAATCAGAAAATGTGAAAAAAATGTAGTTACCTTGTTTTGGCAAATTTCCAAATAATTATGTTTTCTCCTTTGTATTATAGCTCGTTAAGAGCCTAGACCTGAAGTAGTCTGCCAATATTCAAATTTAAAGTTATATATGTATTGACAACTTTAAATTCTATATTGAGAAATTATTTATGAGAAAGTGAATTTATGAGAAAAAAAATGAATTTTATTAAACAACTTTTTGTCACTCGCATTGACTAAAAACCGAATAACAACAACCATAAATTACAAAATATTCTTATAATTCATTGAAGACATAAAGACGCCCCATTAAGTGCTAAGTAAACTTTTGATAAATGACATAATTCTCACATTTTACATTTTCAAAATTAATTATCACTAATTATAAATTACAGTCTGTAAAGCATGGACAAATCAGTAAATTCAATTAATTTGTGCAAAAAAGAAAATATTTGTCTTTGTAGAAATGGTCGGCTCGGTTAGCATAAAATCTTAATGTAAATATGCTGAAAAACACTACTAAAACACTATGGTATTAAGTGCTTTATATACGTAATATAAAATCTATTAAATAAATATTTAAATTTTTTATATTTTTTGGTTAAAATTAAAATTTTGTTTATCACTTTGTTTGCATAAGAAAACTTCTAATAAGAACTTCAAGGTCTTGAAAACATTTTTGAAAAAAACATGTTGACCATCATTTTAAATTTTAAAGATTCAACTATTTAAAACGCATTTATTAGTAAAATTTAAATATTTTTTATTTATAAAATGCTCTTAAAATTTAATCACTTTACATTGGATTCTGTTCAAATTTGTTTTTATTTAAAATATTTTCATATTTTTTAAGATACCAGAAACATTAAAATTTAAATTAATTTAAATATATGTAAATGTTTAATTATCAATTTCAATTTATTAAAATCAATTTAACCTAAATGGATTTAATTGATTGAGAATAATTTTTATTCTATGCGAATTATTACAAAAACAAAAAAAATATCTAATAAAAATATCGAAACGAAAATATCACGAAAATTTGTATGTAAACAAATATTCTCATAAATAAATAAAAAAATATAATTCTATTTTAAGAATTTTAAAGTTTATTAACATTAATTTAATAAAATTGAAAAAAATTACTTTTCTTTTTGTTATGATTTCACTTATTTATTTTGTTTTAGTGTAAACAACACTTTTTTGCTTAGTTTTATTTGCTTAGTTTTTTTTTATCATCCACAATTATCACGTCTACTTTCCATGGAAGCCGACACAATACTAACTGATATCTCAAAATTCGATTTTTTTTTATATTTGGTGTTTCTTTTGGATTTAGATTGCAGTGAATAAAAAATTTCGCAGCTGTAAAGTGTAAATATACATAAAAAAAAAATGTACTCGAACTGGATTTTATGAAAATGGACTTTGATCTGAGAGACTTTAAAAGAAACTAAAACACATCAAAAAATTATAAGTAATTTTTTTTTTTTTTTTGTGAGTAGATTATTTACGGAAAATAATCTAACAACATTAACAAAGGTATATTTTAGTTGTTACTTCAGAAACGGGGGCGGGGAGGGGAGTACATATATTTGTAATTCTTTTACAATTCTGTAATCCTTATAGTCGTCTACACAGACTGTTAGTATTTTGATTTATTTGACTTCGTTTTTTTTATAAAACGGAGGATTTTTAAGAGTTCAGGGCGTTCTGATATATAGCTATGTAAAAAAAAGTATGGTAGTCAAAAATTATTTAGTTGAGAATGTCCTTAAATCAAAAAAATTGTTTTATTACTGAAGAAATAATCCTGCTATTTGGAAAGACAGTCTTTAGAATACCAGGGCTCGGCAAGGAGGCCTGTTAAGAATATGAATCAATAAGGGCACCATATTTTAAATATTTATTTATTTAATATTTTGAGGTTACATCTCTGTTTTAAAGTTTTTTTTAAATTGTCATATTTATTGCAATTAATTAGTTAAACACTTTGGATATTCAATGATTGGTATTATATTGATTGGTATTATAGTGCCTTCCTACCAGAGTCAGACCAATTTGGATCATAATTTGAAAATTCTTTTAAGATTGTTACATATTTTAATATTGGACTTGAATTGACTACATTTTTTGAAGTTATTGAAAATATTAGCGTTAAGTTATGATTTACACGGCTGATATTCCAACAACCACAAATACTATCAGCGCTACTTTTGCAGATGATACAGCAGTGATGGGCATCACACAATAATCCTAGTATAGCATCAGAAAGATTACAGGAAATACTGATAAAAATTGAAGACTGGTTAAAGATATGGAAAATTAATGCCAACGTAGGTAAATCGGTTCATGTCACTTTCACCAATAGAAGATAGAATTGTCCAACAGTAACACTAAACAATACACCACTGACACATGCTGTGTCTGCTAAATATCTCGACGGTTAATCTGGAAAGCCCACATTACAAATAAAAACAAATAGTTAACTCTTAATATTAACAAGCTACACTAGCTCCTGGGTCGATCATCACAGCTATCATTAGACAGCAAAATAACTTTATATGAAGAAATCCGCAGACTAAAAAGAATTAAATCAACAGAACTTACATCAAGATTTAATGATGTATAAACATTCTATCTTCCAAAAATCAACAGCTAAATTAGCATAAGACAGTAAAAGGAGATAGATCAATGGATCTTCTTCATACAATTCAACTTTTCCAAACTGTTTACCTAATATCTTTGATTCTATATTTAAAGAATTAATTATAAAAGATAAATTTGTAAAGTACAATTATATATAAAAAAAAAACTTATTGAAAATATAAGCGTTGTTAACTATACAAGTTTTATTGTAACTTCAATGAAATAGGTACATGCCAAAAATAAATATTTTTGGTCACCTTAACTATTTATAAATTTCATAAATTTTAAATTGTGATTCAGTTTTAAATCTGGTTTAAATAATTTTTTATAAATCAAATTATACATACATATATATCTTTTAATATATATAACGAAACATTTTCATGCTACCTACGTACGTACCTTTCTACTAAGTCGTAAATTTTTTTTTTTGGTAATTTTCCATAGATTATGTTTTTTTTTTCATTTCACAGAGTGCACACAATTAAGTTTGTTGTTTAGATTATGTTTCTATTATTTATTATAGACCTGCATTCAAAAATCAATACAACATACGATTATATTTAGGAATGAATTTCATGAAATATAATTTACTTAACTGAAATATATTTATGGAACTACAAATATGTATACCTTAATAATAAAGTATCTTTTTAGTTCCAATCAGAACTTAATCATTTTGATTGATGAAAACTACATAAAGATTGTAGTAAATAATATTTTTAATTGATAATTATTGATATTAAAATTTTTCTGATCCAATTTTGCAATATTTTGTTTGCTGGCTCGTATTTGTTAGATTTTATATTTTATAAAAAATTTTGGATATTAAAAATTTTCAAATTTATTCCCAATTTGAAAAATTTATAGGAATAATACAAATTTGTCTACTCAACCGAACTGTAGTACAAAGTTTTTTCATTATTATGAGATTTTCCACCAAAAATTATTAAAATAGATAAAAGATATTATTTATGTAGATCAATTATCAATTTTTGGAAATTCAAAAAATAATTGTTTTCACTATTTGGTTTTTTTTTTTAGATAGACTATGAACTTGAAATTTCATGGTCAGATAACCATCATCCTAAAAAAAAAACATTATTTACTTCTGGTTGTAATTAAACTTAAAAAATTTCAAAAATTTTTTATTACAATTTTTTTTCAGTTTAAATAAATTATTTCCAAAATGAACATCAAACGAGTCCTAAAAGTTTATAATATATTTTTTTTATTATCTGGTTATCAATATTCTTGGTTAAATACAAAATATAATAATTTTCATTTAACAATTTTATCATCAGGATATTTTTTATTATTTTTATTATGTTATTTTATAAGTTTTAGTGAACATTTTAATGATAATAGTATATTAAAAATATTACCACAAATATCACCATTTATGTACTATTGTTTAAATACACATTTATTTATGGGTTTAAAAATTATTATTATTATTATTTATGATAATAAAAATTTAACAAATATTACAGAAAATTTATTAAATATTTTAACAATAAATATGAAAAATAACATAAAATTTAATGAAATATTAATGTATTTTTTATTATTTTCAACAATATTATTTAATATTATAATATCTATTTATAATTTATCAAAAATAACATTTTTAACAATGGAAATTGAACATATTTTATTATTTTCTGCATTATATTTACCACATTTTGCAATATCATGTTCATTAAAATATTTTTATATAATAATGTTTTTAATAAAATTACAATTAAAAGAAATATGTTTAAATTTAGAAATAATATTAGATATAGAAAATTATAATGAAAATTTAATTAATGATAATGTTATAATTGAAATGGATATGTTAACAAATAATAAAAATAATCATAAATTAAATAATTCAATATTAGAATTAAATGAAATTTATAAAAAATTAATAAATTTACAAAATTTATGTAAAAAATTTAATTTAATTATGCAAAAACAATTAATATTATTAATAATACAAAATACAATTGTAATATTATTTAGTTTACATTGTATATTGCATTATGCAATATCATGGCATTTATTATTAATTGGTATATTTGGACAAATATTTTTAATAACATTTATTTCAATATTTATATCAGTTTTTTGGGATTATTTTTGTTTATTTATGGTACATTATTTTCTACAATTAGAGGTAAATTAATTTATTTGAAGAATATTTAAAAAAAATTAACCATTAATTTATTTTTAGATTGAAAAATTTCACGATATAATTGATGATATTTCAAATACATTGGATAATTTATCAATGAATGTTAAATATATTTTAAATGATATTAAAAATTTATTAAAAAATTATAATCCATTTTATATATTTTGGTATTGTAGAATAAATCTATTGACATTTTCTGTTGTAAGTTTCTCTCAAAAAGATATTATTTTAAAATTTTTACATTTTAATTTTTCTTTTTTGTTTTCTTTTTCAGTGGAAAATTTTAACTGGCCTTAGTTTTGCTATTTACATTTTATATGTGTATTTTGATGACCAAATTAGACTATTAAATGGAGAAAAACATTTTGAATTACCAATTTAAAAAAATAATTTAATATATAGTTTTTGATTTGTTGCTTGTGTAATTTAATTCTATAAGTTTGTTTTTTTAAATATAAATTAGTTTTTTGGTTTGATTAGGAGGGAAATAAAGTTTTTTTATTTCAAGCGCTATCTATGTACAAATATAGTTTTCTATAGGGCTATAGGCTGAATATTTTTGCACAATTCGTCTCCAAAAATTCTTCTGGAAAAATTCTTCTTAATTCAATTCTGCTGCCACAATTCTTGTCAGGCAATTGTTATTCCATAATTATTCTCAGGCAATTCTTCTCAATCAAATTTATTCAGGATTATGGTATATACAACAAAAATATATATTTGTTTATATAGATACATATATAAATTTTTAAAAAAATGAATATTAATACAGATATATAATATAATATACCTATATTGTATATCTAAATTTAAGCAGAAACTGTTAAAGGTAAATTGCATTGAAAAATGTATTGATTTGTATTGCGTAGAGATATCATTTTAACGTTGATGAGAAGAATTTGAAAATTGAACGAGAAGAATTATGTTGGGAAGAATTGTGCTAGAAGAATTGTTGTATGAATAAAATTGATTGACAAGAATTGTTTGAGAATAATTGTAGGAGAACAATTGACTGCCAATTATTGTGGGAGAAAAAATGAGTTAAGCAAATTTTTCGAGAAGAATCAGTCTACAACCAAAATCAATATATTTACACTTTTAATTTTAGACACAAGATGGCGAATAAGGTTTAAGTCTTCGATGATTTCCCAATATTTATCAGAAGTCACATTTTTTGGAAACTAAGTAGAAACTAAAATCGGTATATAATGATATAGGTTTAGTTTTATTCACAAGATGGAGGTTTCTTGAAGTCGTAATATTTAATAACCAAGTTTTTCCGTTCCAAATTGCAATTTGCGCCGAACTCAAATTGCGCTCAAAAGGGATCTAATTGGAAAGGGACTCAAATTCAGCTTTTTAATTTGCAAAGGCCCAAAATGGGCTATTGCAGTTAAAAGAAGGTAACATTGACCCCTTTGCATTCTTATACAATAAAGAAAAATAATTAAAAATCAAATTGCTAAATTTATTTTATAAAAAAACAACGTTTATTCTCAAATTTCACCTCTTTTATATACTTGAAATGAGAAATTGTAAAAATTTTAACCAAAATTCAAAATTTTTCAACCGAAGAAATATTAAAATGCAAAAGATTTCAGTCATTTTCTTGGATTTATTTGCATTTTCTTTTTTCGAGGGAAAGGGGGTTAAAAATTCCTAAACAGGCCATACATTTTTGAACCTATTTTCAGATTGTTTTGAATAGGACGAAGGATTTAAAACTCATTGCATCGGCTTATAAGAAATAATTATTTATAATTTAATATCATATTTAACGGATTTGTTTAACGTCGGAAACTCCATCAGTTAGCATTATTTACAGTATCTTTTATTACAAAAACAGTCATTATAGTTCAATCTGAGTTTAAAATAAATTATGTGTTCAAGTTCAAGCCGTGCAAAAGTGTTTTTTTCTTACAATATGTGATTTAGTATTTTTGGCGCCTTTCCATTTTCAGATGTCAAAAATTTGTTATTTTTTGTGTTGTTTCTGTTTGTACAAATTTATACAAAGCCGCTTAAAATAAAATTTACCATAAAAATAAAATAATAATCTCATTAAATATTCTTTAAACAAAAAAAAACATGAGCTCCGGTGGTATGTTATATGGTGGTGATGAAATTGGTGCATTAGTATTTGATCCAGGTCATCATTCTCTTAGAGTTGGTTATGCCCAAGAAGATACACCAAAAGCTGAAATACCGTCTGTAGTTGGTGTTGGTCCAGAAGATCCCGAAATAACAACAGATTTAGAAACAAAATCCGATAATAATATAACATCAACTAGTAAGTACAATAACAAATTATACGGTATAAATATTTACAACGAAAATAATATTTATTAAAAACCTAACCTCAAATATTTAGATTCTGGGCGCAAATATTATGTAGATACAACATACGTGAATGTACCACGAGCGAATATGGAAATACAAACATATATGAAAGATGGTATGATTGATAATTGGGATTTATTTGAAAAAGTTCTTGATTATACATATGCTAAAGTTATACAATCTGAATCTGAATATCATCCAGTATTATTTTCTGAAGCGTCATGGAATGTTAGAAATAATCGCGAAAAATTAACAGAATTAATGTTCGAGAAATATAATGTTCCAGCATTTTTTTTAGTTAAAAATGCTGTATTAGCGGCATTTGCAAGTGGTCGTGCAACAGCATTGGTTGTTGATAGTGGTGCTACACATACGTCAGCTATACCGGTACATGAAGGTTATGTATTATCACAGGCTGTTGTTAAATCACCGTTAGGTGGTGATTATTTATCATTACAATGCCGACAATATTTAGAAGGTCAAGGTATTGATTTATCACCAGCATATAAAATTTCATCAAAAGATGTTGTTAAAGAACGTGATACACCACGATTTACATTACGTACATTACCTGAAACTTTAACACAATCATGGCAAAATTATATGTTAAAAGGATTATTACAAGATTTTCAAATGACTGTATTACAAGTACTTGAAAGTCCATATGATGAACGTACAGCTACCCAAATACCATCAGCACCATATGAATTTCCAACTGGTTATCATCAAGATTTTTGTTCAGAAAGATTTAAATTAGCTGAAAGTTTATTTGATCATACAATGTTAGGTGCTGGTCAGCTAGCATCAACTAGTGTTGGTATGTGTGATGCAGATGTTAGAATGTCATTATTTGGTTCAGTTGTAATAACAGGTGAGTAAAAATCTTCAATAATTCAAATTAATTTACAAAAAATTTGGAGAGTAAAATTATACATTCTTTTTTTTTTTAGGAGGAAATACACTTTTACAAGGTTTTCCAGAACGACTCAATCGTGATTTACAACATAGAGCACCATCAAATACAAGATTAAAAATGATATCAGCAAATGGTAGTGTAGAAAGACGTTTTGGTGCATGGATAGGTGGTTCAATACTAGCCAGTATTGGTACATTCCAACAAATGTGGATTTCTTCACAAGAATATGAAGAATCAGGTAAAGGTCAAGTTGAGAGAAAATGTCCTTAATTTATTGAAATTAATTAAAAATGTTGAATTCCTAATTTTAATTTAGTTAAGATGATTTTTAAAAACAAATATTATTTGTGTGACAAAACGTTTTATTATATATTTTACTACTACTACATAAAAAATTTTCCAACTTTAAATTCATTTAAAAAATAAAAACAATATCTTTGCATAAAGATTATAGTATAAAGGTATAATAATTAAAGGAACATTTCGAGTGCTAACATATTAAAAATGATGAGAAATTGTTAACTTTAAATCTATGAATTCTAAATAAAATTTAATATAATTAAAATTTTGGGTTTCATATTTGGAAATACGAGAATTTCGAATGTTGACATAAACTTATATTTATTTATTTTTTGGTATCATAACGCTGTCGCACACTTGTTTCTAGGGAAAAAAAACAAATAGTGAAGATTTAATATACAATAACGAAAATAGTTTACCCTCAATTGTAGACAATCATTTGTCCAATCTTTTTTAGCAATATTACCAACAGCAGTTATTAATATTTCTTTGACTTTAGAAACATTGTCAGAAAATGTTTTTAATACATCATTAACTGTAACGCCTTCACATTTTTCACGCCAACAATCATAATCTGTTGCCATTGCTACAGCACCATAAAGAATACCAGCTTCTTTAGCTAAAACAACTTCAGGACATGTTGTCATGTTAATTAAATCTCCACCCCATTGACGAAACATTAAACTCTCTGCACGTGATGAGAAACGTGGACCTTCAATTGATACAATTGTACCCTTTTCATGTACTTCGAAACCCAACTCTTTGGCTGAAGCTATTAAAATTTTAGAAACCTTTGGACAGAATATCGGATGCATTGGTAAATGACAAACACCATTCGGTGAACTTGAATTACCATCATAAAAACTTTGTGCACGTTTTGTTGTACGATCAATAATATCATTTGGTATAACCAAGTCACCAGGTTTTATATTTTCTTGTAAACTTCCAGTTGCAGTTGATACAATTAAATGGGTGCATCCAATTTGTTTCATAGCCCAAACATTTGCACGATAATTGACATTTGTTGGCATTATATCATGTTTCCTACCATGTCGAGCTAATAATGCACATTTTACACCTTTTATTTCACCTTCAATAATTATATCACTTGGTTTACCAAATGGCGTATTGATTGAAGTTTCTTGTCGATTTTCCATAATATCAGGATCATCTAAACCAGAACCACCAATAATACCAATCTGAAAATTTACTTAATCTGGTTATAAAATCTAAGTTATTAAAATATATATACTTTAAGTTGGATAGACATTATAATTTAGATAACTATTGTATTGTTAACTAAATGCGTAATACTTTAATAATGGAATGAGGTAATAGTTAGTAATTACTGGAAACAAATTGTCCGCCTTTCAAATCTTATCAGTTTGCCGATGTCAAAATAACAAAGTGAAATGAACCGAAACCAGAAAATATCGTGACTGGAACTGGAATTAGTGCTGCCAATTCAGTTTTCCCATTATTATTTTGTTTTGAATAATATGGTTTGTTCATGATAGTCTTTTATTGTTTAAATAGTCTTTTTTTTTAAAGACAAAAATATATAATATTTTTTGGTATTTTTAAATTATATTTATCTAATTGTGAAAGAAATTATAACAACTTTAGATGACGGATGGCGGGTGTCAGTGTACATTTATATTTTTTGTTGCGCTACATTGATAGCAATAGCAGCAACAATTTAGCAGCCATCAGCTTTGTTATGGTGCTAAAAATTCGCTATCTTCACAATTGATTATAAATTTAATAGTTACTACGTCAAGTCAATTATAAATATATTTATTAATAACAAGTAGACAAAATATACATTATTAACAAGATATTTAATAAATACAAAATATAAATAAATAACATGACTGGTCCAGGACAAATCGAAATTAATGAAATCACAGGATATTGGTCATATTTAAAAAGTGTAATTATAAAGAAAATATAAATATTGTATACAATTTTTAATTCATTTTCATTTCAGATTGATTGGACAGATCCTTGGCTAATTGGATTGCTATTACTTCATCTTTTGACCACAACAACAGCACTTTTAACTAGAAATCGTACAAATTTTCAAATATTTCTTTTCTTAATTTTATGTAAGTACTTATATTTAAAATATATTTAAAAACAAAAATTTGTATATTTTTAAGATCTTTAAAAATATCAATACAATCGCTACTATTTCTTTATTCTTTTACAAAATTTGTTCTTTTAAATGAATTTAACTTAATTCTTCAACATAGGATGTTATTGAAAGTGAAATCGATAAATAATTCATTTCGATTTCACTTTGACATAATTTTTAATAGTGAATATTGTTTAAAGAATTAATTTATTTTTATTAGTTATTAATATGATATAAGAAATTTACATATCTTTCTAGTACTAATGGCATATTTTTCGGAGAGTATAAACGAATATGCAGCAATAAATTGGAGCGTTTTTTCAAAACAACAATATTTTGATAGTAATGGACTTTTTATTTCTACAGTATTTTCCATTCCAATTTTATTAAATTGTATGCTATTAATTGTAAGTATATTTTATAAACATAATTTTAATTGTAAATTCAGACTTTAAAAACTTAAAAAATATAATTTTTTAGGGTGCTTGGCTGTATAATTCGACACAGTTAATGACTAAATTAAAGACAGCACAATTAAAGGAAAGAATTAGAAATGACAAGAATAAAAATTTAAAGTCTGAATAAAGTAAAGATTTTAAAAATTACATTAATTATCAAAATAATTATATCAGGAAAACGTAGTTATTTTTAAAAAAAAGAAGAAAAATTCATTTATTAATGTAATCTTCAGCCTGAAATATAACAATTCCTTAGTTTTTGGTTATTATAGATTTTTTTTTTAAAGTTAAATTACGTTGATGGTTTTTTTTATTTTTTTTGTAAATAAAATAAATTTTAGATTCTAATATTTTCTGTTAATAAATAAAACCAAAGTAAAATAGATTTTTCTTTTTTATTTTGTGTTAAAAATAAATATTTAATAATATTTAATGTATGAGTTTAAATTTATTCAGCTATTAAGCAAATTGATTATACTACTTAATAATTAATAATTTATAATAATAAATCATTGGAGCAAAATTAATTGGTATATATATTACATATATAAAACTAAATTCTAGGTTAGGAGATAAAAATCCGCGGTAGTGCCTTTGGAAATAATTTGAAGTACGAAGAGAACTTAAAAACAGGACTGTAATAAAATACAGGACGTGTGAAGTTTTTATTAAGTTTTTTTTTAAATTTCTGTAAAAAAATGTATAAATATTTAATTATTTAAGCATTTTATCATATAATTTTCAAAAATTACAACAGCTGAAATTGCTATCTAATATAGAAGCCATCCGACCAGAGAACTGTAAAACTAGACAATACATTTTTCAATTTGCATATAAATAGTTACTTTATTTTATATAATTCAAATTGCATTTCGTTTTAAATTTTCTATTTTTAAATGTTAATTGCATAAAGTCAAGGAAGGAGAAAATGCCCCAAGCAACAATTTAAAAATTTAGCTTTTTTTAATTTCTCTATATTTTTATATAATTTAGATAGAATTGCCGTTAAATCCTAAACACATATTAAAGTTTTTAATTAGAAATTTCAAGACAAGAAATAATAAATAATAAGTCTGTTATTTGTAACAATAAAAACTTTTTAAAGAATTTTATATTGTTTTAATAATAAATATTAATAACAGTATTAAAAGCTATTTCCACAACAAAGATTCGTAACCCGCTAAATTTTGTGATTTGGTAAATTTTATAGTACAGGTGTCAGAACAGAAATACAATTGACAGGCGTCACCCCACATTAAAAAAAAAAAAATTAAAAAACTACGCAAAATAAAATTTTTTAAATATTCGGAATATTTATAATTAATTAATAAAATAAAATAAATTTTTCTGATGATAACAAAATACTATAATTGAATATCTGCAGTTTAATAAATAAATGTATCGAAAATATGAATACCGACATTACATCCGAAGATATAAAGCAAGTATTAGATGTTTTTCAAGCAAAAGCTTATGAGGCTGGTTATTGTGAGAATGAAACTCCTGTAAGTATATTATATATGTACATATTATATATATATATAAAAAATTTAAATTCTTATCAGACGTAAATCCAAAAATAATAATTTTATAACATCGCATATTATAATTAAAAAATTAAAATTTAATACGAAATAACGAATTAAAATTCAAAATATCTAAAAACTGTTATAATTATTCATTAAATTACAGTAGTTTTTTTTTTTGTCTTAAATTGAATTTATTAAAAAATATTTTTGTATTTTATTTTTTAAAACTTTATTTTTTTGTAGGAAAATAGTATAACACGTAAATGTGAAGAATTATTTAAACTTGACTATAATTTAATTGAATTGGAAAATTTAAAAGGAGCATTAAGTACACGTTATCCATGTCGTATTTTTATACCAGAAATAGAAAAAAATCATCGTATTAGTAATATATTAAATAATTCTGATAATTGTGATGTTAGTTTATCAAATCTTCATGTACCAACAAATAGTAGTAATCAAAGAACATTATCATCATTATCAACACAACAAGCAACACAACAAAATGTTATTTATGAAGATTTATGTGATGCAACAAAAATACGTGAAATTATAACAATGGCTAAATATGCTAGATGTCGACAACGTTTTATTGTACCAGTAATATTGTTTCGTGGTAAATATATATGTCGTTCAGCAACAATATCTATAATGCCAGAAACATATGGTAGAAGAGTGGTCGATTATGCATATGATTGTATAAATGGGAGCAGTAGTAGTAGTAGCAGTAATAATAATAGAAATAATCCACCAACACCTAATGATGATGATAATGATGGCCAATCTTATGAATCAATAATAAATAGTACTGAACCATCACCATTTTCTTATGAAGAAGTTATTAAAAGTGATATACAATTATTAACTACTTTAAATGTAACAACAATTATTGATTTAATGATGGAAAAAAGAAAAGTTAAATATTTTATGACGTAAGTTTATTTTTTATTTATTTTTTTAAGTACGTGTCGCTGTCTTCTGGGTAAAGACAAATAATTCAATATTTTTAATGATAATTGACAATATTGACCAATGCTGGATTTGCACAAATGACGATTTATCAAACTGAACCAATATCATCTATACATACTTTAAAAATATAAAAAACAATTTTCCTTTATTTTCAGTGTATCTTCATCTGAAAAAGCAGATGCAGAAAATCATTATAGAGATTTTAATATAATTTCACTACCATATCCAGGCTGTGAGTTTTTTAAGAATTTTCGTGATAATAATTATATGGCAACAAAATTATTATTTAATTGGAAACAAACATTTATTGATGCAACATTATCAATACCAAAAAATAGTATAATTAATGATTTGGATATAAATTGGTTAGATTATCAAAATTGGGATTTAGTATTAATAACACAAAATTATTTAAAAGCAATATTAAAATATATACAAGATGAAAATAATGGTTTGTTAGTACACTGTATCAGTGGTTGGGATCGCACACCATTATTTATATCATTAGTAAGATTATCATTATGGGCCGATGGTTTAATACATCAATCATTAACAGCAACACAAATAACATATTTTACATTAGCATATGATTGGTATTTATTTGGTCATCAATTACCAGATCGTTTAAGATGTGGAGAAGATATATTATTTTTTTCATTTAATTTCCTTAAACATATAACAGATGATGAATTTACTGTAGTTGAACATCGCAGGTAATTATTTTCCCTTAAAAGATTTTTATTACATTTCGTTAAAATTTTTATGACACCTGTTTGATTTGTATACAAACATAAATGACAATTCACCTTATTTTTAAACAGAAAATATTCTATAATAAATAAATACTTTAATATTGAACGAATAGCTAATAAAATTGAAGATATTTTTGTAAATAAATTAAATGTTATAGCTTTCGTTGTTTTTTTTTTTTTTTTTTTAAGGAAAAGAACTAAAACTACAAGCAGTAGTGGTGGTAGTGGTAGTACCGGTAGTGTACTAAATTTTAAGAATGACTTTTTTGATGATGATTCTAGAGAGTATAAATTATATTTAATAATTATTTATTTTAAGTCTTATTTTAATATTTTTCCAGAGATTTCATTTTGGAGGAAAATGCTGAGGAACTGGACAATAGTAACGATAGTTTTGTTAATTTAGATGTTACAAATCCTAACGAAAATATACCTACAAATATAACGAAAAATCGATCACCAAATGCAAAACGGTATATTTTTATAACAGATTTTTTTTTAAACCTTTTAATTAATTTTATAAAACAAATTGATAAATATATATTCGACACAATAGAAATAAGACTAGTCCAATTTCTGTACCGGGTGTTAGTAGACAAAGACATGATTCTACATCGTCAAATGGTAGTTGGCAATTAATTAATGAAGTTGGTAGTATTGAAACCCATACTATGTGTTATGTTAAAAATGATCAACAAGAAAATGGTTCATCGCCTAAACCAATTATATCTGAGTAATTATGAAAATAATAATTTTTTTTTTTCAATTTTCAAAAATAATAATTTTATAGAAGAAAAAAGCGACTTAACGCAGTTCGAACAGTTTTCATAAAATCATATGGTCAATTTGTTGGTTTAAAATTTAAAGAAGGTTCCAGTTTAAATATAACAAGTTTACTTGACGCAATTTCTGAACAATTATTTTAAATTTCGACCTTTTATTAAGAATATTTTCTGTTTGATTTTTCTTCTTCTTTGTTTACATCATATTTTTCTTTTAACAATTTAATTCATAAGTTAAAACATTTTTTTTTGACTATTATATTATTATTGAATGCAAGCAATATCAAATTAAGATTATTTTTCATAATGTTACTTGTCAATTTTAAATTATTAAATAAGTTTCAATTTAATTCATTATATAAGATTATTAAAAATTATGTTTACTTCAATGTTATTTTAAAGTTTTTATAAACATGTTTCTTTTAAAATCTTTTTTTTTTTTTTGTTAATAATTGTTAAATACTGCCCATAATTCAATAATAAAATAATATTAATTATAATGCAATGCAAATTAACTAAATTCATTTTATTATAGGAAAAAAAATTATTGTTGTATACTTGTAAATACCATAAAAAAAGTAAACATTTTTAAAAAAAAAATTTTATATTTGTAAACAACTTTAATAAAATTGAATAAATAAATGTTTTAAACTAAATAATTAGCATTGCTATTAGTAATTAATTAGCAGCACTCTATACAATTCTTTTAGTTGCCATTTGAAAGTGAAACATTTTATTAAACAAAAAAAGTTGTTTTGGGTATGAATTACAGATAGAATGTGGGTCAAAAATGTTCGTATATCAAATAATACGCCAAGAAAATAATCACTTACAAATTTTAAATATTGTCAGTATTAATTATTAATATAACTAATAGTTGTCTTCGTTATTTGGTTACCAGTAGAGCTAGTGGAAATAATTTCTAAATCAATAAACTTCAAATATCTTCAGCAACAAGAAATTATTTCCAAAATAGAAATATTAAAATTAAATTATGTTCAATCCAAAAAATTTGGTAATTCAAAAATATTTTTTATTTATATAGACATTCATTTTGCATTCGGCATAATTTAAATTAGATATTAAATAATTTTATATTTCGTTTTAGAGAAAAAACTTAATAATTTTACTTTTCAAAAAAAATAAACTGTTGACTGGTTTTTTTTTATCTTATTAATTAGTATAATTTTATGTTAGCATATGACATTTAACACATGTACAAATTAACAAGATTTAAATTGTACACAATGCTTTCTATATTTATTTTTCAGATGTAAATCTTATTTATTTTTATTTTCAGTATTTCTCATTTTTAAGTTGATTTTCGTTTCTGCATATGATGTTATAGCAGTAGCAGCCCTTCTTTTTGGCCTACAATTAAAACTTGAAGTGTTATCAATATGCAAGCTGGTAACAAAGTCTGATTTCTTATTTTTGTTTATACTTTCTACTATTGAATTAGGAATTGTAGAAATATTGGAACTAACATTAGATTTATCTGAATTAGATAAACTCTTATTAGTATTAACTGGTGAAATCCGATCACTTATATCTAATCTATTAACTTTGACTTTTATTTTTTTTCTCTTCATTTGATTTATTTTGCTAGGCTGAATGCTAATAGAATTCATTTTCAATCTTTTTACCTGAACTTTTAATTCTTTTGTTATATATTTTTTATTTGGTGTACTACTAAGGAGATTTTGCATAGTGAAATCTGTATCATCACACACAGTTTCACTGTTATTTAAATCTATTGTCGAAATTATAGACTGTTCTTCGGTAATTGTCCGCAATCGCATTTGTTCATCATAACTATCTTCGATTGGATTTTCACTAATGTCTTCAGTTCGCTGTACTCTGAATCGTACAGCAATTTCATCATTATTTCCATCCATATTCGTACTTATATTATAAAATTGAGGGAACACTGATTCTTCAGCAACACTGTTACTTAAATCAGCATTTACTTCAGCATCCGGAAATAAAAATTGTTGCTTGGTATTGATTTCTGATAATAATTTAATTTCATTAGTAGATTTATTTTTTTCACGTGTCGTTAAATTATTTTCACCTGGTGAATGATTTTCAGCTAATTTATTTCTTTTCCGTCTCACTGTAACATTTCTCATCGAATTATTTTCAGCTGTTTCAAAGTGTGATTTATTTAAATAATTATTTTCTTTATTACATTCTGTTGATATAAGTTCATTAAAACCTGTATTATTTATTGATAAGCCTTTATCAATAAGTCTTTTAGTAGATTCATGAGCAATGCGTTCTTCAATTAGACGCTTATTCAATTTATTTATGTGTGTAATTAATTCAGCGATTTGCATCCTCAAGGATTGGTTTTTTAAAGTTAATTCCCGGTTACATTCTATGTATTTCTCCATTATAAATAATTTCGTTTTATTATTTCATTACTAAACACATTAAATAAATTATGATTATATATTATGTCTGCGTTTGAACTTTAAAATTTATTTCATGTTTTTTTTCAATTTTAAACTATTGATGTGCTGCGTGTTCTTTGATCAAGGCTTCATTATATAAAAAAATATTCAGTTAGCAGTTAGAAAACAAATTCAACTATAGGTTCGTTCAAAAATAACAATTTTGTGACGCTTAACCTGTATATAATATGAGAAGTAATTTTTCTACCACAAATAGTTTGTATGCACTTACAAGACTGTGACAGAACAATAAATAACTAAAGATACAAATCATGCGTATATAAAATAATATTATATTCGTTATAAATGATTATTCTATATAGTTTGTAATTGTTTATGTAATTTAAAAAAAAATTTATTTAAGTTTAATTTTGAATCCATCTTTATTTAATAACATCATTAAATATAAATAAAAAAAATCACCAGTAAATGATTATAGTATATAATTCATTATTATAAGCGTAAATCTAATATGTTAATAAGTGTATATTTAGTGCTAATTATTTACTAAAACGATTTATTTAAATAATTTTAATTTAATGGAATAAATAAATTGTATTATTATTTAAATTAAGAATTTTACAGTGTTGAGTTGACGATTTTGTTTGTTTTTAAAAAATAATTTTACTATTTTGTACAAGCGAGTATAAAAACATATTAAGTTTGGTCTCGTAAGCCGAATATTTCTAAAATTACGTGATTTTAAATTTTGTTATTTTTGGAGCGTTTTAATTAGCTAATGAAAAATAACAATATTTTATTGTTTTGCAGTACTACCTGCTGAAATGTTTTTTTTTTATATTTATTAGATGGCAGAGTTTGCTTATGAAAATAATATTTAAATAAAAAACTCTATGAATAAAATATTTTTAAAGAATTTTAATGTTTTTATTGCTGAATCAATGAAAAATAAATAATGTTACCATTTTAAACAAAAATAACAAAATTTTCAAAAATATGCTGCACGTCAAAAGTAACAGATTTTCAAATTGACGTGAACTGGCTTATTCAATTAACTATTTATGATGACTTTTATTCAACCCTACATTATTTGTTTTGACAGTTCTAATTCGACAGTCAGTTGTCGTTTAAGTAAGATTTTGATTAACATATTTTAAGGAAATATTTCTATTGAATACGTGGACAGAAAAAAGAAACAAGAAAATGAATGTGAGAAAAATGTTAACCTATTTTTTTTGCATATAAAATTATTATAATCTTTTTAGGAAGCTGATATTCCAATTGATATTCATACAGGAAAGCTTCAAGAATGGCTGATAAGCCGAAGAATTGTCCCAAAAAATATTCAACCATATATTCGTGATATTCGAAATAAAATTAGTAATGCAATCAAAGATATGCCAGAAAATGCTGAATTGATTAAATTACTTTCTGGTGCACGTAAGTAATTTACGAAATTTTAATTATAAATGCGTAATTAATTAATTTTTTTTTAGATATTAACTATTTTCATTGCAAACAAATTGTTGAAATCTTAAAACAAACTGAAAAAGATACAAAAAGTGTTTTTGGTACATACGGTAGTCAAAGAATGAAAGATTGGCAAGAAATAATTAAATTATATGAAAAAGAAAATATTTATATTGGTGAAACAGCACAAATTTATGTAAGAAATTTAACTTATGAGATACCTGGAGTTAAAAAACAAATAGCTAAATTTGATCAACAAAGTGATGATTGTTTGAAACGAATACAAGATTTAAGTAAAACTGAAAATATATTGATAAATGAACACACTGCTTTGTGCCAGCAATTAGGTATTAAAGGCGAAAATCTAAAAGATGAGTTAACAAATCGTTTAAAAGAACTTTCAAAAATTTATTCCGAATCAATAATTAACTTACCTGAATTAAAAAAATTATCAGTAATGGAATTATATAGTGAATTTACAACAAATTTAAATTGTTTACCAATTATGCGACATTTAATTGAATTTGGAAATACAACAGTTTATCAGTACATAAATAAAGAAGCTCCAATAACTATTGAAGAGAATCCAATTAATTTAAATATACAAAATACTGAAGACAATAAAAAATCAGCTTCGAATGAAATTGATTTCGGTATAGATGATTCATCACCAGATTTAAATTCAGCTGAATTAATTGATTTTGGTGATTTAAATGCAGAATCGTCATCTACTCTTGAAACTGGTAACATTAATTGGGATATTGAAACAATACCATCTAATAAAGTTGAAATTGATTTTGATGTACCACTTGAGGAATATGGAATTATTGTTGAAGGTAAACATTTTCTTTATCAATTTAAATTAATATAATAATAATCTTATATAAATAAAGGTGTCGGAATGGACGGTGGTATTGCTAAAGGTGAACAAGCATATACAATATTAGACTCACCAAATTATCGTGAAAAATTTATTGATGAACTTTATGAATTACAATCATTTTTAAAACTACGAAATTATGAATTAAATCAATTAGAATTATCTAATAATATGATGCTTTCATTAATGGGTAATTTATCAACACATGATAAAAAAAGTATTGATAAAATGTTGATTTCTATTAATGGAATTATCAATAATGTTCAAAGTGAACAAACACAACATTTATTTCAATTAAAACATTCTGTAAAATATGCTGATTTATTAGTATCAAAATTAAATCAAAAATTAATTGCAGTAGAAAAAATTAAAAAAACACAAGAATTATTAAAAATTAAATCTATTGATTTTAAAAAAGATAAAGATAATTTAAAACCAATTTTAAATGAAATGATTGAACAAACTAAAATGTTACAAATGAAGATTGAAAATGATATATCAAAAAGATATAAAAATAGACCAGTTAATTTAATGGGTGGTCTAAATACACTTTAAAAATGTATTTCTCAAAATAATCCTTATATGTATATATATATATATATATATATATATATATATATATATATATATATATATATATTTGATAATTATGAACAAAATAAAAATAACTGTTATAATACAAATTGAATTTATTTCTTTTTACGGAATTTTCCTTGTATAAAAACTCTAGGCACGTCAATACCTTCTTTTGCATTTACGGTCCGTCTATATACATAAGAATTATTAACAATTTCTAGATTATGCCGCTTAAACATTTCAGACACCTCAATTTCTGAAAAATAATAACTACGTGTACCATCTTGTCGCATATAAAAATTTTCTGATATTTTATGTCCAGGCTTAAAACGTAATTGGGCCATATCATAAAGTCCATAATCACGAAATAATATTATACCATCAGGTTTTAATAAATTACTTAAAATTTCCAAAACTTTATTAAATTTGTCAGGATGAATAGCTGATAATACAAATATCAGTGTAATTATATCTAAAGATGATTTTTCTATATACTTATAAATATCCTCAGTAGTTATATCACATTGAAAGGCATGAATTCGTTTGTTATTATAAAATGGATTTTGTTTAACAAATTCAATTGCACGCGGTGAAAAATCACAAGCATAATAAAAGTAATTATTATAATTTTCTTCAATTAATGGAAATATTAAATTACCAACACCACAACCAACTTCTAATAATTTTTTTTGTATATTTTTGGGTTCACTTAATAATTCATCAAATTCACGTGTCGTCCAGCGACGGTCTTTAAAAAATCGTGTTTCATTGCGTTTATAAAATAAATCCCAATTTCGTTGAGCTTGTGTTTCTAATTGTTTTGCTTTAATATCGCTTACAATTCTACAATTTTGCATTGATAATTGTAATTTTTCCTCGTCAGTTAAACATTTACTATCTTTTGTAAAGAGTTCTTCAACAGTTGGTGCATTGGATGTATTTTCAGAAGAAAATTCCATTGCCTTGATTATTTGTATGTATAAAATCAACAAAACAACTAAAAGAAAGATAATATGTCAATTGTCAAATACTCTAATTTTTGACAGTTAATGGTTGAATTGAAATCGGTGTTAAAGTTACCCAATAATTACAATGAAATCATATGCAAAGGAATAAGAAATACGAAGAATGTAAGATAATTCGTTGAATTTCAAATTTTTTGAGTCCAATGAGTGTGGGTGATAAAACTGAATATGGGCGTATAAAACTGAATATTTTAGCGAAAAATCAGTAACAGTTTTACAGTAAATAGGATTCCAGTAAAGTATTTTAATAGTACACGAAAAATCGGTTATAGTGGACACGAAAAATGAGTGATAGTTTTATAGTAAAAAAGAATCCAGTAAAGTATTTTAATGGTAGCAAATAGGATAAATTATCTTTCAAACGAGTCACCTTTTTTGTTACATAATTATTAGTGAATGCTTACTATCGGAAATTATAATCGAAAATTATTTAATTTAAACAGATTAATAAAATTAAATTTGTAACCAAAAGTTAATTTAATTACTAATTCATTAAAATACAAAAATTAAAATCATATTTAATATATTTTTCACAAATTATATAAAAAAACACATTATTTTTCAGATTATCAATAAAATATAAAATTAACATCCTCCTCGTTGCATAACTAAAAATCAAGTAGAAAATATTCACCAAATAATGAAAATATTATATCAGTGACATCAATATCACCACCGGAAGCATTTGATTATGAGAAAGTAAATGATTCATCAAAAGTAAATTTTAATATTAAAATATTATTTTAATATTAAAATTTACTTTTGATAATAAATATTAAATTTTAATATTAAAATAAAATATTTACAATTTAATATTTACTATTAATCTTGTTAATTTAATTCGTTTTTTTCTTGCGAGCATTTACGAAAACAAACTCAAGCGTTTTGGATGGAATAATAGAGTGTCAAAAATTGAATTGAGTTCGAGTAAATGTGCAAGCAGCGGCTGTCCATCAATAATCTAACAGATCACTAAAGCAGTGTTATGCGGCTAGTTATTACAAAAGGGAAAATTATGACCAAGGGAACTACTGGTGTTTGTTCGAGGTTCATTACAAGCAATTTTGACGGTGGATTTTTTTTTTTTTTTTTGGGGAACGCAAGAGGGCACTGCGACCTTCAGATCTATTGTGCGTTTACTGCCCCTTTCTCCCTAGCCCATATTAAGAGAACGATAGAACCTTAATATGGATTCGGGAGCGATATTGGCGAGTTCATCTGTGGTGAGAATACCCTTTCCTAGATGATTGAGTGTTCTTCTTGCAGCTGCTTCGCAGTAGCATAGAAGGTGTTCCGTTGTTTCCCTGTCATTGTGACAGAGGCGACAACTGTCCTCCTCAGCCAGTCCTATTTTCTTGAGGTGGTAGAGTACTGGGCTATGCCCAGTCATGACACCTATTAAGGTACGAATGTCCTTTTTACTGAGGTTTAATAGTTTATCCACCTTGATCCTATTTGGTGTGATAAATTTCTTGGATATCGTGAGTTTAGGGAGTTTGCCCCAGTAGAGCCTATGCTCTTGCTCTATCCATCTGTTGAGTACTAATTGACGGTGGATTACGCGCGATGTAACATAACAACAATAACAATTAATGTGGCAAAAACTTTATTTAATAAAAACTGGGAAGATTAAAAATTTTTACTATTTAATATTTTTCCAAAACGCTCTGGGTCCACGTAATTTCGATTTCCGTTCGGGGTCTCAATGTAATAAAAATTTTAGTAAAATGTATAATTCTAAACTATGAAAATGTGTAACAGTTAACACTAACCAAATATCTCACTTTAAAAAACGACCAGCTTGTTATAGTTAAAGTTTCTTCGCCATAAAGAATTGTATGATTCGGTATCCTAATAATAGTAGATCCATATTGTAATAAAATGATTCGAAATCCTTATGGGATTACCTGGGCCCGATGTCTTCTGTTTTGCCAAAACAGAATATAATTTTTGTCGAAACTAGAAAAAAGTGGGGTTTGGAAATGGGAGCTTCTATTGTTTTTATTTATCTAGCTAGATAATTATGCTGGTAATTCTAGGCAAATAATCTTAAAAATTCTTCTATAAACTTTTACCCTTAATAAACTTTTATCATTAAGTTTGAAATATTCTAGTTCTGACAACCTGGAAATCACTTATTGTTTTGATTTTATTATTATTGAAAACTAGAGTTAACAAAATATGAAAATTAATATTTAGTATGTATTTCCTTCTTTTCGTTTAACTCTAAATTTTTATTCAAGAAGCGTTTACATAAGACTGCGTTTACATAAGTCAACTTCTGTTCTTACAATTAGGACCCTAATTCTTACAGTTAGGACCAGAGTTGCCAGATGGTTTAGTTTAAAAACCTTGTTATTTCCATAAAAAACCCTTATTTGCAGAAGAAAAACTTTGTTTTTATAAATACTATAAAAAACAATATATAGTATGCAATTACACATTAAAAAGTTGTAAAGGAATTAGTAGGAAATGTAAAAAAAAAATATTTATCTGTCCCAACCTATGCAACTAGAAATTAATATTAATTCAACTAATTGATAAAAATACATTTTTTAATGTGTAGTACATACATATTTATACAGGTTGGGCCAACTTGGACTGACTGATTAGAAATGCTTATAATTTTTGTATTTTTAAATATTTTTTTTTTCTTTTTTTTGCAGATAATACAGAATTTTTAAATTTTACGTGTAAAAATTGTTGAATTTTATTATGTATCCGGACGATCAATTGTTACAACGCAAAGAAAATACCGTCAGCATTTTAATACTGCAGAGGCTCCCAGTGTAAACATGATAAGAAGCTTAATGACCCGTTTTGAGAATTTGGGTTCAGTGGGTGAGGAACTGCGAAGAAATGTTGTTCGTCCTGTTCGCACTGAACAAGCTATAGATGCTGTACGAGAAAGTGTTCACATGGAGTAACTCGTCGACGAGCTACTCAATTGAACATCTCCAGAACATCGCTACGACGTATTCTAAAAGTTGATCTGAAGATGTTTCCATATAAAATTCAATTGGCCCAAGGATTATTGCCGAGGGATGCAACACAACGGCTACAATATGCCAATAGATTCATTTTGCTAGCGACAGAAAATGCCAATTTTTTGAATAATCTGATTATGAGCGATGAAGCACATTTTCATTTAAATGGATATGTTAATAAACAGAACTGCCAAATTTGGGGTACAGAGAATCCGAGAGCATTGCATCAGCGACAATTACATCCTCTCAGATGCACTGTTTGGTGTGGAATCATGGCTGATAAAGTTATTGGTCCATATTTTTTCGAAAATTAACATAATGACCCAGAAACCGTCTCTGGGGCGGAAAATTTTTTACGTCCGATAGTTCTCAATAATCGTAACATATGATTCCAGCAAGATGGAGCTACAGCTCATACCGCAAGAGCCACAATGGCAATTCTGAGAGAACTTTTCGATGACCGAATAATTTCAAAAAATGCAGATTTCGCGTGGCCACCTCGTTCTCCAGATTTGACGGGCCCGGAATTTTTTTTGTGGGGTTTCTTGTTGGAACGAGTTTACGTCAACAAACCACAAAATATTCAGGAGCTAAAACAGAATATTCGCACAGAAATTGCTCAATTGCAGTCAGAAACGTTGCGCAACGTAATGCAAAATGTCTTAAGTAGAGCCATTAACTGCCAACAGGAGAATGGACGGCATCTAAAAGATGTCATTTTTCATACTTAGCATAAAAAAAAATTTATAATTTTTACTTTCATTTAAAAATAAAATAAAATAAAGAAATTTAAAAATACAAAAATTATAAGCATTTCAAATCAGTCAGTCCAAGTTGGCCCACCCTGTATTTTATACTTAATTTACATTTTTATATCACGGAACATATTTTAATTCAAAATCACAAATGTTAAATAAATCTCACAATATTAAAAATCACAAATTGTTTGAGTTAATTATAATAATGTAGTATATAAATTAATTAGTTATTTTCAGTATTTTTATTATACGAATACATATTTATTTGTATTGAATTTTTGGCATACTTCCGCAACAAAGTTGCAACAAAACTTTGTTTTTCAAGTAATCCTTTGTTACTAATATACCTGGTAAAACATCCGTGTTCAGCCGGCAGAAGGCCTTGTTTTTTATGGTAAATCCTTGTTACCTTGCAAATGACTGAAAAACCTTGTGAAACAAGGAAAACCTTGCAATCTGGCTGTGCTGGTTAGGACTAAAGATTCACAACAGATTTTAAATCTGGTTTTAGGAATCAATCTTACCATATTTTCAATAAATAAAATTTTTGCCACATTATTTGTTAGTGCTGCTAACGTTAAGTAAAATCAATACACAGTATAAATTGTTGTCCTCGGACAAAAAGTCCGAGGACAGCAATTTTGGGCATATTTCTTTTTGTTATTTTCATCTTCTATATTAGCACACATAAACTGCCTTTGGTTTGGTGGTGATTTGTTAGATTGTTAATGGTCTTCCTTGCATATTTCCTCGAACTTAATTTTTGACACTCCATTATTCCAAGTTTAAGTTCTTATATATTCGCCAAAAAATAATAATAAATCAAGTTAACAAGATTAATAAAATGTATTTTTAAAAAACAAAAAGAAATCATCAAGTTTTTATTTTCAAAATAAATTGATTTAAACCCGAAAATTTGTGCGTCAAATTTGCGAAGATATTTTTAAAGTTTTTTAATTTTAAATGCGACATCGTTAACATAACTAAAAACAATAGTAAAATAAATAAACGTTTTTTAAAAATTCATTTAATCACAGAAGATTTTTAAATAATTCTAAGACATTGAAAAAAAAAATGTTTCCTTTAAACTTTTATTAATAATTAAACTAATATATAATATAAAAAAAGTTCAGTGGATATTTAATATTAACTACTTCCTCCATATTTCTAGAATATTATTTGACCAATTAAATAACCAATATATAATGACAAATTGTTATTTTATCAATCAATAAAATCCATTTGATTGGTATGAGCCTATATTACAATTATTATAATTGTCAAAAAATTATTTTATTAGGTCAAATGTTAAATAAATATATTTGTTAATATATCTATATACATATACTCTAAGTAGTTATTAAAAAATATATTTACTTAAAATTTAATCCCTCCGAGCCGATGGGTATTATCTAATCCTATACTGTGTTATATATTAACATTAAATTGATTTGACATATATAAAATTATTTACTTTAAATTATTTAAATCAAAAAGTTTTAATAATTTAACGAAATTTCTGTTAAATGCAATAAAAAAAATGAATAAGTAGGAAAATATTTATCTGGATCTTAAACTATCTATAAATTTCGAAAAATTACAAAAGTGACAATAATCCATTATTAAATGGCAATAATTTTTTTAAATTCCATCAATGGAAAATTTATGATTTACTTAACATATATGTATCTTTAAAAATATAATTATGATAAATGTATTTCCAAGACATTGTTATATGTTTTCTTAAAATATCGTTTAATTAAAATGTTAAAAATTTTAAAATTTTTCATATTGCATCCAATTGCACCTGATTTTTTTCCCATTTATAATTAATTTATTTAAAAATTCATAATATTAGTAAAAAAAAAACCTATAAAATTATTTTTTTTCTTTTAAAAAAATCAAACGTATTAGGATTTTTTTTCTAGAAATAGAAAAACACTTATTAGAAGGTCTGCGTGTGCCATATAAAAATATGTATATATATATATGTATTTTTTATGTTGTATTTAAATAAGAAAAAGATAGTTAGTATGGCAGACAAAATAATTCATTTTAGTCCTTTCTAAAAAAAATACTATGTTCATAAATATATGAAATCAGTCGAGAAGTAAACTTTGTTGTTATTAGACGTGATAAATAAAAACTCTTTCGAATTAAATATTTTATTTATTTCATCAATCTAAGAATAATGTTTGTGTAATTTAAGTAAATAATAATCATTTTTATTTCAAGAAAAATATTTATTTATCTATTTTTAGAAAATCATAAAAAATATTCAATAAATAAACTAAAATAAAATAAATTTATTAAAATATTTTTAAGATTAAATAAATTAAAAAAAAATATTTAATAAAAAATTACCATAAAAATTAAATTTTTAAAAATAATTATTACAGTGAAAATATTAATATTTGTTTATATAAAAAAAATGCAATAGTGAATATTGTGGAAAATAATAGTAAAAGTGCAACAACCTGTATTTCATAAATTGGTTATATACACAAGGAAGGGTATACTAAACTAATTTGCATTTTAAAGAATATAGGTATATATAAAAAAAATTACGAAATATACAACTTTAGGTCATAGGAAATAGTCCTCGAAGAAAGTTCACTGTCCAGTCAGTCCTAAAAATAATTTATATTTATTGTTTAGAATTTTTTTTCCGGGTCAAATATATCTAAATTTTATTATTTTATTCTATATGACTGATAAATTTTTAAAAAAATTATTTAATAATTTGTGGGTGGTGGTAATTGACTGTTTGTTTTCGAACAATTAGTCATGTAATATTATTAAATATATATTAGCAAGAAAAAAAAAACCAATTTCAGGAAAATATTTTCAGCAAAATTTTTTTAGTCATTTGAATTTTAGTCACATGGTGGATTGGGAAGTCAGAAGAATATCCTCTTTAAAGGTCCGCCAGGTCAGAAGGTAAAAGAACTCAAAACAGAATCGTATCTATAACTCTATTTCTCTATTGGTGGTGGATAAATAATTATTCATTTTTTAATAAAATGTCTTGGTTTATATTTATTGGTGATTCTGATTAACAATTTTCATAGAAATGGGATTTATACTATTCGCGAATGCGTTAACATTTTAGCACTTTCGCGAATAGTATAAACTTGCACTTCCGTTGAAGTTAATTTTACTTAACTTGTACGAAATTATAGGCAACTAACTATAACCTTTTTTTATAACTCTATATTTTATAGACTGCTATGACGGAACTTCCTATAATTCAATTAAAGACGAAAATTAAAAAGTTCGGTGCATATAGCCGTCATTTTCGCAAATATGGCAATTAACTTTTAAATTGACTAATTAATTAATTGAATATTTAATTATTGAAATAATAATAGAAAATTAATTTTTATGTTCTATTCTAAGTGGTCCTTAAGTGTAGCGATATATTTTTATTAAATAATTTCATCGGCTCTACGAACTAACGTCCAAATGAAGTAACATCGACAAAAAATAAACTAAAATCCAACTAAATTACCCTTTAGTTTGCATGAACTGAACTAAACTGCAAAATAAATGAACTAGAGGCTAAATCTTTCGGGCTTTAGTTTATTTTGAATTTCGGCCCTAAGTTTTTTTTTCATGTTTTGGCTACGGGAACATTTTTCCTTTTACGAAAAGTTTGAATTGAATTTTTTTGTTGACAAATTGAACTAATGCCCAAACATTTTTGACTTTAGTTCATACGAACTAACCATACAAAAAAATTAACTAGTGCTCAAAATTTGGACACAGTATTAGTTCACAATATTGGACTTTATGAACTAAATCCCAAAATTTTATTTTGTTGATTTTTCTCTGGGTTTCGTAGTTCGCTTGGGCGTTACTTCGTAAAGCCAAATTCATTTTGTCGCTTTTCAAACCCAGTCATTTTTAATTAAATAAATACCATCTGTATCTATTAGATAATAAATGAGGTTAAAGTATTTTTTTTAAGTAAACCAATAATTCTATTTTAGCATAATAAAACTATTGTCTTTGTTGATTAACAATTAAAATTTTTTCAATTAAACTAGGAAAGAAATATTAATTACTTAAAGTTATAAAATAAATTCAAAAGTAATATGCCATTAAAATGGTTAAAAAATTAATTGAAATTAAAAATTTATTCTTACACGTAGTCCTTCGAAGAAAGTTCACGAGAATGTAGTAATAGGATAATTTTCAATTATTTTACTTATTGCTTTCTGACTAATTTCAATTCTAGTTGTTAGTATATAAGTAAAATATATTTAAATGAAAAATAACAAATATAAAATAAATTGAACGAGTACACCAATAATTGGGGTTAATTTATATTAATAATTGAAAATTAAGACCGGCGGTGGCTTAGTGCACTAAGCTGTGATGCGGTAGGTAGTGGGTTCAACTAAAGTCCGAGGCCTTTGATGTTGGTCTAAGTTTAAACAGCTTTAAATATGTACCAGCTATAAAATTATAATAAATTTAAGACTGGGAACGATCTCTTTCATGAAAGATGTAGGGTGGGCCGACGCGCTGTAGGGAAACATAGTATTCAGCCGCCGGTGGGGGTGTACAACGGACCTCTTTAGGTCTTGGTGCGAGGTGGACTTGTTTCTCCCCCCCCTTTCAAACCAACCAACCAACCAAGACTGGGAAGAATGCTAATGGTCGAGGTAATTTACCAACAAGAAATGTTTTACTAATACAGCTATTAGTTTGTTGCAATTAAAGTTTCTACACTATAAACAGATTTATGTTTCGGAGTCCATATAATAGATTTAAATTTCAATATAAATGTTATGAGAATATTTAACGGAGACTCACTAGTTGTAGCCACAAGAAGAAGAAGCAGATATTTAAAATTAATTTCATAATTATTTTATTAGTAAAGATCATCAAAAATGGTTTTTGATTAATAAAATAAATTTTAATTTGTATTTTAAAATATAATTGTTCAAATCATGAAACATTATTTAAAAAATAATCCTAAAAATCCCATTTTACTGTTATGTTTATAAAGGATAATAAAATGACCAAACTATTAAATTATATTTCCGTTGTCATAAAACTGAAACAACAAAAATATAAAAATCAATAAAATTCCAATTGTGAGTTTAATCGAGAATATATTGAAAAAAAAATGAGAAAATTCATATATTTTAACCCATATTAACGATATATATATATAAATTAATTTTTTAACCCTTTTAGGGTATATATGTTGGAATCGTACCACTTCTTCCATCGTACCATTCCGTGTATTCAGAAACTAAAATAATGCTACATATTAGTATCTATTGATGGAAAATTGGGGTTTTTTCCCAACATTTAAAGTTGATTGAATATTTATTGTAGTAAACCTTAGCTTGGCTCTAGTTATTTAAATTGGACCCTGCATTGGAGTTATCAATTTATCTCTCTATTGTAGGGATATTTTTTTTTCCTTGTTGTTCCTGTTACGTGTAACATAGGTCGTCAATGTTCTTCTCTTTATTTCCACTTCTATTTTTTGTTGGTGTGTTATTCGCCATAGTTCTTCGTTAGATATCCTTTCTGGCCAGAATATTCTTATAGTGGAGTTAAACTCGACGACGTTCAGACGGCGTTCATTCTGTGAACTGTCAAAAAAAAATTAAAATATATGAAACTATATAGAATCATATAAACTCAACGGCGGTCAACAGGCGTTCCTAAAAAACTTGAATTCATTTCTACTTTTAACGGCGTCAAATGATATTTTGAAATAATATGTTTAGTGTCAGAAATTAAATCATAATTTAAAAGTATGTGTTTGTGAAATAAATTAAAAAATTATGATTTTTGAGGAACAATTAATTGAATTAGAGAGAGTTAATAAAATTTTATATTAGAAATCATGCAACTGGAGTTAAAATGAACGGCGTTTAGTTTAACTATTTAAATTAAATGGACGCCGTTGTGACGCCGTCAATTTATATCGCCGTCGAGTTTAACTCCAGTATTAGTATTCGTCTCAGGCATTTGTTGCTGAATACTTTGAGTGTTGATGAGTCTGTTGTTCCAACTTTAAAAGCTATACAGAAAAACTGATTTATATAATGAAAGCAAATTGTCGATTATAATTTAATTTTTTGGTTGGCAAGATTTAAGTTGTAGCATTTGGAATCTTGTTTTAGTTCGACTTTATCCGGAAATATTATCCTTTGCATTTTGGAAAAAAAAAATTTTCTAATTAGAAAAACCATAGAAATTTTAATTTATTACAAAATATAAAATTTTTTTTAAGTATTTCTACACAAAAATACTGGAATACTGAAAATTGGTACGATTTAGCCAGCTGTCCCCTTACTTATAATATAATAAACAAAATAAAGGACATGCAATGCAATCATCATTAAAAATTTAATTTTACGTTAACATTAAAATAAAACTTTTGCAGACTATTTAATTTCTAGTGGTGATCAATAAAACTAAATAAGAATAACAAAAAAAAATTATGGAAAATATTAATAAAAATTATCAAAACATAGTTTCAATTTTATGTTGACAGCTTTTAGTCACTTTAAGGATATCATTTGTGTAAAGTGTGAATTTGTTCAAATTTAAATTATGTTAAAATTAAGCTAAATTTTTGAACAACAAACAAGAAAAATTAAAAAGAAAAAAACATTAAAATTTTAAATCATGCCACCAAAAAGAAGAAGATATCATGGCCTATATTTTCATTCATCACCACCAAAAAGTAAGTGTTAATTATTTATTATGTTTTAACCTAAAAAAAATTGCAATATCATTTTTTATTGAAATTTTTTAGTTTTATTATCATAAATTCATTATCATAAATTATTATTGGTTTTTTTTTTGGTCAATATTTTACAACTGACCTCAATTTCAGTTTTTGGACATTTAACTTAGAGAAAGACAAGAATACTAATTCTTAATTGACATAAAAAAAATATGTTTTCTAAAAAATTTCCTTTTAAAAAGTATCCTTTATATTTTTCAAAACACGCATTATCTTAATTTTTTTGTGCTTATTTATGATTCAGTATTCCTTTATGACAAATTATTTATATTTGTAGTTATTGTGAAATATAAGTTCTATTAAATATTTCAATTTAATTGGAATTATATATTTAAATTAAAATCTTGTTAAAAAATATTTAATTTAGATTTAATTTTAAAATATTTTCAAATTAAATTAAACAGTATTTGATAATGATTTTCTGAAAACTTTAAATTTTCTTCTTACTTTAAAAAGTAAAGTTTTTAAAACAAAAAATTATCCTTGGTGCTTCAGCCCGTAAGGATACAGGGCGTTCGTTAAAGAGTTTCCTATAACGAACAATTACAATTTGGACTTACTAATTTTATACGGATTCCGAACCAAAAAATTCCTTTGTAGTGAAGAAACTTTGTAAGTACTAGTTGAAATGAGTAAGTACCAGTTGAAATGAGTATTTAAAGCTGAATAAACTTAGACCAACATCGATGTTTCGCACGAAAGTTGGACGGATTACATAACGCACCACACTTTAGTACATTACCACTAAGACACCACCGGTCTATTTATAATTTTTATATCGTTTTACTATATTTGCTTTGTTTATAAAATAAAATCTGTAATTGAATTCTGCCATCACTCCGGATATTCCTTAGAATGTCCTTTTAAAATATTCTACTGATCAACACGCATAACGATCTTTATGAATAATACTCGATTGATATAATTTTTTCTACTAATTTGCTTCTTGCTCCTTTTTAGAGTTTAATTTTTAAGGATCTTTAGCAGTGCCGTTCCTGCGTTGCTGGCCGCTCAGGTGCAAAAACAATATTGCCGCCCCTATTAATTTAGTTTTTTAATTAGAATTTGCTGATGTGCGGGTAAAAATTAACCCTTATGGAATTGAATACAGAATATGAAAACGTAATAAAATTGAGTGAAGAAAAAGTTCTTATAAATTTATGCAACATGCTATTTTTTATAAAATGAAACTAAAATTTTTAAATCAACAAAAATGGTTTAATAATTTATTCCAATAAATACAAAAGAAATTATTAGTTTCAAATAAAACAAAGTATTAAGTGTAAGTACCAAAAAAAGATTTCACAATTTAACTCTTCTTGCTTTTTCTGAAGCAAAATCATCAATTACTTGGGATAAGTTTAAATTCTCACAAATATCTTTTTCTATCAATAACAAAGCAAGATTGGTTAGCCTTTCTTGCAACATCGACGACCTGAGGTAATTTTTTATTAATTTTAATTTAGAAAAACTCCTTTCCAGAGATGCTACAGTTATAGATAGTGTTAAAAAAATTCTTCACGCTATAGAAAAATTGGGAAATGCGGATATTAAGTCGTTTTGTATGATGTAATTCAAAGTCATTACAGGCTTTGCCGTAGTGGGAAATATTTTCCTAAAACTTAATATTTCGTTAATTAATTCAAAACCATTTAGGTCTTTTTTTATAACATCCTTAACATTTATTTGTAGAAAAACTTCCAAATCCAAGCAACTCAACACTTAAAATATCTGAATCTATTGAATGGAACGAATACAAAAAAACCATAGATATTATTACATTGATCTAATAACGTAAATCTTTCCTCTACAGAATTATATATAATGCGAAAATTAAAATTTATTTTAAAGTTTTGTTTAAGATTTTCTACAACCTCAACACTTGGATTCATATAAAAATTGACGAGGTCTTTTTCTTATGCGGGTTTGTGGAAATTCATTTTCTACATCAATAACTTGTGCAAGGTTTGTAGCTTCACTTATATATTCATTAAAACTGGCGTGTTGAGTTTCTTTTCTCATTTCAAAATCTTTTTAAATTACCCAACGCTTTACTACATTCATTAATGTCAATGTTCTAATTTTGTAGCATTTTGCTAACTACGACAATTTTTGAAAGTATATCTTGCCAGATAATTAACGAACATAAAAATTATATGACTGATAGCGTTAATCTTGACCATCTAGTACCACTTAAAGGTTTTAAAGTTAAATTAAATGGAGTTCAGAAAAAAAAATGAAATAATTCCTAGTTTTAATAGCAAAATTTAAAGTTTTGTCATGGAATTTAAAAAAAAAATATAAGTAAATTGGAAAACACATACAAAAAATTAGGAGATGTTTTTATGAAAACTTGTCTTCTACGTAATTTGACCAACTTTAATTTTTTTTTACAGCTTAGTACTCCAAATTAAAATCAATTTTTTTTTAAACCGCTCACGTGCAGGGGCACCTTCTGCACCCCCGCCAAAAACGGGCCTGATCTATAGAACAAAATTACTACCAGTACATTACATAAAAAAAATAGCTAATACATATAATTTAATTTTGAATCATGTAATTTCTAAAAATAATTTAATTTGAAAATGTTTACTTTTCAATCAAAACTTTTCATTAATCTATAATAAATAGTTTTAAAAAGAACCAATTAATTCGACCAATTTTAACTTTGTTGTTCATTGTATTTTGTCTTCGTATAATTATCCTTAATTTTATTTACGAAAAAGATAATCAATTAAATATTATTTGACTGATATTAATAATTAAATCTAAATAAAAAATCCAATATTTTAATGATTCATTAAATTGAAATTAATTTTCATTAATATTTTAGAAATTATAGTAATAAAATGGACAGGGATATTTTTCTTAAGATCAATATAATTTATAAAAACATAAAATTAGTCTAATTATTTAAAATTATAATTACATAATTTTTAGTTTAATTTTTTTATATTATGAACTAGTATCTTATTTGCCGTCTAAATTTTTTTAATCCTAAGTTTTATGATAAACAACTACTTAAATTTTGCAGTAAATATTTAATATATGTATATATATAAGCCGCTTTCTTTGAAAGTTGTGTAAGTCCATTTTAAAAAACATTAAGATAATGACAACAACAGATAGAACATAATGTTATTGTGATATCTGTAAGAGTATTATGGCCAAAACTTAGACAGAAATATTTGAAAAGTTACTAAAAATCTCAATACAATTTGTATTAAAATTGAAACTTAAAACCTTAAATATCTCGGAATAAAAAAAGTGGATTTATACCACTTGCAAAGAAAACGGCTCATATTTCGAAATAGAAGCTTTCATAAATGGTAGAATAAAATTTCAATTTTTCATAACATATTCTTTTTATTCTGGTTTATCTTTCCAACTGAAAGTCTGTAATATTATAAAAATTGGTGAATATTTAGTATAAATTCTTACGCTGAAATTTGTAATTTAAAAACTAGACTCTAATTAATTCTTAAATTTTATTAAATATTTAAAAATACGACAACAGATGATCAGTTAAAGCATTTATAATAAAGCATATTTTAATTCTTCGAAAAGTGCTATGCGAGTCGAGTATGAATTTATGCAATATTATTGGCATTTTAATTAATTTCACTAAAATCAATAAAACTTGTATATTTACATATTCTTTAATTTTAATAATTGATTTTAAAAATCAATTTTTTTTACATGACAATTTTATTATGAGTTCATTTACATATTTTTTTTTTAGGGTCATTAAATTCGTCATATCAATTTATTATATTATTAAAAGGACATTCATTTAAAAACGACATAGATAAATTAATTTTAATATGCTATTGAACTGTGTACAATATGTTGAAATATATGTTTTAACTGATGAAAGAAAAATTAAACATATGCTTACAATATGCTTAAAGTATTTAAAAATTAATGATATTGTTCTAAAAAAGCCAATAAACTTAAAAAAAAAAATGACCATAAGTTAATTACATTCATTTATTTAAATAGTAGAACTCTAATAAAATATTTAAATATTTATAATTTGTTGTTGATTTTATGATAACATTGTAAATTAATCAAAAACTATTAATTAATTTATTATTAATTTTTTTTTTCTAAATTAAATTAATTGGTGAATTTAGTGTATAAAATTAGCTTAATTGACTTAGCTAATTTGTACAGTTTTAAATGTGATGGTTCAATTAAGTTTTGTTTGTTTCATTCATCGCCATCGTCACAAATTGTATTTATCACAGAAACTAATCTGTCAGATTTGTGGTGGTTATAATTTAGAAAATTATGTCCTCTTGAGGATATCAGGTTTTAGTTGCCGAAAAACATGTATATTTAATACTTTGATACAGGAATCAATTATGCTGTAGTAGTTTTCTAGATTAGCAGGGGCAGTTAAACACAACTGCGCTAAAATTTTGGACCTATGGTCTTGTCGAAGAAGGTCTTTGGAAATGTACTTTTCGTGTCAAATATTGTAAAAATAAGATAATCATGTTTAATAGCTGTGCAGACTTGATGTACATTTAAATGTACACCACGGACCAATCCGTAAAGCTGCATTCAAATAAATTTTGTAACTATTACTCTTCGTTAGGACCTTCTGCAGTTAGGAGCTTCTAATTTTATATGGATTCCAAACCAAACTTCACACTGAAGAAACTTTAATAAGATATTTGTTATTAGGAAATAGCTTCATTTTTTCCAGTCTTAAATTACATTTTATGGTAATTTTAGTACTGGTGCTCATTCAAAGTTGAATAAACTTAGACCAACATTGATGCCTCGGACTGGAATCGCATCTAATACCTACTACACCACAGCACTACGAATAAGCCACTGTCAGCCTAATTACAAGCATTTTATAAATAAAAAGCTTTCAATTTTTATTGGTGTCTTTTAACTGTTTAGCTTTTTCAATTTTAAAGCAATAAACTAGTACGATTATAGTCCATAATTTTAATTTTCGATAAATAAATAAATTTGAAATTTTTAATCCTTATTTTTTTATGGGAATATGGAAATTTTTTTTTTTTGTTGAAATTCAAAATTATAGGAAAAAATTTCCATCGTAAAAAAAAAATAGTCACCAAACACCTGGTAATCCTTAAACAGAATACACGGTTAAATTATTAAAGAAAATCAATAAAAAGTCCTTCATGAGTTTTTCGTCAATAAATGTAATATTTATACCAGTATTATTGACAAAATTATAATTAATACAATAATTTTATACAGAGTATCCAAGTTTAAGGTACAACAATATTGGAAAAATTCTCAAAGTTATATAAAAATATATTTACTGCGTTTTTTTTTTAATATTAATTCGTGACAACTACTCACCAAAAAAAAAAAAAATATTGACTAAAACGAAAATAACCCAAAATATTATTTTTAAAATGACATTGAGAAAATTTATGTATATGGGTTCAGTATATTTTCGGGTATTGCCCATAATACAGTTGACTAATAATATTTGACGAGAACTATCTTAACTAATTTTTCTATTTTAATTTATATTTAAATTTATTTTTTATCTTAAACAACCGAAAACTTAACACGTTTTAATTTTAAACGTGTTTCTGCATTTTAAGGATTTTAAAACTAATTTTTTTTTAAAAAAAAAATATTAATATTAGTTAAAAAAAATATTTTAATATTTCAGTTTTACCAATGAATGGAAATACTTTTGCTGGAAGGCAGAGAGATGAAATTAATGATGGTAAGTTTTTAATTGTAATTTTAGTTAAAATAAAAATACTTATCGATTAGTATTAATATAATTAAAATATTGCATCTAAAAAGATAAAATTAGTAAAAATAAATTAAATTATTGATTTTTTTTTTGAAAAATGTAAATCAATATTTAATATGAAAATCGACATGAAATTAATTTTATTAACGAATTAAGTTAATTTACTATAAAAAATTTTCATTAGTTTTAAATACAAACTAGTTTGGTAAATTTGGATAATATAAGCCAAAATTTTTAGTGCCAATTTATAAGTGCTAGGCAGAGTTTTTGATTTTCCGAGTTTTATTTTAATTTTCAGTTTTTTCTAGAATTTTCGAAAAATCGCAAAAATTTGGTAAATGCTATATAAAATAATTATTTGAAAAGAAAATATTTATGTTTAAGTAAAAAAAAAATTTAAATATATAATAACATAAATTATTTAATTTTTAATTAAGTTTTAACAAACTAAATTAAAAAAAAAATTAAGGAAGCCTTAACGAATATAAAAAACTAAAGATTTTAGACTTTTATTTCATAGTTTTTCAATATTTTTTAAAAACTAATTACAATTTAAATGCTCAGCTGAGAAACGGGCTTAATTTTGAAGAAAAAGAGACTAAAATATCTCCTTTATTTTGAGTTGACGTCGATTTTACTTATCTTCCTTTAATTTTTTTTTTGTAATTTCTTTAATTTTTACTTTTTTCCTGTAGTTTATTTGAAGTTTCACTTAAGCTAGAAGTTTCATAAATATTTTTTTTTTGAAAGTGTTCGATATTCATCATCCTGAATAATTTTACTCGGTTCAAGTATTTTAATAACTGATTCTAGTAATTGCTTCTTCATATTATAATTTTCATAAAACATTAGCATAAAATTCTCGAGAAAAGGGAAAAAGAATAATAAGATTTATCGAGACTTTTCAAAAGATAATTCTGGAGACAGAAACTCTAGCCCAGGATGACTTTTTAGTTACTAATAAAATAGTTTAAACCTGTTTCTGTGCCGTTTATTTTGTTATTCCAAGATATTTAACGTTTTTCGTTCCATTTTCCATAGAAATTATATTGGGAAATTTTAATATTAATTACTCAAAAAATAAAAATTACTCAAAAAACATAATATTTGAAATATTCGTTATATTTTTTTGAGTAATTTTTGACTACAGAAGAGTGCTTGCAGGTAAGAATTAAAATTAGTCTAAAGTAAATCGCTATGAAATATGTTTAAGAAAATCTGACAGCGAAATTCGATTTATTATTTCGAGCATAAATTATCCTAAACTTAAAAGTTATATTACAGTAAATAAGTAAATTGTATTCATATTTTTGGACAACTAAAACAATTCATTCAATTAAAATTAACCGCCGAAAGAAAATATAAATTTCAATTAAAATAAATTGCTTAATTAGCATTGGTAAAAAGTTTGAGCAAAACATAATTTATCGTAATTGAACCTAAATTATAGTGAATTATATATAATCAATTGTCCAGATATATAAAATAATCTGGCTCATTATTAATGAAAGAAAAACTATTATAATATTTAAATAGCATATTTTTTAAGCTTTCAATTATCTATCAATCAGGTAATTCTGAATATTTTCAAGGACGACATTATTATGCATTCAATTCATAAAATTTAATTAAAAAACTTTTTTAATAGCATGTAAATTGATTTCTTAACCTTAAAAAGCATATAGGGTAAACTCGGCTAAATCCGTGACACGGCTAGCATCGTGATAATCATTCAAAATGGAACCCTGAAGTGATATCCACAAATTTTACATATTACATTTTAGGTTAAACTATTCCCTTAACAAAAATACTTGTTCGACAGTCGCTTCTTGATAGTAATTAGGATCAGAAATGCAATTTTATAATTGTAGTTTTAATTTAATAAATTTTTGTAAAGTTAAAAAGATCAGTCGCTTTAGTGCTAGGAAAATACTTGCTTATCAGTTGCAAGAAGTATCTGTTGTTGTTCAATTCAAACAGAATAGGTACAGAAATATTTCCTTATAATATGATTTTTAAATTTTTCGTTAGAATTTGTTATAACGGAATAAGAATTTCGTTATCACGAAGTTAGCCGAAGTTAGACGTACGAAGTTAGCCGTATCACAAAGTTAGCCGTACACAACCTAGTTTACTTCTAAGCGGATAGGTTGAAGGTCTAAAAGAAATTTGGAATTTGGACATTAGATTTTTATGAACGAATCTTGTACCTGTAATGTTATATAATTTCCTCATATCTATATTTTTATTTTCTATATAAAAAATTGCAAATATCCCTTAATATCACGAAGTTAACTTTAAAATGTAATTATCTTAAATAAAATTAATCAAACATTTAAAAAAAAAAAAGTTAATTTAAATTTTAAATTATAATTAAAAAAATAATGGTTTAAATATAGGAATAGTTGTAAAACCATCAAATATACGTATATGGATCCATGATAAGGATATAGGTAAATTAACACGAGTTTTGTGGGCTGGACAAGGTAATCGATTACGAAGTGAAGCAAGTACAAATCCACGAGTACGACGATTTTTAGAAAATGTTCCTTATTTTATGGTAAAATTAATTTTTATATTTTTTTAAAAATTTTATTAATTTAGATTTGTTGTAGAATGTTATTAAAAGTGTCCATCAATCTGTTATTGATAATGATTTAGAATTGTTACAAAATAAATTAGATGATCCACCACCAGCTTTAGTAACAACTAAAGATGCAAATGGTTTAAGTGTTATGCATAAAGCATCTGGTCTGGGACATACAAAAATTGTTGAATATTTAATTAAAGTTTGGCCAAATGGTGTATCAACAATTGATGCAACTGGTAAAACACCATTACATTGGGCCGCTAGTGCCAAAGATAATATACGTATATATAATTTACTTGTACAAGCTGGTAGCTCTGAAGAAACAATGGATTATGTAATAGAAATTTTTTTAAAAAACAATAATTTTTTAATAAAATTTAAAATTAAATTGAAAATAATAATAAAAATTTTGTAGAGAATGAAAGTTCCACAATATTATCGAATGAAACCACAGGAAATTGATAAATCATTTTTATATGTTGTACCAGATGCACCAAGAATTCCACAATATAGTCAACCAGATTGGTCAACATTAGTTGATGATATTGGACGTTTAGAAGTAATTTTTTTTTTATTTACGTAAATTAAGGGTTAAACAGAATAAGTGTGGTGTTGTCCAAGCGTATCGCCAATGATAGGTGTTTTTCCTAGAGCAAGTAAACGACATCACTGTAAACCTAAGGAGATATGGTAGAATTTTTGAATAATAGTATTATTATTTTATTTTAGTGCGTTTCAAATGGCAATTCGTCAAAACCAAGCGAAAAGGCAATGGCAGCATTAACGTCACCACTGTAATCGCATAACACGAAATACTTTTTCTTTTGTAATTTTAAAGAAATTTGTAATTTTAAAGATGACACCGACACATTCTGTTTGACGTTTTATGATCATTTAAAAATATCTAAATATGCATTTTTTTTTTTGTTCTCTAGGGATCAGCTCCTAAATTTTATTATCCTGAAAGTCGACGAAATTCAGATGCTGCTGGTAATATTGTTAATTTATTAACAACTAATTCTACAATTAATAGTATTGAAAATATTTCAGAACCAGATTATTATAATAGGTAAATAGGATTTTTGCTAGAAATTGTAAAAAAACAAACAAATACGTACAATTTTTTTTTGAATTCCGAAATACTGATCAGAGATGAAACTAAATTGTTTTTTTTTTTTTTTGTAATGGTCAAAGAAATTAGAAGTAAAATATTTCGAAAATTGGCTGAATGAGAAGATAAAATGGAATCAAATTTGATTTAATGAATTTTAGGCAAATTATAATCAAAAAAACAGCTTTATTTTTGTGTGATTAAAACCACCAAAAAAAGTGTTAAAGTTAAAAAAATATTAAGCTTTCATAAAATATCGACTTTTAATATACCGCATTTGATTTTAATCAAAATTAAATAATGAAGTCCGATTAAATATATGCGCCTTTTATTTAAATCTAATGATATTCAAAATTATTTTATGAATTAATATTTGGTAACTAAATTTGAAGAATAATTAAATATTTATGTATGACAATATGTAATTTTGATATATTAATTAAGATAATAATTTAAATATTTTTCTACTTAATAAGAAAAATTAATAAAATTGGCAAAATTTTAAAATAATAAAAAAATTAGTAATTGGAACATAAAATCGATATTTTTTAATTAATTTCTTTTGTAAATAAAACTATGTAAAGACAATAAAACTGTAAATTAAAGTAGAAAAAATTAAGTAGATTAATATAAAAGTAGATTTAATTAGAATTTGTGACCAAAAATTAATTTAGTTACTAATTCACTAAAGCATATTAAAAACATATATTTAATATATTTTGCACAATTTTTAAAAAAACACTTTTATTTTTCATATTATTTATCAACCAAAATTCTGTAAAAAAAAAAAACAAATCTTAAAATTATCACCATCACGTTTGTTGTATAACTTAAATCAAGTAGAGACGATACACCAAATAATGATAATGCATCAACAGTTGATATTCAATCAAAAGAAAATTCTGCTGAGTTAACTAATGGAAATATTACACCAGTAACATCATCATCACCATCACCACCGGAAGCAATTGATTCTGATAAAGAAAATGATTCACCAAAGGTAAATTTTAATATTTTATATAAGATTTTCACAATTATTTATTATTTATTTACAAAATTATGCATGAAATTATGTGAAAAAAATTATATCAACATTTTCCCACGAAAATGTATTAAGCGACTTTTTTTGAAAATTTTACAGAAAACGCAAAAACTTTTTTCGGAGTTTTTTTCCGCATTTTTATATATTAATCATCTTTTATTCTAATTAAGCGACGGGCGGTGACTTAGTGGTAATGTACTAAACTGTGCAGTATGTATTGAATTTTCTTCAAGTTCGAGACATCGATGTTGATCTGTTTACTCAGCTTTAAATGAATACCGGTTATGAAACGCAATTTTAAAATTGGGAAAATTCCTAACGGTTGAGACCATTAGTTTGTTGCAATAAAAAGGTTTTCACTATAAAGAAATTTATGGTTCATAATTTTTTAAAAAAAATATTTGGTTCAAATACACTTGAGGTCATATGCTCCCCAATGGAGTGAACAAAAATAACAATTTAAATTAGTAAAACATTTATTCTTTTTAACAAAATTGTGGAAATTTACAGTGGTTCTCACAAAATCTCTGGCAATAGAATACTAATAACAGATGAAAATTTCCTCAAACATTTTTTGTAGTTAGAACCATGAAATCTTGACTAAAATATTATAAAAAATGGTTTTTGAAAGTTTTGTCGCTTAACACTTTTTCGTGAGAAGTAATATTATAAATTAACTTTTCAGTCATATGTATATAATAATAAGCTATATTTGGATTAAATCCAAATATAGCTTATTATTATTATACAAATTCGGGTCCATTATTTTCGACAATTGTGGCTGAAGGGTTAAATAAATATTAAGTAAAAATAGACAATTTAATTTAAAATTCATAGAAGTGTTTAGCACTTAAAATTAATATTTGTCATAAAATCACAATTTATTTACATTTATTTTAAAACTTAATTAATATTTATATGTCGTTTAGACAAAAGGGCTTAAGTCAACTTTTTTTTAAATGATTTTTGTGCAATAAGTTTGCATAGATGATCTGTGGGGAAGAAAATATAGAAGCCCCACTAGAACATCTGGTGTGTGATTATGATTGTTTTGCGCGATCCAGAGCAATATTTTTTTGGAAAACGACCTTCGATGTTATTTACCTCTATGGAAGATAAGACTTTTAATACAAAAGAGTAAAATTTTCAATGTTTTAATAGGGTGTTTTTGTTTCTTTGGCGAAGCCATCAAAATTGCTATCGGTTATATTGTTGATACGACAGGCCGTGGCTTAGTGGTACTGTACCTAGCTTCGGCTCAGGAGGTACTGAGTTTGCTACTAGTCTGATACATCAATGTTGGTCTAAGTTTACTTAGCTTTAAATGAGTTCCAGTTAGATAATCACAGTAAAATATAATTTTAAGGTTGTGCGAAATGTTCAGACCATCTAATAATAATGACTCATTAGCTTTTTGCAATTAAATTTTCTTCACTATAAAGAAATTTATGATTCGGAATCCATATAAAAAATTTGCAATGCCAAAAATGTTTCAAGTTAAGTGCACTTGAGGTTCCATGCTCCGCAGTGAAAAATCAAATATTACGACACACATTTATTTGAATTAATGCTTCTTTTTTTTTTTTTAATTTTATTGCACATTATTCTAGAAAAAGTAAGCTATTGTCGGCGATTTTTACAAAACAAATCAAAATATAAGGAAAAATTAAATATTTTATAATGAAGAAAACTATATTTTCCTGGCTTGCATTAAAAAACTTAGATTATTAATTTAGTAAAGATTATTTGCATTATCATTCTAATTACAAATTAATTCATTATTCATTAAAGAGTAATTTTCTTCATCATTTTTTTTGGATAATTTTATTTTATATTTTAGAGAAATTTAAATTATTTAAAAACAAAAAAAAATCTGTCGACAATTGTTTACTATTTCCAGAATAATGATGATTTTGATGAGTTAAATGGAAATATTGATGAAAAACTTGACCAGAATTCAGAAATTGGATTAGAAAATAATAATACAAATGATGATGACAATTCTAATGATGATGATAACAATAAAACTGAAACAAATGATGATACAAGTAATAATGAAGATGTTTTAGTAACTGAATATGATGATCACCAGCAAGTTAATGATATTAATGATGAACTTAATAAATCATTATCTGAAGAAAATGATATTGATATTAATAATGAAGATAATAGTGAATTGACTGAGGAAATTGAAACTGATAATAATAATAAGATCGTAGTAGTAGATGTAGATGATAAAATTGAGGAAACAGGTGACGAAATAAATGATAAAGAAAATGTCGAAAATTCAAATGGAGAAAGTAAAAAAACCGAATTGGAAAATGATGATGTAATGGAAGAAAGAAATAATGAAGAATCTAATCAAAATGAAATGAAACAAGTTATTGAAAATGTAGAAAATCATGTTAATAAAGAAATTAACGATATTATTGAAGATGTGGAGAATGAGAAAAATACATTATTATCAAATGATAAGAAATCAGATGAAAATGATTCTGATGAAAAAGAAGATTTGAAAGATGTTGATGTTAAAAAGAATATTGAAAAAATTGAACATATTGCTGAAGATGTTGGTCAAAATGAAGATGACGATGATCAGGTACTCTACGGAACTATTTAATTAGTCATCATTTATCATCATAGAGAAATCATTTTACTTATATATTAATAAATTATCTAATTCTATTTTTAAAAAAAAAACTATCATTGTAATTAGCAAAGTTAATATTGTAATTAGTAGATTTTATTTTCTTCTAGAGTAAATTACTTACAGCTTTTTCCACGAAAACTAATTACATACAATTAAATATTAATTAATTTTTTTTTAATTTGTTTTAAATTGGTATTAGTTTTGCTTTTTATAGTAAAGTAGATGTGTAAATATTTTATTTCAATAAAACAAAAAAACTAAATAAATTAATGTTTTAATGTTTATTAATAAAAGTTTTATCTTTTTGAAAAATATTATTTAAAAATAAAATAAATTAGTAATTTTTACTCTTAATTTATTTGATTTTTCTATAATTATATAATTCAGTGTTGCAAAACGGTATTCGTAACATAACGTTATAACGAAATGAAATATCGTTATTAATTAAAATAACGTTATTTAAATTATATTGCGTTACAAAAACAGAAAACGTAACGATATGGCAAACTATTTATTACGTTTTTCATTATACTCCTACCAAACTACTTGCTGTCATCCGATGTTTAAATATGATGACACTAAATAGCATACACCCTAAGTCACTTCAATTAATCATAAACAAATTTAATTTTGTAATATCTTCAGATATTGAATTTGAAAATATACAAATGGCGATGCAAATGTTCGACTACAATGAGAAGGAAATAAATTTGATCGTTGGAAATATAACCGATGGCATAGGCTAGTAGGATTGTATATACTTGGTGGGGTTGCAAATTTTTTACAGTTTCAGTTTTAAAACATACAGTTATCGTCTCTCATAAACCTAATTATGAGAAATGTTAAAACAGGATTAATAATTAGATGCATGGATGAAGGATATACACCAGGAACGAGAAAAATTTCATCATTTAAATCTCATTTGTTGATAAATACACAGAGTGCAGGCGTAAACACAAAGACAAATGGAATGTTCTTCAAAAATTTGTTCCTGTTATAACATAATCTAATTATAACATTCTATAACATAACGAAATAAAAAGATGTTTTCATTAACGACAGTATTAACGACAGTATTGCGTCATATATAGCGGAGGTGTAACGTTATATTGTCTATTTTTTCGTTTTGCAACACTGATATTATTTTTTATTAATACTCCCTGGGTATAATAACTAACTAAAGTAGAAGTAACTATTGGAGGCGTTTTTTTTATAATTACAAAGTTATCGGATGGGTTGGTTTAGTAAATGTCAAATTAATATCTTATTATCCTTATAGATTTTAATTTGTATTTTTCTACTTTGGTACAAGAATGATTTTTACGTGAAACTCTTAACTTACTTTATACTATAAATTGAATAACATAATTACTCAATTACTTTAATCATATCTAAAATATATTGATTAATATTTAACACAAATTTTCTAATCTATGAAAATCAATAAATTTTAAATCAATATTATTTCTAAAATTAATGAAGTTTGTTAAATTACTTTAAAATTTACTACTATATACTAAAATAAATCTTTAAACAAAAAACCGATAACGAATCATAAAAGATTGTTTTTTAAAATAATTTTGTAATTTCTTTACCATCTTTTACTCCATTAATTTCCAATTTATTTTCATATTTTAATTATGTGTCCTTATTATGTTCTATTACTTTTACTAATAGATTTGTTAAATTTAGGATTTCTATCCAACGAAAAAAAAAAAAAATTATATTTACCTTGAGATTGATATTTATTAGAGCACAAACATTTTATTTATATTCCAAAAAATTTTCTTTTTTTTATTTTCCATATTTACAGCACCAAAATATATAAATTCATTAGATATAAATATCTTATGTGCATGTCAATTTATCTATAAATAATTTATTATAATAGTATCTGTTGTTTTTATTTTCGGTTTTTTTTTTTTTCACTTTTTGTATTGCAATAATGCAATTTCCAACAAAAAAAAAATAATTATAATCTATGATAGTTTTAAACTTAGATATTCTTTTAACTTACCTACCTCAAACGAAAAAAAAAAATCCTAACAAAATAAAAAGCACAATAAATAATAATTTTTTATATTTTGTGACACTTTAAGGATATTACACAAAAAAAAAAAACAACAAAAAAGCAATAGTGTTGAATATACTTGACACCCTGTTAAATTATATTATTGCATGCAATAAATTTTTCTATATTTAGTTTAATATTATTTATTTAAATATTTCTATGATTTTTTTGTAAGTAAAAGGATAAAATGGTTGTTTAATGATACCAATAAAAAAAAAACCAAATTTACTTTTTAATAAACAATTCTATTTTTAAATTAAATTTATTTAATTTTTTATTTCGATTGGCTTATTGTTTTAATAATTATGTAAATTATATAAAATATTCAATTTTTTTTTTATGGAATTACATAAAATTTAGATTAACTTTACTAAAATACGAAAGTATATTTTGGAAATAATTAATTTATTTCGTTAAATGACTTTCATAAAATCATAAAATTTAACTAAATAAAAGTTTTAAAAATTAAAATTTATTAATTAATTGTTTATGTACGAGTATGACTTAGTTAAATATCATTGACCTTTTTTTTTCTATAACTAAATCTATATTAACTTTAGATAAATATGAAAAATTTATTTATTGCATAATTTGAAGTTTTTGTTTAACAAAAACTATTTTACCAAATAAATATAAAATTTTTCTAGGATAATTTAAATTAAATGTCCATGAACTGAACCTTCATTTCAGATTAAAATATAAAATAAATTTAGATTCATTATTCTGTAATAAATTAATTTTGAATATGTTTATTTTTTAGTCATTTCATATAAATTTATTTAGATAACAAAATTACAAAATACAATTATGTACTGGTAAAATCATAATATTTGCTTTGAATTTATCTTAAAAAAAAAAACACAACAAAAACACCAAATTTTAATGTTCACTTTAAAAAATATGTATATTTTATATACCATATTCTTAGAATATGCACTCTAAAACATTATTTTCATTTAAGTTTGTATTTTTATTTTTCAAATTTAATTTTAATTTAATTTTAATTGAATTAAATGTTTAATTAATTGGAATTTTAATTTAGTAAAAAATTATATTTAATTTTCAATTTAACAGACTATAAATAATGACAAGCATAATAATAATATTGATGAAAATCATAATTCTGTAAATAAATCAATATCAGGATCACCATCACCACCATTAGAAATAGAAGGTTTAATACAAGGTGAAGCAGATGATAATCAGGTGCAATCACAGAGTGCTGAAATTGATGATGTAATTGTATATTAGAAGAAATTTATTTCAAAAGAACATTTTTTTAAAAAAAATATGATCAAAAGAAAAATATTTATAATAAAATTTATCTTTAAATTTCATTAAAATAAATTTTATAAAATTATTAATTACATAATTTGCTTCCACTAAAATATTTATAATTATGACTAGGAAACTAAAATTAAATCAATTATTGAAACTGGTGATATGGAACAATTAGCATTAATAGTACTTAATGGTGAAGGTAATAAATTAATAGACACAAAATCAAATCAACCAGAAATTCAAGCATTTTTAGATAATGTACCAGCATATATGGTAATAAAATATTATATTTATGTATAATTAAATTTTATTTTTTGTAAATTAATTTTTTTAATTTTGTATAAGAATAAAATTCGACGAGTTCATCAAGCTGCAAGAGATGGTAATTTAAGAGATTTACAATCAGCATTAGATCGTAGAAAATTTGCAATTGCTAAAGATGAAATATCACCAAATGGTGCTACACCATTACATGTAGCTACAGTTTTTGGTCATGCTGGTAAATTTAATTTCTTAAAAAAAAGAAATAAGTTTAATAAAAATTTAATATAATTTATTATATATTTTCTAAATTAATTTACTAATTAATATTTTGAATTAATTTAATTTTTTTTTGAAAATTAAAATAAAATTTTATTTAGGAATTGTTAGATATTTGGCTGGACGTTTTCCTGAAACAACAACAGCTGTTGATGAGAATGGACGAACAGCATTACATTATGCAGCTACAGTTAATGATAATGGTCATTTTTATAATTTATTAGCACATTTCGGTGCAAATCCAAAATCAACAGATAAAGTAGGTTTTAAATTATACATTTTTTTTTTGTTGGTATTTTGAAATTTTATTTTATTAGTTATTCATGGATTTGAAAATTTTAATAAAAATAGAGTTAAAAATTTTATAATCCAAATTTCAAGTCAAAATTTGGTTTAATTCCTGATACTAAAACATAAAAAAAGTAACTCATCTAATTTCAAAAAGTGATTTTATTGTCAAATTCACCTTTAATTTTATTCAGAACCGAAATTTTTGATATTAAAATAAAAATGTGACTTTGAAATCAACTTCAATGTTGTATTCCACTTAAACTTTATTTTTAGTTTCCGTAGAATTAACAATATTTCACGTTATTTTTAAACTTCTAATATAGCATTGAGTTAAATTGATGTCGTCTAAGAAATTCAAATTAATTTAAACAGTCTGAAGCTTTGTTTTATATTTGTGGTAGTATTCTATCTGACTGCGAGACAAAACCATGCCACTCCAATACTTAATTGATTGAATGCCAACAAATCATTCGCAAATAATAATTTAAATTCCTAGTATACTTAATACCAATATGTAGTTTTTCACAAATATTATTCTAGAGGTGCCAGTTCCATTATAACACGCAATAGACCTTTAAACTTATTATAAATTATAGATAATTTCAGTAAATAAAAAAATTAGGTCAAATTTATCAAAATTGATTTTTATTTAAATTAAATATAGTAAATACGTTTTTAAGAAATTCAAACTTTTCCAATTGAAATAAATTATTTAAAAACATAAAAATTCCATAAACATTTGTACACAAATAAAACTGAAATTGTTATGTCCTTGTTTTTATTCTTAATTGTAATTATTTCACGAAAATTGTCAATACATAAAGTCAAATAAAATTAAAAAGTAATTTCTTACACAACGTATACTACAGAACAAAAAAAAATCAATAATTATTAAATTATTTATAATTAATTGCGTGAATCCTTTCACATCCTTTTCCAACAACACACAGAAAACCAATTTTAATACAGAAATGAAAAATAAAGAACGTAATAAACGCAGCTGTCACAAATATTCTTTTCTAAACCAAATTGGTTTTTATTGATTAAATATATATTTTTTTTTTAATATTTAATATAAAATTAATAAAAATTTATTTAGCTTGGTAATATACCGGACTTTTATAAGAATCTGGATCAGTCAAATAATATCCTTGGTCATAAACAGTTGTTAAAAAATTTCGGTGCAAACGAATCTCTTGAGGAGGAAATGTTAAACGATCAAGGTAAGAGGATGAATAAAATTTATAGTTTTTAGAGATTTTTTTTAAAAGTTGGTTTTTTAAGAAAATATTTTAATTAATTTTGAAAAAAAAAAAAAATTAATTAAATTAATTTTCATAAAATATTTTTTATTTTAAAATCACAGTTTTTTAAGCTTTTAAGTTTTTTTTATATGTAAAATTTTTTTTGTTTGATTTTAAAGCGATAATTTTGTGCTTTTGAAGTGTTTTGAGAGAAGTTTTTTTTAGTGAAAAAAATTGGCAAACTTTGAAAGTTTTGTAGATGTCCGACATTGTGTTTTTTTTTTGTTTTTTCGTTTTTTTTTACTGTTGGTTTGAATTTAGAATTTTTCAAAAATTTGATTGTTGCCTCTTTATGGGAAATTCATTAATTTGAATTTGGAAAATCATTTATTAATTAAAATTTCTATAAGGTGATAGTCGTCGAAATCGTACCATTTTGTAAATCGTTAGTATTGCTTCTTATTCAGAAATTAAATAATATTACGGTAGATTTTGTTAAAAGTGTTATAAATATATGATACCAACATTAAAAGTTTTATACGGATTATTCTAAAAGTGTTTTGGGAGTAATATTTTACAAAATTAGGCCAATAATATTAAACAATTATTTTAATTTTCAATTTCATTCAAAGGTCTTGTTAATAAATATTACCAGTCAATATTAGCTTGAGTCTAGTTGTCTATAGATCGACGGTGGCTGAAGTGGTAGTGTGCTAAGCTGTGGAGCATTAGGTATTGGGTTCAACTCCAGACCGAGACATCGTTGTTGGTCTAAGTTTACTCAGCTTTAAATGAGTACCAGTAATAAAATTACAATAAAATGTAATTTAAGACTGGGAAAAATGCTAACGATCGAGGCCATTTGCTAACAACAAATATCCCACTCATGAAGCCATTGTTGCAATTAAAGTTTTTTCACAATTAAGAATTAGTAGGGCCGAATTGCAATAGAATGTTTAGAAACCCTTAATGGGTGAGAAGTATATAGAAAAAACACATCTGGTATTATTCTAAATCAATGGTTTCACATAAATACTATTTTTTTTTTTCGGTAAAAAATATACTATTTCTAAATGTATGAAAAATTCCAAATTTCAATTTATTACAAAATATAGATATTATTGAGTATTTCTAAATAAAAATATCGGAATACTGAGAATTGATACGATTTAGGAAACTCTCCCCTAAATATAAAACTTAATTCAGTGCTTACCCATTTTGAAACACTGCAAAACCAATTTGAAGAAGTCTTAAGAACAGCTTGAAATATTTTAAAAACTTAAACTTATTGCGTCCGGATTGCTAACTCAGTGCCCGTTAACACTGTCTGTCCGTAACTTTTTTTCAAATTAGTTATGAAAGGATTAATGTGAACGAAAACTGTTAGAAGCAGTTTTAAATTGAAATAATGTAGTTTTCTTTGTGGTTCTATTTAATGGTCAGCTCGGGACAATTAAATGATATTTCGTTAATGTATGGATTACATAAAATTTCTTGTTTTCAAAAAACTGTCAGCTATTTGAAACGTCCGTGTAGTATTTCAGATGTGTCCTTCTTCTTTTTATTTCACCATTTTCACAAAATCTCATATTTCATTGTCAAATATTGCTTTATTTCACAAGTTTTTACACTTATTCTAAACTAAAAAGTCTCTTAATTAGTTTAATCTTAAATTTAATTTCTTTCTACTATGTATTATGTAAACTTTTATATGTTGCACTCTTACAGAAGTGACGTTTACTGTATAAAATGTGTGTAAACTTCAATGTTCGCATAGCTAACTATTATAATTAAAAAGATCTACTATTATTTTTTCAACTCTTTTAAAAACACTTCAAAAGTTTAAAAATTATTTAAAATGAACAAAAAAAAAACGAAACAAATTTTCTTTCAAAAAATTTAACAATTCTTCCAACAATACGGGGGACCAAACACTCAACTATAATTTTATACAAAATTATGGTAAAATATAAGTTCCTGATGATTTGCACAGTTCACGTCGTATACTTAATGATGAAGATATCTTATCAACATTAGAACGTTGTTATCGTTTAATACATGATCCAATTAATGCTATACCAGATCCAATTGCAAAAAATCATGGTAGTGCATCAACATTACGTCACAGTGTAACTAGTTATTTAGCTAGATTCTTAAAACGTAGTATTTTTGATAAAATTAAACGACGTCAAACAAAATTAGATCATAATTTATTTGATATAATATGGCCAGCTATGAAAAAATCAAGTAAAGAACGTCGTATTGATGAAGATTTAAGTGGTGGTGTTATAGCACCAGATTTTGATGTATTTGTTGTTTATCAAGAATTTATGGTACCATTAATTAAAGATATGCATTGTATGACATTAAATCAAGAATTTAAACCACATCCACGTTTATTTTATTTTCCAATAATTGATGGTCAAAAAAATAATCATATTAATTATAATATTGATGAATCTAATAAATATGTTACTGATGGTTTTATTGAATGTTCACGTAATTTAGATGATTTTGAATTACCATTAAATTTAAATATTGGTCAAATTGAACAAGCTGAAAGAATATTAATTGAAAAAATTTTAACAACTGAATTTGCCCAAATAATTGATGAACATGAAGCTGGTACATATTTTACAATGAATGAAGTTATTGAAAATTCATCAGATATTCGGGATATATTAATACGATCAAAATTAATGATACCATTATTAGATACTACAAATGATACATATCAAGAAGCTGAATCAATTGCATTAAATGGACAATATTGGCCATATGGACGTGGTGTATTTATTAGTTATAATTGTGATTTAGCTGCATGGATAAATGTACAAGAACATTTACGTATAATGGTATGTTCACCAGCTAATCGACCTGGTAATTTAGGTATAGCATATTCAAAATTAGGTCGTGCCATATTATATTTAGATGAAAAATTACATTTTCGTGAAAGTTATTTTCTTGGTTATTTATCATCAAGACCATCATTTTTGGGTACATCATTAAAAATTTCAACAATTTTATTATTACCAAATTTAATTAAAGAAATTGAAAATTTACGTCATTTATGTTTGGTACGTGGTTTAAATATGTTACCAAATATTAAAGATGAAACTGTACGTGTTGTTAATATGCAAAGTTTAGGTATAACTGAATGGCGTTTATTTCAAGATTATTGTACAGCTGTATCAAATATATTACAATTAGAAAAGGATATGTCATTAACAAATTCAAAACAAATTGCTGCAATGTTAGTTAAAATATTTAAAAGAAAAAAAAATAGTTTAAGTGATATTTAATTTATTTTATTTAATTAATTAATATTAAAAAATTAAATTTTAAGTGTTAAAATAACCAAAAAAAAATATAATTAAGTGAATTTAATAAGAAAAACATTAATTAAATTTATTATTAAATGTCTGCCGTGGTTAAATAAAATTAATATAATTTCACAATAATTTCATCATTTTTAATCAAGTTTATATAATTATTTAGTAATAATGACACTTTGTCTCTTAAATTTCTTATTTACTATTAAATATTAATAATTTTCTAAAAAAAAAAATATAATAATAAATCAAATTTTAACGCATAAAAATAATAAAAAATACCAGCGCTCGATTTTAAAATCATAAATTAAACGAAAAACATAAAATATCTTTATTTTCCTGCTTCTGAGAAATTGAGCTTCTTTATTACTATGGGTTAGTAAACTTTATATTTGTATTTTGTTATTTTTTAATTGTTACTTCACGGTTTTTTTTTTGTAAATTTTTAATATTTTATGTTTTAAATGTGCATGTCTAATAATTATATTTTATATTATTATGTAAATAGCTAAATTTAAGTTTTAGTAAATGCAACTAATTTTCTATATTCAATTGGAAAATGATTTAACACGTTTACCGCCAACCGTCACAGAACTATATGTGACATACGATTACCACCGCAGACTAACCCGCCACTCAATTGTGTCACAAAATATAGAAACAAATTCTAGTTTTAAACATTCTAAATTCTAGTTTTAAACATTCTAAGTTTTTTTTTGATTTACTTTAGCTTTGTGAATTCATGACACTTATTTGTGCTGTAATAGTTTCTGGATATGATACTTTTAGAGAAAAAAAAATGTTAAATAGATTAACGTGCATATATGCAATTTTGTTAGGTTAGTTTCAAGCGGTAACCACAAAAACCACTTTATTGGTGAACGTGAAAGTAAAAATTGTCATAAAATTTAAATTTTTAATTTAAGCAAATATATTTGAGTTTTCGGGATCGAACGAGTTCGCAATCCTATTGTCTGTTTCTAACATTTGGAAACATTTGGAAACTTTTCCAAAAAAAAAAATGATAGATTTGAGAGGAATTTCAGAGGAAGTTATTTTGAACAAGACATTACCTTTACTTATTTAATAATAAGTAATATTCAAGTGATATTAAACAGTGATATTTATAGAGAGCTAGTTTTATCCCAGAGCCTTGAATTAAATTGTTGGCTTACATTTAGCCAAATGTTTGCTTACAACTTTTGCCAGAAATCTAAAGATATACTAAGGAAATAAATATTTACAACTATTTGTCTCCTTCACTTATTATCCAGGCGCGTCCATGGGTTTTTATTTAATAGGATCTTTAGTAAAGCTTAGTATGTAGTCCGACGTGAAATGAAATTTTCCACCCAAATAAAGACAATTTCCACCCTAATAAATTTTCCACCCTAATAAAGTTGTGATAATATCGTGAAATAGTATTTTTGGCGAACAAAAACAAATTGACGAATGACATAAATTTGAATTTTCAAAATTTTTTTGTAAATGTAACAAGAGCTAATAAAATTGAAAATTATTTCAATTTTAGTATTAGCTATTCCTTGTTTATAGTATGAAACCAACCGAACAAAATTATCAAATGTCAAACTTCTGCCGTGAAATAATTAGAACATTATTTCCCCACTGAAAATTCAATCATTTGGAACTGCGTACCACAAAGTGAAATCGTAAGAGTAATTTTTCACTTGGTATTAAATTTGTATGAAAATTTCACATTTCACAGCAGACTGCATACTAAGTTTAATTAAAAAAAATTCTGATTCTAAGTCACTTGTACTTAAATATATTTTAATTTCCGATTAACTTTTAATTATTTATAATTTTAAAATAATTAGAAATTGAAATAATTAAAATATTTGAATAATTATGGCATATACTTAATTTTATTTAATTATTTTAAATAAACATTTGTATGTAATCTAACAAATGTAAAATAATTTATTTCCTTGAAGAAATTACAATGATTTTTTGGATTTTCCAATTGTCTTGGGTAATATTATTAGTCAATTATCTATGTCACCTATAATTCGTTATTAACTTAGTTTTTGTACTAAGTTTATTGGTATTTTTTTGTAAATCTAAAAGAATAGTTAATTTTTCCAATATGGTAACACTTTATTTGTAATTCATGTACAGATTAAATTTAAAAATGCACAATTGCTTAGCAATGCTTTTAATTCATAAAATTATTTAAATTAAAATTTAAAAATTCATATTGAAATTTTACTAATTTTTTAAATTATATAATTTTAAATTTAATAAACATATTTTTTTTTCAGTTAATGAATATAATATAGAGATTCCAATATTTAAAACTGAACAAGGACGTTATTTAGCCAGTAGTAAGTGGTTAAATTATCTAAAACTTAAACAACCAATAAATTTAACTTCAGCCCTAGGAGATCCATTAATTAAAGCATTAACTGAAATAGCAGAAAATCGACCATCAGATCCAGTATTATATTTAAAAGAATTTTTACAAAATTATATACAAATTCGTGATAAAAAGGAAAATATTAATAATAATAATAATAATAATATGGCAAAAATATCAAATTCAAGAGATATACAAAATATTGAAAATGGTTTAAATTCATTAGATATTGATAATGATAATGATTTTGATAATAATATATCAAATTATCATCAACCATTAATATCATCAAATACATCAATACAATCAGTAATACCAATGAAACCAGAACCACCAAAACAAGAACAACACAATGATGATAATTATATTGATAATGAATCTACATCAACATCACCGGCAGCTGAAGATCGTGATGAACATGGACAATCAATGTTACATTTTGCATGTGCCCGAACACATGGACGTAATGCATTATTTAATTTAATTGGTGAATCAAATATTGATATAACATATCGTGATGAATTATATCGTACAGCTAGAGATGTAGCATTACAAGCTAATCAACCAGGAAATGCTAAAGAAATTGATCGTTATATAATTAGTTTAGCAGCATTGGGTAAATTTTTTTTAAAAATTATATTTAAATAATTTTTAATTTTAATTAAATCATTTTTTTTTTTTAGGTGATATAAAACCATTTGAATATTTTGTTATTACTGGATATGATCATATTTTAGATGTTACCGATGATACAGGTAATAATACAATATATGATGTTGCTAAGTCACGTGGACATACAGAATTAAATAATTATCTTGAAAAAATTCGTCAATTTGAGGTGAAATTATATATTTTATTTTTTTTACAAAATATCCATTTTAATACTTATTAAATAACTGATTGAAAAACTATTCATTTGGTTATTTTGAAATAGGAAAATCGTGAAGAACTTCATCAATCTGTTCGTGATGGAAATTTTAATAAAATTCAAGAACTGACAGCATTAGCAAATGGAAAATTACTTGTTAAAGCTAAAAATTATTTTGGTATACATTTTAAATAATATTTTTTAATATAATTTGTAAAATTTTTTTAGGTCGTACAGCATTGCATATTGGAATATTAAAGGAGAATGAAGAGATTGTTGAATATTTTGTAAATATTTGTCCAGAAGCTTTAAAAGTTGGTGATAATGTAAGATTAAAATTTAAAATTATTATTTAAGAAAGAAAATTTTCAAAATTAAAATTAATTAATTAGCTGGCACGAATGCCATTACATTATGCAATGGGTATAACATCAGTGGAAATAATTAGTAGAATATTGATAAAGAAAGGAGCTCAAAGAACAGCTAAAGATTTAAAAGGTAGACAACCAAGTTACTATTTTATGAATAAAGCTGATATTTTAAGATTACAAGAAGAAGAAGAAATCGATTAAATATTAATATTTTAATTTTTATATAAAATGGAAAATTCTTCCTCTATTCAAAAATATGGTATACAAGTCTACATTAATTTGTATACCATAATGTATACCATAATTTTGAATAGTGGTAGTAAAAATAATTTTTAAAATATATTTTTTAGATTTAATAAAAAGCAAAAAAAATTGTTGTTGTTAGGATTTATAAATAAATTGATGGAAAAACTTAATTAATTATATTTATAAAAATGTCAAATTTAAATTATTTTTTATTGAAAATATTGTGTAGTTTTCAGAATTTTCCAACTTTTATGAAGAAATGATTATCGTCACAAGCAAAAGAACACTAATATTCTACTAAAAAAGTAAATAAAAGTCAGAATTTGTTTTTGAAAACTATAATTGGCCTCTTCACTGCCGTAACTTTTTGAAATAATATTTTGGTAGTTTTAGATTTTTCGCGAATTTACGTGAAATCATATTTTGTTGAAAATAATATTTTGATATTTTTTGGTAGTTTACAGAATTTTTCCAATATGGTAACACTTTATTAATTTTTTAATGGTAAATTTATTAAAATTTAGAAAAATAATAAAAATATTTAAGTAAAAAATTAATTTCTTCGTAATTATTTTAATAAGAAATATTCACCATTTAACAAAATTTAAAAATTAAATAAAATTTGAAATAACCTAAAATATTAACGTTACAGCATCTGATAGAAATATCAGAATATTATTTTACTAACCTGAAATTAGGATATTTTGAAATAATATTTTCATATATTTTTCAAACTAATCAAAATTACTTACGATCAAATATATCAAAATATTTTTTCAAAGAGTTAGGGTTGTGAAAACGACAAATGTGTTTATTATACTGAATTTACAATGAACCCTTTCATTTCTCTTTCTATTTGCTTTCTTACGCAGCCTATGAAAATAATACTCACATACTTTATAGTTTTTAAATAAATTTGAATTTCATCTACTTGGTTGAATTATGGCCCATACACCAACTACTTGATTTTCGTACTATGAAAAATAAACATGAAAATGGTGCATGGCTTAAAATAAAATTCAGGCTCTTATTTTGGACCAAAAAATTACAATAAAACTTTTATTTTTGAAATTTTTTAATATTATTTGCCACTTTTTCAAAGCATTTGTGAAGCGAAAAAAGTTAAAAGTTAATCAATTTTTTTAATAGCTGCGAAGCTATTGCCAAAGTGGCATAGCTGTAAAATGTAATGTCATATATTTCAAATTTTAAATACAGTATTAATGTAAAATATTTTGATAAAATTTCATTACATAAAATATTTTTTTTTTCATTTTCAAGATCAAAATTAACCAAATATAATTTATAATTAAATAAATATAATTTCTCATTACATCAAATTTTATGATTTTCTCAAGATTACAATATTTACATTTTAACTAGATTTTTAACCTGATTATTTCAGTAAGAATAATTAATCTAATGTTAAATTTATTAGATATAATTATTTAGTTAGTAGTTTGTATTTGGATCATAAGAATAAAATCTCTAAAAATATATAAAAGTAAATGATTGTCAGGGTCAAATAATTACAAAATTTGGTATACGACATTCCACATTCCTATTTTGAATTCAGAAATACCGATGGAGCTGGTGTAGTGATATTGTAACACTGTTAAGATAAATTAGATTGTGATTGAGTTTCCTGAAAGTGGAGATGTGGACGTCCGTCTAAATTTAACTTTCGATAATGGTAATGGTAAATATTATTGTTATTTACTAAAAACCAATATTTAACACTTATAATTAAAAGTTTCTTCATCTGTAAAGTCAACATGCAATTTTGGGCGCCAAATTTGAAGTATGGAGTTATATGTAACATAATTCTGTAAGTAATAAAACTTTAATAATTAAAATATACGAACAGGCAGACAATCGTACAAAGTTAGAATTTGCAATATAATATTTATTAAATTATTACTTTTAACGATTATAATAATCTTTATACACGTTGTTTACTTACACTTTTAAAATGTAAAAAAATATGCATAATCTTGATTTGAGTAAATATTTAATTAATTTTTAATAAAAACATCTATCTTCCTGAAATATAAAATTTATAAACATAATTAACTGAATTAACAGAATGGATTAGTTATTATTAAAGTGGCTAAAGTGAAAGATTAAATTTGTTTTTTTTGAAATTATTTATAATGGTGAATAAGAAAAATCAATTAAATGAAGTTAAAAATGATATTAAAATTGAAGAGGAATATGCTAATAGTAAATAAATTAATATAAAATCAAAATTACATAAATCTATAATCTTTTTTGTAATAGAATTACATTTTGGTGTACGTCATTTTCAATGCTTTTTAGTATTTTGGGCGATTGCAATTGCATATGGTTTACGAGTTAATTTATCAGTTGCTATTGTAGCTATGACAGATAAAACTGAAATATATTATAATGTAAATGATTTAAAATTTAATTTTGTACAATTTTTTTTTAATAATTTTCCTTTATAGACATTTGATTGGGATCAACAAAAAAAATCATTATTATTAAGTTCGTTTTTTTGGGGTTATTTGATTAATCAAATACCAGGTGGACAAATATCAAAAAAATATGGTGCTAAATATACATTAATGATTGCAATATTATTTTCATCAATTTTAACATTAACAACACCAATATTAACAATATTATTTAATTGGAAAGCATTATTAATAATACGAATATTTGAAGGAATTATACAAGGTTTTACAATACCATCAGTACATACATTTTTATCAAAATGGTCACCAGTAAATGAACGTGCACGTTTATCTGTATTTGTATATTCTGGTATGATATTTGGTATATTTTTAATGATGATTACAAGTGGTATAATAATATCAAATATTGGATGGAAAAATTTATTTTATATATCAGGTGGTATTGGTATAATATGGTCAATAATTTGGCAAATTTATGGTTCAAATACACCAACAGATAATAATATAATAACAGAATATGAAAGAAATTATATTGAAAATTCATTAGGACATTTAAATAATAATAATAATAAATATTATGTACCAACACCATGGTTAAAAATATTTACATCAATACCATTTTATGCTGTACTAATAACACAATGTTGTCATTTATTTGGTTTTACAATGCTATTAACAGAATCACCAATATATTTTAATGGTGTTTATAATATTACAATTGAAGAAAATGCATTAATATCATCATTACCATATTTAGGTCGATTTATAATGGAATATATATTTGTTATTATTGAATATTTATTATCAACTAGAAAATTATTAAATACATTAATAAGTCGTAAATTATTTAATAGTATTAGTCAATTTTTACCAGCAATTGGTTTAATAATATTAGGATTTATACCAAAAGGATATTTACAATTAACTGTATTAATATTAATATTATCTAGTGCATTAAATGGTGCTAGTAATATGGGTTTTCAAATAAATCATATTGATTTAGCACCAAATCATGCTGGTACATTAATGGGATTATGTAATTTTTTTAGTACAATTATTGTTATTATGGCACCAATAATTGTTGGATGGATTGTATCAGATGTGGTTAGTTTATAAATTTTTTAAAATATTTATGTAAAAGATTTAATATTAATGTTGTTTTTTTTTGTAGCATAATCAAGAGCAATGGCAAATAATTTTTATAATTAGTTCAAGTTTACAAATATTCGGCGGATTAATTTTTATCATTTTTGGTTCTACAAATATTCAAGAATGGAATGATATTACAATTTAATTCTGAACTTTATATATAATTTAATGATTGTATAATTTTAATATAATTTGATAATTTATTGATAATTATTTATGAAAAAAAAAAATAAATTAATCTAAATAAATTTATAAAAATCGAAATAGTTTTAAAGTAAATTTTAACCCATTTTACGCTTGCGTTGCGTTATTGAAACATTTTAAAAAATTATTTTTTTGATAATTACTACTAATATAATATTTTTATAAAAATATGCTGTTTTAAAATATTATAAATTGCGATTTATTGTAAATTTAAGAACAGTGTTTTATGATTGTTTGATGAACTCTAGCTGTGGATTAAAACACAACTTAATTTTTTCAGTAAAATACACTGTAAAATATTAGTTACACTTACCTAAGTTAAAAAAAAAATCAATATAACTATGTTTATTGCGAGTTTCTCACGTGCATGTGACTAAATCCATATGTCAAAAACATATCAACAGCGTAAAGTACATTTAAAAAGAGTCGCGTGATACATCGATAGTTTGTGTAGTCGTAGGTGTCGTAAATCTGAATGAAATGTTAAAAATCTACTATTACACAAGATACTCCAACAGTTTCCCAATAAAAATAGGCTGATATTCTTGGTCATATCATTGCAAAAAATTAGGATAAAAACGGAAACACAGGAAATCCTGTAGTTTATTTTTGAAGAAATGCTTATATTTGAAAGGTAAGAAAAGAATTTTTTTGTTAATTTTCACTTAAATACTACGCTCAAGTTAAGCTAATGCACCGTGTAGAGCATGGGAATCTAAAAATCTATTGGAATGTCTTATTTGGACCCTAAATAAATAGAATTAATTAAAATTTCCTTATTTTTTAAACATCCAGTACAAACGACGAAAACTGGGTTAAAGTAACAAAATACTAAAATAATTATATTTTGGGGTTTGTCTAAATCATATTTCAGTTTCAGGAAAAAAAATATGATAGAAAAATATTAAAAAATTGTAGAGAGACTCAACTATTGCTAAACACAGAAGGACAGCTTTTGGAATATTTTTAAATTTACTATTCAAATTGAAAGTCTGACATAACTTCGAATTAAGCCAACTTAATGAGTAAATTTTTATTCTAAGCTGCAGCTAGTCATATTGCCAACAAGTTAAATTTAGCCAAAATATAATTTTAAATAAGCGAAATTAATTACTAAAAATCCTATGAAGTAGTAGTTACTGAGTTCGCATCCCATCCGAGGCCTCTACATTCGTCTAATTTTAAAGATAGATCTTTAAAGATAGATCAAGGTTGGTAACAGATCTAGTCCACCAACAACAATACAGATATTTATATCCACTAATTATTCAGATTAGTTTGGAAATTAACTTACAGTTTTTTTTTGCTAAATTTCTTATCCTCAATAACTGTTGATCTTAAAACTAAAATCCCTTTTTATTTTTTTATTTTTGGACAGATTATAACAGTTAAACAGCCATAAATTCAAGTATTTAATAAAAAATAAAATAATAATTTATATTTTTTTTTATCTATTAAATATGTAATTAAAATTTGTAAAAGGAATTTTCTTACTCATTCATTTCCAATTTTTTTTTTTTTGTTCTTGAATTTTCTTTTTACCCTCACAACAAGTGTTTTTTTTTATTTAATTATAATTTCATTTTTTTTTTTGTTTTAACATATACATACACAACTAATTTGAATTATATAAGCTTTATTTTATGTTTAAACATAGAGAAAACTTTAAACTGTAAATATTTTTGAAAAAAAAAAAATTTAGATTACTTTTATTTTTTTGTTTTGTTTTGTTATTTTGATTTAAAAAAACATAAGCTCAGTCAGTTGGTTAAATGATTTTCATTAAATCGGTAATAGTTGAAAATTTTCTTGTTGAAAATTTTTCTTCTTAATTAAATTTATGTTAAAAAAAAAGTAATTTCTTATCAGTAGTTTTTTTTTTTTTTTTAGTTACTAATAATTTGAATTTAACTTTTGAAAAATTCTAATTAAATTGTCTTTAAAAAAATAAACCTGGAATATAATTTTGAAAATTAATTCTAATTACAGCAGTTTTATATTTGAAAATTCTAATTTAATTTTAAAACTTTAATGAAATTATTAAAAAAAATAAAAAAATGTAGTGTTAAATTGTGATTAATTAAATAAAAAAACAAAGAAGATTTATGTTAAATAGTAAAATTAATTTGTTTACTAATAAAATAACATATTTTTAGGAGTAATATTTAATAAAATTATCAGTTTTGTTGATCTGTTAGATAATAATAATGTGTTTTTTTTTTTGGTGTTGTATAGAAAATTAAAGATATTTAAGTTATATTATCATAATTATATTATTATTATGGAAATTATTATAATTATATTATTGTTATGGATAATTTTTATCAATTTATCCATATGTTTTTTTTGTTTTTAAATAATATTGTAAATATAAATAAATTAACAGACGGAATTAATATAAAAATTTAAATTAATTATTATTTATAATTATATTTAAATTGGATATTAATTTTGAAAATAATATGAATTTAAATTTTTTATATTAAATTAAACTTTCAGCATGAAAATATCGAAATATGTAATTTTTTATTTAATTAAAATATGTATTTAATTATTTTTTAAAAAATTTCTAAATTTATATCAAAAAAGAAGAACAATTATTTAAAACGAAAAGTAAAAAAAATTATAATAAAAATATTTAATTTCATATTTAAATGTTTAATAATTTAATAAAAAAATTATGGATTTTGATAAGAAACATATGGAAAAAGGTAAAACAGGTAATAAAATATTTAATATTTTTTATAATTTTTTTTTTTTTTTTATATATAATTTTTTATCAATTTTATTTATTTATTTATTGTTTTTTTATATTTATTTATTTTTATATTTTTTTCCCAATTTCTGTAGATATACGAATTTTAAGTACACGTCATTTTCAATGTTTCCTTATGTTTCTTGGTATTGGAATATCTGCAGCATTACGTTTAACATTATCAGTAGCTATTGTTAGTATGACAGATCAGAAAAGCACAAATTTAAATAATAATACAATAGTAAGATATTAAAATTTATATAAATATACAGATTTTTTTTTTTTTTTTTAAATAATTTAATTATTTTAGGGCAATTCGTATAAATTCAATTATATATTATAATCGAATTGTGAAGTTTAATTTTAATTAATATATATTTTTCCAACTTTCCGGGAAAATTTTATTTTTAAGAATTTTGTCAAATTTTTCACAAAAATATCCATTAAACAATTATATTTGTATTGTAAAAAATTTTATCAGAACATTTTTGTTTTGAAAACATTTTTGATTTTTGGAATATTTGTGGACTATAATTGTGACATTTGATAATACTGACAGACTTTTGTAAATTTATCTCCTATTAAATATTTGTTTTCCTTTTTCCTATGCACCCAACTAGGGAGCGTAGGGTCTCAAGTGCTGAAATATATGTGTATACTTGAAGTTTTTCAATATTTTTTTGTTTCAATTTGGAGCTACTAATGTTTGTATGAATTCTGAACTATATGTTTCTTTATAGTGAAGAAACCTTTTCATTTCAACAAGTTAATGATTTTTGTTCGTGAGTAATTTTTTGCTATCCGATGTGGCTTCAACCATTATACCTCTTTTTTCAATGTTAAAATTACACTTTACTGCAATTTTATAACTGGTACTCAGTTTGAGCTGAATGAACTTAGACTAACATCAATTGGACTGGAAGCGAACCCATCACTTATTGCCACACATGTTAATATACTACCACACATATAAAATTCTTGTTTAGATAAAATTATAAAAAAATATTTTTAATTTAATTTTACATAAAACATTTTACTGCATTTTTTAAATGGTACGAAATGGAATATTATAGTCAATTTTTTTTGGATTTGATAATTCATTTAAAACTGAGTAAACTTAGACCAACATTAATGCCACGGACGTGAGTTGATTCCTACCACACCACATCTGAGTTATACTACCAGTCGATCTCAGTTTGACGAATACCACTGATAAGTAGTTTGGTTCACATATCAATTAAATGTTAAAATTAAATTTTCAATCACAATCAACCAATGAAATTAAAAACAACAAAAGTAATAATTTAGATAAAATATTAATTAATATAAGATTATTTAAGTCGTTTATTTTGAAAGTGGTTTCATGTCATTTGTCTTTAAATTGAGTTAATTAAGGATTCATGTTACACTGGTTAAAAAAATTTTGGTATTTAAAAATATTGGTAACAATATAAAAATGAATAAAGTTTTAGAAAAGTTTAGATCTCGGATTCTTAAATATTTTAGCAGTACTGATTAGAGAAATGGAATTACAGTCAATTGTGTGGATTTGATAATTATTCTTCCTAAAAAGCTATTTTCCGTATCCATATTTAATTATAGGTCTGTACGAGTGTGTGTGTGATTAAATTTTCATTACTTTTTGATGAATAACCAAACAATATAAAATTATAAGTTTTTAACCAGGATGGACATGTTATTTTGTTTAATGTTACTATTAAAAAAGCTTAGAATTGTATCTTCGGAATGTTTTTATAGAAATGTATAGCATAATTCGGAACAAAGGGGGCTTTCTAGCATCAAATGAACTTTACCACTTGAATGAAAGGAGTTTTTAATTTTGAAAACTAATACGTTCACTTTGAATTGATATTAGAACATTACTATTAATTACAATTTATAATAAAATTACTCAAGAATAATAAATAAGGTAATATAAATATTTATGTGAATCTCAGTGGCGGCTCATAAAAAAAATGTCGAGGTTTTCTTTTCACTTTACACAATATTATCTTACAGCATATTTATCGAATATTTTTTTCGGATTTTTGATTATTTTATTTTATTTATTTAGATTCACTAATTTCTAAATAAATTTTCAGAAACTACTGAAATACTGAAAAAAAAAATTATCGTTAAACACTCTATTATTGTTGAACACTGGATGTTTAATAAATTGTGCCATGGTATAAATCCTTTCTGTTACCAGGCAAATCTATAAATTTCAATTTTTTTAGGTTTTCTATACTCAGAACCTTTTTCTTTGTAGTAATCAAATAATCATCAGGTACCTGGTTTAATGCATTTCAATTAAAATATTCGAAAAATGGATTTAAACTAGTTTTAAAAATAAAAATAAATTCCACTGCCTATTTTTCTATTAACAAAATCGTAGTGACTTTTAAAATAAAGGGTCCTATGCAAAAAAAAAACAAACAGCATAGGGCCTGTGTTGTTGAGCCGAGCCACTGAGATTTAGCTCGGAAGCTTAAATTTAGCTCCATTTTATAAGCATTAAAAAGACACTCGCAAAATGGACTTTTGAGATAGGAAATTATAAATTTTCCTGAGTTTAAGCTTCAACTCACTTTTTAAGAAAAATAAAATAATAATATAATAAATCAATTTAGCATTTATAATGAAATTGTTTTATAAGAAATTGCCTGTGCTGCTTGAATGAATTCTTCAGATTTTGAAATGTAATCCATATATTTTGTTTTCAAGAATTTTTTTGGTCACTTCACAAACGGTGTCATCGTTGATTGATTAACTTTTCAATTTGAAAGCCCGGCTCACCAGTAAATCTAAAAAACATTCATTTTTGCTATCTCCCAGAAAATGATTAGTTATACAGCTAATGTTATTTTCTTCAAACCGATATAGCCCTTTTATATTCGAATTTACCTATAATTGATTTTAATAACTTGTTTTAGAACGTGCTTGCACTAATTCCGACATTATTATTTGGAAAAATGTCTGAAGAAACTAAATTAGAAAAATTAATTTAAACATTAATTCTGTTTAGATAAGTGTGACCGAAATATTAAGACAACAAATAGCTGTCTTAATAATTTTTTAGGTTAGTTAGGAATTATTTCTTTTTTATGCAAACGATTTCACAATTGACAAGGGATATTTTTAAAATGCGATTTATCTTTAATATGGAACTTCATATTAAAGTCTGAGCTTCAGTAAAACATTTCTATATACGAAACAGAGATAAGTCTCAAAATTTTAAGATTTAAAATATTGGTCATCTTTATTGATTCGAAATATTATTTACCAGACCAATTGCAATTGAATAAAAGTAAAACATCCCATAGAATTGTGACTATTGTAGTCATTAACTCGATTTTTTTTTAAAACGGACTTAAACCATTTTTAAAATCAAGGGCTCATATAATCGATGATCCCATAATATGTCTCTGATACTGACAGATCTTCATAAAAATTTAATGTATTACTTGAATTCGCTATTTCTCCAAAAATATAAAAAAATTTCATTATGTAATTTCAGTTACTTATCCGCAAAATTATTATCTTTCGAAAATTATGATATTAAGTTTTCACAAGAATTGCTCTAATTATATTTATTTCTTTAATTAAATTTTTTTTTTTAAAATAAATTCTTTTTCTTTTTTTTTTTATATATATAAATCATGGAAAATTAAATACATATCAATGATACCATCAACATCAAGGTATATAATTGGACAGAACAAATTAAATCATTATTATTAAGTGGATATTCATGGGGATCGTTAATAAGTCAAATACCAGGTGGACAATTATCAAAAAAATATGGATCAAAATATATATTTTTAATTGGTATATTATTTTCATCTATAATGTCATTAACAGTACCAATAGTAACATATTATGGTAATTGGAAAGCATTATTAGCATGTCGTGCTATTGAAGGATTTTTTAATGGTTTTTGTTTACCATCATTATATACATTATTAGCACAATGGTCACCAGAAAAAGAACGTGGTCATTTATGTTTATTTACAATATCTGGTATGAATATAATGAGTACAATAATGTTAGCAACAAGTGGACAAATATCATATAATTTAGGATGGCAATTAATATTTTATATATGGGGTAGTTTAGGTATATTATGGTCAATAATATGGATTAGTTATGGTTCAAATAGTCCTAAAGATAATATAAATATATCAGATGAAGAAAAAAAATATATTATGGATAATATAAAAACAATTATAAATAATAATGATAATTATTATATACCAACACCATGGTCAAAAATATTTCAATCTATACCATTTTATGCTGTATTAATAAGTCAATGTTGTGGTACATTAGCATTTCAAATGACTGTATTAAATGTACCACGTTATTTAAATGGTGTTTATCATTTTAGTATACAAAATAGTGGTTTATTTTCATCATTAACACATTTTGTTAGATGGTTATCAATATTTATATTTATTACAATTAATTATTATATAAATCGTTATAAAAATTTATCATTAGATTGGAATCGTAAATTATTTAATACAATTGGACAATGGGGACCAATATTTGGTTTTCTTGGTTTATCATTTGTAACTAAAGAATATATACCAATATTAATAATATGTTTAATATCAATACCATTTTTTAATGCTGCTTCTGGTTTGGGTAATGATGTTAATCATATTGATATGGCACCTAATCATGCTGGTACATTATTAGGTATCTGTAATTTTATTATGGGTATTGTAACAATAGCTGGTACAAATTTTGTTGGTTTAATTGTTACAGATGCGGTAAGATATATAATTTAAAATTAAAAAAAATAAATATTTTATTAAATAAATTTTTTTTCCAAAAAATTTTTCTAGGAAAATCAACAAGAATGGCAAATTATATTTTTATTAGCATCTGGTGCAATATTTTTAGGTGGTTTAGTATTTTTATTATTTAGTTCAACTGATGTACAAGACTGGAATAACTTAAAAGCAGTTAGTGATATATCAGCATAAATATATGTATATATAAACAATTTTAAAGAACATTATTATTTTTTTTTTAAATTTTTATTTTGTGTAGTAGCTAATTAAAGATTTATTTAAATTTTTTTTTTTAATAATTAAATTCTTTTTTAATTTACAAATTTATCTAAATGTAAATATATAGTAAATTTAAATATTTATAAATAAATATGAATTTTATGATCTATTATGTTTTTCTTTCACATTAAGCCCCACACTAAAATCACGTATAGTGCTCCTGGAACCACAGTAAAATAAGGAAAATACCATCTGGAACCAGGAAGTTTTATTCTTTTTAAGTGGTCTTTAAGTTATTATAAACCAGAACGTTCTTGTTTCACACATTGTAAGCCGTCTATATCCTTCTGGGAAAGGATCTAATTGTCGTACGTTTTTAGACGACATAGTCCCAAACAATAAATATTATCATCTTGAACCACGTCGCCTGACAGATCTACTGACGTAAAATTCTACCCAGCGTCTTACCAAATCGAACTACATTTAAAATACTATTGTAACTAATGTTGTGTTTTTATACGATGTGGTTCCTTGGAGGAAATAGGTGTCGCGTATTTGTATACGATGCGGGGCTTAATGTGTTAAATTTTTTTATAAAAACTTATTCTACTTTATAAAGAATATCAACTTTATATATGCGATTTCTGATAACAGAACCTTATATTTGATATATGAATTAACGGGGAATTTAATTTCCAATATTAAATTCTTGTAAGAAACATACTTAAGTGCCTTTCGTACAGGAATTTAATATTACTGAAGGATTGATTTTTTTTGAAAAATACTTAAAATTTTATTCTTTGAAAAAATATAAAATCTGAAAACACTCTTTTTGGGCCAGAAATGAGTTCAGGACTAGGATAATTCCTACTTTTCATATACATATTATGGTATACAATTATTATTAATTATAAACTATAAACATTTATTATTTTTAAAGTTTTCAGTAAGTCCGGCTATGAGGCAAATTTTCCCAGAGATTTAATTCAAGAATAAAAATGAAGAATGTTTATAATATTTATGATTAGGATAGTTAGGTCTTAGAAGTTCTAGTGGAATCTGAAATACAGGAATTCTAAAATTTTGGGTCTACCAGTTCAACTATACAAAGCCACCTACATGAAATTAACATGTTTTGTAGACAATGTTCCACATCAATTATTTGAGCCAACAAAATATTACCACGGTGCAATCTACACAAAATTTACTTGAGTAAAAAAATTGAGGTTGAGAAGAAAATTTTTACCATAGCAGTTTGGCTAACAAGACCGTGCTCTGACGGTTTATTATTTATTCAAACATTCGGTGATCATGTTTGTGAATAGAACTTGAAATTCTGTTGATAAATATAATAAATCTTGTTGAGTCATATTTTGGTTCAGAGGGATCAAGATTCTAAAAGAAGAGGTCGAAATTTTTAGCAAAAAAGGCTTTATATTTGTCGTTTTATGTTAAAATCATTGATTACTTATGGATAAACCTAATATGGACAAAAATTATTAAAATTAATGTACCAAATTTACCATCTGAAAAGTAGAATTTTTATTATGTTCACATGGTATCTAAAAATTTTAAAGTTTCTGCAAAATCAATCCAAATTTTTTGGGTCTAAACTCTTACACTTTATTAAAAATAAAAAAAATTGCCCATGAAAAGTTAAGATTACTCTATTTTCAGGATTACAGCATTTTCAGAGGATTATTTTTGGAATTAAAAAATCGATTTATGTATTTAATTTAATACAAGGAAAACTTTACATAAAAATATAATTATAATTCCTATGAAATAGTTTACGAAAATTGATGATCTCTTATTTGTCCATAAATTCGTGATTCTTGCAAATTAAAGATCTTTTAGTAGAATTTAAAAAGAAATTAAATTTGAATTTTTTTATTTAACATTTATTGAAAATAGTCTTACAAATAGGAATGCAGTTGATAATTTTTTCCCGGAGGGGCGCTAGTAAAATATGTCGCCTATATACTATGCATTACTTATGAATTTATTTGCATATGAAGCTTGGGAAATCTGTATTGAACATTAGACGTTTCAAATTCCAGCTACTCGGACATTATAAATACGATGGTGTGCAATATGGTTTTCAATAATAGCCCGTTGTAATATATCAAAATAAGCATTGACAACTGTTTTATTAGGATAATTGGCTTATTTAAAATCATCCATAAGGAGCATTATTTGACTGATATGATAAATAAATGCGTTATAGAAAACTTGTAATAGTTTACTACTTGTTTTTTAATTTTTTAAATAATTAATTTGTTTTTAATTATTTAAAAAATTAAAAAACAAGTAGTAAGAAGTAGTGGCCGACGATGGCTTAAGTTCTAGTGTGCTAAGCTGTGGTACATTAGGTACTGGGTTCAACTTCCGTCCGAGCCATTGATATTGGTCTAAGTTTACTCAGAGTACCAGTAATAAAATTGCAATAAAATGTAATTTAAGACTGAGAAAAATGCTAACGGTCGGGACCTTTTGCTAACAACAAATGTCTCACTAATAAAACAATAAGCTTGTTGCAATTAATACTTTTTTCACTATAAAGAAATTTATGGTTCGGAATCCATATAAAATTAGTCGGTCCAAATTGCAATAAAATGTTAGGGGACTTTTTAAGGGAGGCCCAGGCTTTTCACGAGCTGTAGCGCCAAAGAGAAGAAGAAGAAGAAGAAGTAGAAGCACAGTTTCTGCATCTGAAACTATCATCTTCTTCATTGCATCCTGTACAAGTATCATGTGCCCAGTTTTGGCAATCATCACATTTTATCCAGCCAGTACCAGCAATAGAATAGGAGTACTTTTCATAGCAATAAATAATCTAAATACATGGGTAATCTAAATACATTCAGATTACCCAAACTCGATTTTGTAGGTTGTGTTTTCGAGCATGTTTACCGACTTACCGCTGACTTTATTGTAGTGATTTTTCTTCCACTTGCTTCTTATAAAAAGTTCTAGATAAAATTGCAGTTTTTCCTTGTCTACGAATGGTTTGTCGAAGACACAGTTGAGCAGAAACTTTTGGATATGATGCAATCATTTCTGGAGATTCCAAAATGAATTAAATAGAATATGAATGAACATGAATGATTTTACGATTGTGTTACGTTTGCAGTTGTTTCCAAAGATTCTTTAATTGTGCCAGCAGAAATATTATTTGAGGAATCGTTAACAATTGGAATCTCTGTTGTCAAAGAAGCCACGAAATCTACATCAGAAAATATTTGATTGTTAAAGGGAACAATCCGAGTCTTCCTGAACCCATTGATTGGTAGCCTTCTAATATGCTTCACTTCCTTTATTTATTACACCATAAAATGCAGTTTCGATTTCTATAATGTAGTTCAAGTAAAATTGTGAAATACTTTAGGGTTACCAAGTAAAAATCGTCCGTACGAACTTTTAAATGTTATAAGTACGAGTTCATCACAAAAAAATTCGTCGAAAACGAGTTTAACAGAAACGAATTCTGTTTATAACAATGTACAAATTTGTTTATAACAATGTACTAGCACTATACATAAGAGAGGATTTTTTTGAATGAAAATTAAAAATATTTTATTACCATATTGAAAAATGGAAGGTTTAAATATTAAATTTAAACCTTCATGTTGTAAACTTAAACCTTCCATGTTTTAATTATATGTAATTCAAATTAAGTATAATTTGATTAGCAATACAATGTAACATATACCTAATTCTGTTTTTACACGATTTTTTTTTACACGAATTTGAATTAACACGAATCAAAAATTATTTTTTTTTCTCTTTTAACACGAATGGTTTTGTTTTATCACTATTTTCAAAATTCTATGAATTTTTTGTATGAATTTTTTTTGATGTTCTATTAATGTTTTTTATTCTCAATTCTCATAAATTATACATTTTAAACTTCGCATTATATTTTTCACAACTCATTATGTCTATTATATCCGTATTTTCTCTTTGTGTGGCATTCCTCGAATTATATATAAAATAGAGACGTAATGTACTTTCTACGCAATTTAGTTTGGTGAAAATAAACTAAAAGTTGTTGTAGTTGTTTAATATGTTATAATTAAAATAAGATTAGTACTCGTAAAAATTTTTTATATTAACTCTAACAAGAATTTTTTAATATTTTTTATTCTACTTTTTAGTTAATTTTTTAGGTCTGGAACCAATCTACTATTTTTCCATAAAGTCAATATCTTTTTTTACACGAATTTTCTTGGAACGTATCTATCGCGTAAAAAGAGAATCAGGTGTATTATAATTTTTAAGTGTGTAGTAATAAACAAATTTTAATTGTCATTAAAGCTTTTCTCTTCTTTAGTTAATATATATAATAATATGTATAGTTTCTAATATGTGTAGTACATTGTTATAAAGCACATTTTTCTGGATATAAATTATAATATGTATATTTTTTTTTTCCAAATAAATTTATTTTCAAAATAATTTATTTTCGATGAATTCGTCATTCGATTAACTATGGTTTTTGATGAATTGTTTTTCGATGAATTTGTTTTTGATGAACTTGCCTTGAATCCAGATAAGTACACTACCGCTAAAGCCCGTCTGTGTAGTATTAATTATATATTATAATACAATAATACAATAGATATTCATAGGTAAAAAAAATTGTGGACTACTCGCATTAGAGCAAAATCCAAAAAAAATTTAATATTTAAAATATATTTTTGCCTGCATTTTTTATTTACTATGTTTTATCATTTATCTAAATTTAAAAAAACATAAACTCACTAAAAAATAAATAACTAGAACTACGTACTTGAAATTTTAAATTAAACAAAAAGTATCTAATGACAAAAGTACCTAAAGAATAATGAATTAAACAAAAAGTACCTAATGAATAACGAATGAAGCTAATGGTAAAAATTAAACATTTTTACTTCTATTTGCACTTAAAATCATTTATCATCAGGTACTGGACAAAGCACCTGTATACAAAAGTATTTTGGGAATCACAAAATTGTGTAAATTGTATTTTGAAGAGCTTCTAGAAACTAGAAAATCACTACAGAAATGGGATTTTGAAACTGGAACATCGCTGCTACAAGTGTATTGAAATAGGATTACATAGAAAATAAAGTAATTTTTAATTAATATACTCGTACATATGTGTTTTCATTTCTGCTCCGCGTAATTTTTGAACAGCTCTTGTATGTAGGGTTTTGGAAAATTGGTTTTCTCTATATAAAATACATAGTAACATCAGTGATTTTTTATATGTTACGATTTAGCACAATGTAATTTAATTGGATGGGGAATTTAATTTTCAAGAACCCCATATAAAATTAATTACTGATACTCGATGCTTATTTAACAAAATTTAGGGTTTTGTGCTTCAGGATTTTGTGTTTGGTGATTATGAATGTGAATATTTTGTTTTGGGATTTTTTTGTTTTTTTTGTTTTAAAGCTATGTAAGCCCACGTCATATTTTTATAATGAAATACTTTTTATTTTAATGAATCTGTAGAATATCTGTTTGTTGATACCAACAAACTCTACACATATTCAGAATTTAGTTTCAGATAAACAAAAAACCCGTACCATAATTTATAATAAAATTTTAGAATAAATTAAAATTAATGAAATTTTATTTATTTCGAAATTTTGTTATTAACTACATATTTTTTTTAAAATGTTTATTTGAAAAAAAGAAAGAAATTTAATTAGTCTTGGCTTAATATTAAAATTTTCAGTAATTATAAATTAATTTATCCTATTAAAAAAGCCTTAAACTTTATTATCTTTATTATAATGCGCATTCTTTTATTCAGCTTGACGCATATACGCAAAATTGTACAAAAAATTGTCTATTAATCATATCACATATATGGGACAGCGACATAAACGCTATTAACTGCATATATTAATTATTAATTTATGTATTATTAACTCTGTTGCGCAAATTTTTTTTAAATATCTTAACCAAATATTGAATTGTAGAGTTCATTGAAAATTGAAAAAAAAATATAAGCATTGGTTTCGTAAATTTTGTCCAAAATACTATTTTCTCAAAGTTTTTATTATTGAAGGTAACGAAATTATGACTGAGTATATTTATTGAATAATTTATTCATTAATAAGTACGAGGGCAGTAGGAAAAATCCATGCAAAATTAAACGATTGGTAGAGGTAAAGTGGTACGGTATTATGTTTTCAGCTCTATTAAGTAGTTTTTGTGTAATATATTTTGTATGTTAAAGTAGACAATTATTGCAATTTTGGAAAAATGGAAAAAAAGTATTTTCGCATTGAAAAATTAGATACACATTTTTACGACTTTGCGCCATTGATCCGCACAACAATTATTTGCTGATTTATGATGTTGTCGCACAAGCACTTCAGATGCAGAATGTTCTGTTCGACTTAGTACTGCAACTATTCTAAAAATTATTGGAAGAAGCACACGATATAATAATAGGAGTTCGGAGAGTATTTTAGTATTAAGTTTCGGAACAGCTACAGCCCTCGTATTTAAAATTAAATTAAACTTTTTTTCTAAAATAGCAAATTTATGCAGATTTATTAAAATGTGTGATTAAGAAAAGCAAACAATTAAAAAAAATTATAATAAGAATAATGCTAGAGCCAATAACTTACGTAAAGATACACTCCGTGTTTATTTTGATGTTTTATGGATGCTCAGATCTATTGGATCTGTTGAAAATGTCTTAAAAACGGCTGGGATTTAAGATCATTTGCTGCTAGAAAGCATAAACCAGTTAAGTGCTCATTTAATTGGTTTATGCCTTCTTGTAGCAAATAATCTTACATCCCAGAAATCCTTCACAATCACATAAAGTATAAAAAATAATTTTAATTTAAAATTTAAAAAATATTAATTTTCGTATTTGTTGTAAAAATAATAAATTTTTTGAATTTAGGCCGTTTCACAGAGCACTTTTCACCGCGGGCCATTCACAACGCAGGCATATGCACCACGGACCATGTTCACAACACCATTTTCATCACAGGCATATGAACCACGGACCATGTTCACAACACGGGTGATTCACCGCGGATATGTTCACTGTACGGATGATTCGCCGCTGCCGTGTTCACCGCAGAACTGCTCATCGCGGATATGTTCACCGCGAGCATGTTCACAGCGGGGGATATGCTTTTCTTTGAACATGCACGTTCACAGCGGGGGAGATGCTTTTCTTTGAACATGCTTTGCACGGATGTCGCAGTGTACATATTCACCGCGGTAATTTTGCGATGAAAATTACCGCGATAAATATGTACACTGCGATATTCGTCAAGTTCGCGGTGAGTATTTTTGCGGTGAACATTTAAATTCGTCCAGTTCGCGGTTAGCATGTTTGCGGTTAACATGTTCGCGATATATATGTGCACTCATATTTTTAAAATCGTTAAGTTCGCGTAGAACATGTCTGCGGTGAACATGTCCACAGTGAGTCATCCGTGCGGTGAACATGCTTCGCAGTGAATATATAGACGGCGAAAAGCCCGTGCGGTAAAAATTCCGCGGTGAAAGGTCTGCGGTGAAATAGCTGGCTTAAAAAAATTTTCAATAATAATTTTTGTATAATATTTTTTAAATTTGAAAAACAAAATTTTTGTAGTAATATTATAATCAGTTTGTATTCAACCGGCGATTAAACCAGTTGTGCAAAATATACTTTATAGAAATTATTTCGAATAGTTTGTATTTAAAAATTCGTGAAATTTTTAAATACAAATGAAATTTTTATTCAGCTTTATTTACTCCGACCGAATAACAAAAATATGTTTAGAATTCGTGAAAAATTAGGTAAACTATTACAAATACATATATAATATTTATTAAAAATCATTTAATTATAAAAATAATTCTTTTTTATTTAATTACAATTTAAATTAAATAAAACAAAACTTACTTGGCCTAACTTATATGGCTATAAAAAAATCTTTATTTCATTATTTTTTGACGTAAATTAAAGTTTCTAAAAATAAAGTACTTTTTGATTTCATTTTCATTCTGAAATTTAAGTGTTGTAAAAGAAAGAAAGAACTGGTTTTTCTTCTTTTTTCATTATTCGTACTATTTGGCTTATTAGAGACTGTTATTACGCGATTGTATTTTGAATATGGTGTTGCCTAATATTAAAAGTAAAGTAATTTATTCGAAATGAATGAGAGTATACCTTAAAGTTACAAGTAATAATTTATCTTTATATAATATTTGAGGTTCGGTCCATTAAATATAAAATAGCATAGAAAATTCCGAACTTTTTAAATAGTTCTAATCAATCTTAATGTCGCTTAAACTCTTTTTCGGGTTACCTATAAATTTTGTAGTTTATTCTCTCACTGGTAAAATTGTGGCATTTTTTATCTGAAAAATTAGAAACTATATTTTTCGTAAATATTTGTAGAACATTCACATTCAGATAAATTTGCTTACAGAACAAGTTATTATTTTTATTTAAATTTCAATCTAAAATTTAAAATATACAACGAATATAGTGCTTGTAGCATTTACAATATAGTATTTATAGAGGTTTTTATAGTATAATCTATAGTTGGAGTTAGTTTGAAAAACATTGTATATTCGTTTAATTTTGATGAAAAACTTTTTTTTTAACTTGAAAACATTTATTTTGAAAAACGATGTTGTTAACTTGTAAAACTTGATTTTGGTTTCAAAAATGTTATATTCAACTGCAAAAAGTTTAATTTGGTTTAAAAATTAGATTTAGTCAAAGGTAGTGTTAAAATTTGATAATGATAGAGCTGGTAAAAATTTAAAGAGCGATTTAGTTAAAATGAAAATTGAGGATGGAAAATACGCACATAATCAACGCTTTCTTCCGCTCTCTCTATAATCAACGCTTTCTTTCGCTATCTATACGCAGCCAACTGTCAAAATAAAGATGAATGCATGAAATTGTACCAAAATATATACAATACGAAATTTCACTAACAGCGGATTTAAATTTTTAAAACTCCTATTGAGTATGAGCTTACAGCCATTAATCTGTTTTAAAATACAGTGTTCTTAATTTGAAAAAGAGTTCAGACGACTATATAGATAATAGAAAACTTTTGATCATTATAGCAAGTATCTCTATCGACAATACCTTAAGAATTTAAATTGAGTTTACATGAGAAATATACCTATAATAAGGCCTCACCATAATGAACTTAGTACAAATTAAACAAAATTATTTGACTTACGACAATACGAATATACGCCGATTGACCGAAATAGGCTTAATAGAAATTAAGTTGACCTTGGTAAACTTCATAAATTTCGTTAACTCAATGATGTCCGATTTATATCATACAAAAGTTAAGTGAAATTAAGAAAGCTATTTTGCTGTCAAAAAGTTATAAAAAGTTTTTCTGGTAAATAGAAAATAGCCCTTTGTAATGACATTCGCCAAGTTCGAATAAATACAGAAATTAATTAATTGTGGTTCGAAACTTTACATATTTATTTCAGAAATGACCGACTTACAAAAACTATATGTATTACTTGCGATGTAATACCAAAAAATTTCCAAGGGAATAAATTATTGTGTACTAATTAAATTTTATCATATATTTTTATATTTTAGATACTAGTGAAATGAAGTACTAGCAGAATGTAATGTTGACAAATTGAATTGAATAGTATAGAAAAAGACTTCAAATATGTTTCAAACTATATATAGTATTATACATACAATCATTTCAATCTAAAATTTAAAATATTTTTTTTATTTTTAAACATTATATAATAGTGTATACTACAATATATATAATACTATTTCCTATTACATCTGTTCATACGATTATAGAGCAATATACAACTATAATTACTATTAACAATTATAGGTAACACTTAAACGTGGTAGTTTAACTTTGTAGTAAATTATAAACTATACCTTAGAGTAAAACCTACATCCGAAAAACCGCACTTTGAATATATTTAAATTTAATATTGTACTACTAAAATTAAATAATGATTATTTCAATTTAGGTTTAGTTTTTAGAGTACGACACTTACAAGTATTTTTACTATTTCTATGTAGTGCAATATCGTATTTCCTTCGAATAAGTGTAACACTGGCTGTGGTAGCAATGACAAATAAAGATACTTCTAATCCTGATTTTGAAGTAAATTATAAAAGTTTTGTACATAAAAAATTTTATTGTATGAAAATTAATTAAGAAATTTAATACAATAATTAAAATATTTTTCCTTACTTATAGGAATTTAATTGGAATGTACAAGAACAATCTTATATATTAAGCAGTTTCTTTTGGGGCTATTTATTCACACAACTTCCAGGCGGTTATATTGCACAAAAATATGGTGCGAAATTTATTTTATTAATATCAGTATTAGTACCATCATTATTAAATTTAATAATACCAATTTCAATTAAATATGGTGGATGGGAAGTATTTTGCATTATACGTGTATTTCAAGGAATCTTTCAAGGATGTGTTTTTCCAGCATTTAATGCATACTTATCAAAATGGGCACCAGTCGAAGAACGTAATCGTTTAGGTGTTATTGCTTTTTCTGGAATAGAAGTTGGTACAATATTAGCTTTTATTGCAAGTGGTTTTATAGCTGCCTCAAATTTGGGATGGCCAGGTATATTATATGTGGCTGGTGGTATTGGTTTGCTATGGTCAATTATATGGTATTTATTATGTGCTAATAATCCAGCTGAATCAAAATCCATTTCATCAACTGAACTTGAATATATTGAATCATCATTAAATCAAAATGTTGCAATAAATAATAATGATATGCGGACACCCTGGCTTCAAATATTGACATCAGCACCATTTCTATCATTGCTTTGTGTACGCATTTGTTTCACATGGGGATTTACAACACTTCTAATACAATTGCCATTATATATGCACAATATTCTTAAAATGGATATACGAAATAATGCTGTTTATTCTGCAATACCATATGTTGCTATGCTAATTGTTGCATATTTGATTATGTTTATTGCTGTCTACTTATCCAAAAAACAATTATTATCATTAACAATAATAAGGAAAATAGCAAATTCAATAGCAACATGGATTCCAGGAATAGGTTTAATTGTTATTGGATTTTTCGGTTCAATTGAAAACAGTGCATTGGTTGTAGTAGTTTTGACAATTGTTATAGGTGCACAAGGGTGTGCTACATTAGGCAGTTTTTTAAATCATATTGATTTATCACCAAATCATGTAGGAGTTTTAGTGGGAATAACAAATACATTTGCGAGCATAGTGTCTTTATTAACACCAATTTGTTTTGGACTTATTGTTACAGATATGGTAAGAATTTTATAGTTTTTATACAGCATAAATAAATTAAAATGTCCTAAAATTCCAAAAATTTATACTGTATTTGGAATTAGAACATTTTAATTTTTATTATATATTTTTAATTTTATTTTATTTTTATATTATTTAGGAAAATCGTTACCAATGGCAAATTATTTTTAATATTGCAGCAACGTTGATGATACTAGGTAATCTAGTTTATATTATATTTGGTAAAATGGACGCACAATCATGGAATTCTGAAACTAGAGATATTAAATTAAAAAATTATAATATAGAAAATGTTGAACGCCCTCATGTTGTTATTAAATAAAAATAAGTGGATTGTTTTTGTAAATAATAATTATCTTATAAATTTAAATTGTATATTTTTTGTTGAAAATATTTCTGTAATTACTCTCTATACGTTTAGAAAAAATAAATATAATTCCTATTCATTGCTTGTTATTGACTAATAAGAATTAAAGATTAATGTATTATATATTGGAGTTGTGTAATAAGTATACAAATCATAATCTCGTTTATATTAAATTATAAAGTTATAATCGGACCAAATAAGATATTAACAAATTTATTTTGATCCGATCCTAAAATGAAATTCCAGGAAAAACTGGACAATAATTTGATAAATTAAATCAATTAACTATATCAATTAATCAATATAAATGATAAAGCTAACACAAAATATAAAATTCAAAACAGCACACCTATTATAGTTACATTAAATGTCAAGTATCTCAGTAATGAACTTCACAGGGTTGGTTTCTGATCAATAAAATACCAAAAAAACATAAAGATTTAATCCGATTAAATTAGAACTCTAAAGCTGGAAATACAATTGCAAAATATATCTCTATAATTCAAGTATATGTGACAACTAAATTAGCTATAGATTGAGAATATGTGAACAGAGCACGCAGTATTTGGCTATGGGAAGAGATGTGTAATTTTTAAGTTGGGAAATTTTAGGATAGGAATTCTATTTGTCATTAATTTTATCCCAATTACGGAGGGTAGCTAAGTTGGGTTTAAAAAGTTACAGAAAAGTTCATTGACTGGATCTGAACCCGAGCACCAGCCTAATCAGAATCTACCTCTGATTAGGCAGGTGCTCTAATCAGAAAGGAAAGACGTAACAAACCCAAAATATGTACCAACAAAAATTTAATCTGAAATATTAACGCAGTACAAAATTACATTGTGATTAATTAAACAACTTCAAGATTAACTGAATAACGAGAACAATTAATGCAAAAATAAACTGTTACAAAAATAAAAATAAAGCTTCATATAGCTAAAAGAGATATTCAAAAATATTACTAGTAGAATTCAAAAACTAGAAAATACCCCAGAACACTCGAAATCGCTTAAAATATTAAAAAAAACTGTATCGATTAAAAAATTGGAAAACGAAACAAAAGTAATTCTTGACTTACTGATTGGAATAAAATATTGAAGGAAGCAAGTAAATTTTATGAAAATCGATATTACTCAACACCAAAACCAGCACATGAAGAAAAAGTAAAATTGTCACACTCATCTACTGACCTTAACTGATCATTCACATGCTACACTATTCTTAGAAAATCAAATTAATGATATAATCAAACAACCTCCACGCAGAGTTTCACAAATATATTAAAGAAATATTATTATTACATTAAAATGTTTTGGTAGATACTAAAATGTTTCTACATCATCAACTACATCATTTTAAGAGCATGCATCAAATAACTGGAAAGTACGAAAACTTACAAATTGTAGCCGTATTAACTTTTATAGACTTTCAAACAGATTTTGATAATATTGAACATATTATATAATCAAAATAATGATGCAATCAAAGATAGTATTTTTTACTATCTCTGATTGCATCATTAATTTCTACTATTTGTGATTGGATCAAAAACTTTTACTATCTGTGATTGCATCAAAAAATAAAGAATGTATTTACTTAGACCAAATAAAATCGATTGAAAAACAACAAGACAAGATGTAGACACATGTCCGAAGACCTTTTTGAAAAATATTCAAAATTGTCGCAGAAATTGCAAAAATACATAAGCTTTGTCAAAATCAATACCAACCATCAGGATTTTTAGAAAAAAAATTGAAAAACCGAAAGCAATCCCCACATATTTGGTATTAAAACTGAAAGCAATCCCCACATATTTGGTATTTCCGTGTAGGGAATTTAATTTCTAGCGATTTACCGAAGACCTTTTCGAAAAATATTCAAAATTGTCCGAGAAATCGGGAAAATATGGAAATTTAATGAGATTCAATACAAAACATCAGAATTTGTAGCAAAAAAATGAAAACCCTTAAAACAGAAAGCAATCCCCACATATTTGGTATTTCCGTGTAGGGAATTTAATTTCTAGCGAATTTCCGAAGACCTTTTGGAAAAATATTCAAAATTGCCCGAGAAATCGGGAAAATATGAAAATTTAATGAGATTAATACAAAACATCAGAATTTGTAGCAAAAAAATGAAAACCCTTAAAACAGAAAGCAATCCCCACATATTTGGTATTTCCGTGTAGGGAATTTAATTTCTAGCGATTTACCGAAGACCTTTTCGAAAAATATTCAAAATTGCCGGAGAAATCGGGAAAATATGGAAATTTAATGACATTCAATACAAAACATCAGTATTTGGAGCAAAAAAATGAAAACCCTTAAAACAGAAAGCAATCCCCACATATTAGGTATTACCGTGTAGGGGATTTAATTTCTAGCGAATTTCCGAAGGCCTTTTCGAAAAATATTCAAAATTGGCCGAGAAATCGGGAAAATATGGAAATTTAATGACATTCAATACAAAACATCAGTATTTGGAGCAAAAAAATGAAAACCCTTAAAACAGAAAGCAATCCCCACATATTTGGTATCTCCGTGTAGGGAATTTAATTTCTAGCGAATTTCCGAAGACCTTTTCGAAAAATATTCAAAATTGCCCGAGAAATCGGGAAAATATGGAAATTTAATGAGTGTGAATACAAAACATCAGAATTTGTAGCAAAAAAATGAAAACCCTTAAAACAGAAAGCAATCCCCACATATTTGGTATTTCCGTGTAGGGAATTTAATTTCTAGCGATTTACCGAAGACCTTTTCGAAAAATATTCAAAATTGCCCGAGAAATCGGGAAAATATGGAAATTTAATGACATTCAATACAAAACATCAGTATTTGGAGCAAAAAAATGAAAACCCTTAAAACAGAAAGCAATCCCCACATATTAGGTATTTCCGTGTAGGGGATTTAATTTCTAGCGAATTTCCGAAGGCCTTTTCGAAAAATATTCAAAATTGGCCGAGAAATCGGGAAAATATGGAAATTTAATGACATTCAATACAAAACATCAGTATTTGGAGCAAAAAAATGAAAACCCTTAAAACAGAAAGCAATCCCCACATATTTGGTATCTCCGTGTAGGGAATTTAATTTCTGGCGAATTTCCGAAGACCTTTTCGAAAAATATTCAAAATTGCCCGAGAAATCGGGAAAATATGGAAATTTAATGAGATTCAATATAAAACATCAGAATTTGTAGCAAAAAAATGAAAACCCTTAAAACAGAAAGCAATCCCCACATATTTGGTATTTCCGTGAAGGGAATTTAATTTCTGGCGAATTTCCGAAGACTGTTTCGAAAAATATTCAAAATTACCCCAGAAATCAGGAAAATATGGAAATTTAATGAGATTCAATGCAAAACATCAGAATTTGTAGCAAAAAAATGAAAACCCTTAAAACAGAAAGCAATCCCCACATATTTGGTATTTCCGTGAAGGGAATTTAATTTCTGGCGAATTTCCGAAGACCTTTTCGAAAAATATTCAAAATTACCCGAGAAATCGGGAAAATATGGAAATTTAATGAAATTCAATGCAAAACATCAGAATTTGTAGCAAAAAAATGAAATCCCTTAAAATAGAAAGAAATCCCCACATATTTGGTATTTCCGTGTAGGGAATTAAATTTCTAGTGAATTTCCGAAGACCTTTTCGAAAAATATTCAAAATTGCCCGAGAAATCGGGAAAATATGGAATTTAATGAGAGTCAATACAAAACATCAGAATATGTAGCAAAAAAATGAAAACCCGTAAAACAGAAAGCAATCTCCACATATTTGGTATTTCCGTGTAGGGAATTTAATTTCTAGCGAATTTCCGAAGACCTTCTCGAAAAATATTTAAAATTGCCCGAGAAATCGGGAAAATATGGAAATTTAATGAGAGTCAATACAAAACATCAGAATTTGTAGCAAAAAATTGAAAACCCTTAAAACTGAAAGCAATCCCCACATATTTGGTATTTCCGTGAAGGGAATTTAATTTCTGGCGAATTTCCGAAGACCTTTTCGAAAAATATTCAAAATTGCCCGAGAAATCGGGAAAATATGGAAATTTAAACATCAGAATTTGTAGCAAAAAAATGAAAACCCTTAAAACAGAAAGCAATCCCCACATATTTGGTATTTCCGTGAAGGGAATTTAATTTCTAGCGAATTTCCGAAGACCTTTTCGAAAAATATTCAAAATTGCCCGAGAAATCGGGAAGATATGGAAATTTAATGAGATTCAATATAAAACATAAGAATTTGTAGCAAAAAAATGAAAACCCTTAAAACAGAAAGCAATCCCCACATATTTGGTATTTCCGTGAAGGGAATTTAATTTCTGGCGAATTTCCGAAGACCTTTTCGAAAAATATTCAAAATTACCCGAGAAATCGGGAAAATATGGAAATTTAATGAAATTCAATGCAAAACATCAGAATTTGTAGCAAAAAAATGAAATCCCTTAAAATAGAAAGCAATCCCCACATATTTGGTATTTCCGTGTAGGGAATTAAATTTCTAGAGAATTTCCGAAGACCTTTTCGAAAAATATTCAAAATTGCCCGAGAAATCGGGAAAATATGGAATTTAATGAGAGTCAATACAAAACATCAGAATATGTAGCAAAAAAATGAAAACCCGTAAAACAGAAAGCAATCTCCACATATTTGGTATTTCCGTGTAGGGAATTTAATTTCTAGCGAATTTCCGAAGACCTTTTCGAAAAATATTCAAAATTGCGCGAGAAATCGGGAAAATATGGAAATTTAATGAGATTCAATACAAAACATCAGAATTTGTAGCAAAAAAATGAAAACCCTTAAAACAGAAAGCAATCCGCACATATTTGGTATCTCCGTTCTAGCGAATTTCCGAAGACCTTTTCGAAAAATATTCAAAATTGCCCGAGAAATCGGGAAAATATGGAAATTTAATGAGAGTCAATACAAAACATCAGAATTTGTAGCAAAAAAATGAAAACCCGTAAAACAGAAAGCAATCCCCACATATTTGGTATTTCCGTGAAGGGAATTTAATTTCTGGCGAATTTCCGAAGACCTTTTCGAAAAATATTCAAAATTACCCGAGAAATCGGGAAAATATGGAAATTTAATGAGATTCAATACAAAACATCAGAATTTGTAGCAAAAAAATGGAAACCCTTAAAACAGAAAGCAATCCCCACATATTTGGTATTTCCGTGTAGGGAATTTAATTTCTAGCGAATTTCCGAAAACCTTTTCGGAAAATATTCAAAATTGCCCGAGAAATTGGGAAAATATGGAAATTTAATGAGAGTCAATACAAAACATCAGAATTTGTAGCAAAAAAATGAAATCCATTAAAACAGAAAGCAATCCCCACATATTTGGTATTTCGGTGTAGGGAATTTGATTTCTAGCGAATTTCCGAAGACCTTTTCGAAAAATATTCAAAATTGCCCGAGAAATCGGGAAAATATTGGAATTTAATGAGATTCAATACAAAACATCAGAATTTGTAGCAAAAAAATGGAAACCCTTAAAACAAAAGCAATTCCCACATATTTGATATTTCCGTGTAGGGAATTTAATTTCTAGCGAATTTCCGAAGACCTTTACGAAAAATATTCAAAATTGCCGGAGAAATCGGGAAAATATGGAAATTTAATGAGATTCAATACAAAACATCAGAATTTGTAGCAAAAAAAATGAAAACCCTTAAAACAGAAAGCAACCCCCACATATTTGGTATTTCCGTGTAGGGAATTTAATTTCTAGCGAATTTCCGAAAACCTTTTCGGAAAATATTCAAAATTGCCCGAGAAATCGGGAAAATATGGAAATTTAATGAGAGTCAATACAAAACATCAGAATTTGTAGCAAAAAAATGAAAACCCTTAAAACAGAAAGCAATTCCCACATATTTGGTATTTCCGTGTAGGGAATTTAATTTCTAGCGAATTTCCGACGACCATTTCGAAAAATATTTAAAATTGCCCGAGAAATCGGGAAAATATGGAAATTTAATGAGATTCAATACAAGACATCAGAATTTGTAGCAAAAAAATGAAAACCCTTAAAACTGAAAGCAATCCCCACACATTTGGTACTTCCATGTAGGGAATTTAATTTCTAGCGAATTTCCGAAGACCTTTTCGAAAAATATTTAAAATTGCCCGAGAAATCGGGAAAATATGGAAATTTAATGAGATTCAATACAAAACATCAGAATTTGTAGCAAAAAAAATGAAAACCCTTAAAACAGAAGGGAATCTCCAGATATTTGGTATTTCCGTATAGGGAATTTAATTTCTAGCGAATTTCCGAAGACCTTTTCGAAAAATATTCAAAATTGGCCGAAAAATCGGGAAAATATGGAAATTTAATGAGATTCAATACAAAACATCAGAATTTGTAGCAAAAAAATGAAAACCCTTAAAACTGAAAGCAATCCCCACATATTTGGTATTTCCGTGTAGGGAATTTAATTTCTAGCGATTTTCCGAAGACCTTTTCGAAAAATATTTAAAATTGCCCGAGAAATCGGGAAAATATGGAAATTTAATGAGAGTCAATACAAAACATCAGAATTTGTAGCAAAAAACTGAAAACCCTTAAAACAGAAAGCAATCCCCACATATTTGGTATTTCCCTGCAGGGATTTTAATTTCTAGCGAATTTCCGAAGACTTTTTCGAAAAATATTCAAAATTGCCCGAGAAATCGGGAAAATATGGAAATTTAATGAGATTCAATACAAAACATCAGAATTTGTAGCAAAAAAATGAAAACCCTTAAAATTGAAAGCAATCCCCACATATTTGGTATGTCCATGTAGAGAATTTAATTTCTATCGATTTACCGAAGACCTTTTCGAAAAATATTCAAAATTGTCCGAGAAATCGGGAAAATATGGAAATTTAATGAGATTCAATACAAAACATCAGAATTTGTAGCAAAAAAATGAAAACCCTTAAAACAGAAAGCAATCCCCACATATTTGGTATTTCCGTGTAGGGAATTTAATTTCTAGCGAATTTCCGAAGACCTTTTGGAAAAATATTCAAAATTGCCCGAGAAATCGGGAAAATATGAAAATTTAATGAGATTAATACAAAACATCAGAATTTGTAGCAAAAAAATGAAAACCCTTAAAACAGAAAGCAATCCCCACATATTTGGTATTTCCGTGTAGGGAATTTAATTTCTAGCGATTTACCGAAGACCTTTTCGAAAAATATTCAAAATTGTCCGAGAAATCGGAAAAATATGGAAATTTAATGAGATTCAATACAAAACATCAGAATTTGTAGCAAAAAAATGAAAACCCTTAAAACAGAAAGCAATCCCCACATATTTGGTATTTCCGTGTAGGGAATTTAATTTCTAGCGAATTTCCGAAGACCTTTTGGAAAAATATTCAAAATTGCCCGAGAAATCGGGAAAATATGAAAATTTAATGAGATTAATACAAAACATCAGAATTTGTAGCAAAAAAATGAAAACCCTTAAAACAGAAAGCAATCCCCACATATTTGGTATTTCCGTGTAGGGAATTTAATTTCTAGCGATTTACCGAAGACCTTTTCGAAAAATATTCAAAATTGCCCGAGAAATCGGGAAAATATGGAAATTTAATGACATTCAATACAAAACATCAGTATTTGGAGCAAAAAAATGAAAACCCTTAAAACAGAAAGCAATCCCCACATATTTGGTATTTCCGTGTAGGGAATTTAATTTCTAGCGAATTTCCGAAGACCTTTTCGAAAAATATTCAAAATTGCCTGAGAAATCGGGAAAATATGGAAATTTAATGACATTCAATACAAAACATCAGTATTTGGAGCAAAAAAATGAAAACCCTTAAAACAGAAAGCAATCCCCACATATTTTGTATCTCCGTGTAGGGAATTTAATTTCTAGCGAATTTCCGAAGACCTTTTCGAAAAATATTCAAAATTGCCCGAGAAATCGGGAAAATATGGAAATTTAATGAGTGTGAATACAAAACATCAGAATTTGTAGCAAAAAAATGAAAACCCTTAAAACAGAAAGCAATCCCCACATATTTGGTATTTCCATGTAGGGAATTGAATTTCTAGCGAATTTCCGAAGACCTTTTCGAAAAATATTCAAAATTGCCCAAGAAATCGGGAAAATATGGAAATTTAATGAGATTCAATACAAAACATCAGAATTTGTAGCAATAAAATGAAAAGCCTTAAAACAGAAAGCAATCCCCACATATTTGGTATTTCCGTGTAGGGAATTTAATTTCTAGCGATTTACCGAAGACCTTTTCGAAAAATATTCAAAATTGCCCGAGAAATCGGGAAAATATGGAAATTTAATGAGATTCAATACAAAACATCAGAATTTCTAGCAAAAAAATGAAAACCCTTAAAACTGAAAGCAATCCCCACATATTTGGTATTTCCGTGTAGGGAATTTAATTTTTAGCGAATTTCCGAAGACCTTCTCGAAAAATATTTAAAATTGCCCGAGAAATCGGGAAAATATGGAAATTTAATGAGAGTCAATACAAAACATCAGAATTTGTAGCAAAAAATTGAAAACCCTTAAAACTGAAAGCAATCCCCACATATTTGGTATTTCCGTGAAGGGAATTTAATTTCTGGCGAATTTCCGAAGACCTTTTCGAAAAATATTCAAAATTGCCCGAGAAATCGGGAAAATATGGAAATTTAATGAGATTCAATATAAAACATCAGAATTTGTAGCAAAAAAATGAAAACCCTTAAAACAGAAAGCAATCCCCACATATTTGGTATTTCCGTGAAGGGAATTTAATTTCTGGCGAATTTCCGAAGACCGATTCGAAAAATATTCAAAATTACCCCAGAAATCAGGAAAATATGGAAATTTAATGAGATTCAATGCAAAACATCAGAATTTGTAGCAAAAAAATGAAAACCGTTAAAACAGAAAGCAATCCCCACATATTTGGTATTTCCGTGTAGGGAATTTAATTTCTAGCGAATTTCCGAAGACCTTTTCGAAAAATATTCAAAATTGCCCGACAAATCGGGAAAATATGGAAATTTAATGAGATTCAATATAAAACATAAGAATTTGTAGCAAAAAAATGAAAACCCTTAAAACAGAAAGCAATCCCCACATATTTGGTATTTCCGTGAAGGGAATTTAATTTCTGGCGAATTTCCGAAGACCTTTTCGAAATATATTCAAAATTACCCGAGAAATCGGGAAAATATGGAAATTTAATGAAATTCAATGCAAAACATCAGAATTTGTAGCAAAAAAATGAAATCCCTTAAAACAGAAAGCAATCCCCACATATTTGGTATTTCCATGTAGGGAATTAAATTTCTAGTGAATTTCCGAAGACCTTTTCGAAAAATATTCAAAATTGCCCGAGAAATCGGGAAAATATGGAAATTTAATGAGATTCAATACAAAACATCAGAATTTGTAGCAAAAAAATGAAAACCCTTAAAACAGAAAGCAATCCCCACATATTTGGTATTTCCGTGAAGGGAATTTAATTTCTGGCGAATTTCCGAAGACCTTTTCGAAATATATTCAAAATTACCCGAGAAATCGGGAAAATATGGAAATTTAATGAAATTCAATGCAAAACATCAGAATTTGTAGCAAAAAAATGAAATCCCTTAAAACAGAAAGCAATCCCCACATATTTGGTATTTCCGTGTAGGGAATTTAATTTCTAGCTAATTTCCGAAGACCTTTTCGAAAAATATTCAAAATTGCCCGAGAAATCGGGAAAATATGGAATTTAATGAGAGTCAATACAAAACATCAGAATATGTAGCAAAAAAATGAAAACCCGTAAAACAGAAAGCAATCTCCACATATTTGGTATTTCCGTGTAGGGAATGTAATTTCTAGCGAATTTCCGAAGACCTTTTCGAAAAATATTCAAAATTGCGCGAGAAATCGGGAAAATATGGAAATTTAATGAGATTCAATACAAAACATCAGAATTTGTAGCAAAAAAATGAAAACCCTTAAAACAGAAAGCAATCCGCACATATTTGGTATCTCCGTTCTAGCGAATTTCCGAAGACCTTTTCGAAAAATATTCAAAATTGCCCGAGAAATCGGGAAAATATGGAAATTTAATGAGAGTCAATACAAAACATCAGAATTTGTAGCAAAAAAATGAAAACCCGTAAAACAGAAAGCAATCCCCACATATTTGGTATTTCCGTGAAGGGAATTTAATTTCTGGCGAATTTCCGAAGACCTTTTCGAAAAATATTCAAAATTACCCGAGAAATCGGGAAAATATGGAAATTTAATGAGATTCAATGCAAAACTTCAGAATTTGTAGCAAAAAAATGAAATCCATTAAAACAGAAAGCAATCCCCACATATTTGGTATTTCCGTGTAGGGAATTTAATTTCTAGCGAATTTCCGAAGACCTTTTCGAAAAATATTCAAAATTGCCCGAGAAATCGGGAAAATATTGGAATTTAATGAGATTCAATACAAAACATCAGAATTTGTAGCAAAAAAATGGAAACCCTTAAAACAAAAGCAATTCCCACATATTTGATATTTCCATGTAGGGAATTTAATTTCTAGCGAATTTCCGAAGACCTTTACGAAAAATATTCAAAATTGCCGGAGAAATCGGGAAAATATGGAAATTTAATGAGATTCAATACAAAACATCAGAATTTGTAGCAAAAAAATGAAAACCCGTAAAACAGAAAGCAATCCCCACATATTTGGTATTTCCGTGAAGGGAATTTAATTTCTGGCGAATTTCTGAAGACCTTTTCGAAAAATATTCAAAATTGCCCGAGAAATCGGGAAAATATGGAAATTTAATGAGATTCAATATAAAACATCAGAATTTGTAGCAAAAAAATGAAAACCCTTAAAACAGAAAGCAATCCCCACATATTTGGTATTTCCGTGAAGGGAATTTAATTTCTGGCGAATTTCCGAAGACCGATTCGAAAAATATTCAAAATTGCCCGAGAAATCGGGAAAATATGGAAATTTAATGAGATTCAATATAAAACATCAGAATTTGTAGCAAAAAAATGAAAACCCTTAAAACAGAAAGCAATCCCCACATATTTGGTATTTCCGTGAAGGGAATTTAATTTCTGGCGAATTTCCGAAGATGTTTTATATTGAATCTCATTAAATTTCCATATTTTCGAAAAATATTCAAAATTACTCCAGAAATCAGGAAAATATGGAAATTTAATGAGATTCAATGCAAAACATCAGAATTTGTAGCAAAAAAATGAAAACCCTTAAAACAGAAAGCAATCCCCACATATTTGGTATTTCCGTGTAGGGAATTTAATTTCTAGCGAATTTCCGAAGACCTTTTCGAAAAATATTCAAAATTGGCCGAGAAATCGGGAAAATATGGAAATTTAATGAGATTCAATATAAAACATCAGAATTTGTAGCAAAAAAATGAAAACCCTTAAAACAGAAAGCAATCCCCACATATTTGGTATTTCCGTGAAGGGAATTTAATTTCTGGCGAATTTCCGAAGACCGATTCGAAAAATATTCAAAATTACCCCAGAAATCAGGAAAATATGGAAATTTAATGAGATTCAATGCAAAACATCAGAATTTGTAGCAAAAAAATGAAAACCCTTAAAACAGAAAGCAATCCCCACATATTTGGTATTTCCGTGTAGGGAATTAAATTTCTAGTGAATTTCCGAAGACCTTTTCGAAAAATATTCAAAATTGCCCGAGAAATCGGGAAAATATGGAAATTTAATGAGATTCAATACAAAACATCAGAATTTGTAGCAAAAAAATGAAAACCCTTAAAATAGAAAGCAATCCCCACATATTTGGTATTTCCGTGTAGGGAATTTAATTTCTAGCGAATTTCCGAAGACCTTTTCGAAAAATATTCAAAATTGCCCGAGAAATCGGGAAAATATGGAATTTAATGAGAGTCAATACAAAACATCAGAATATGTAGCAAAAAAATGAAAACCCGTAAAACAGAAAGCAATCTCCACATATTTGGTATTTCCGTGAAGGGAATTTAATTTCTGGCGAATTTCCGAAGACCGATTCGAAAAATATTCAAAATTACCCCAGAAATCAGGAAAATATGGAAATTTAATGAGATTCAATACAAAACATCAGAATTTGTAGCAAAAAAATGAAAACCCTTAAAACAGAAAGCAATCCGCACATATTTGGTATCTCCGTTCTAGCGAATTTCCGAAGACCTTTTCGAAAAATATTCAAAATTGCCCGAGAAATCGGGAAAATATGGAAATTTAATGAGAGTCAATACAAAACATCAGAATTTGTAGCAAAAAAATGAAAACCCGTAAAACAGAAAGCAATCCCCACATATTTGGTATTTCCGTGAAGGGAATTTAATTTCTGGCGAATTTCCGAAGACCTTTTCGAAAAATATTCAAAATTACCCGAGAAATCGGGAAAATATGGAAATTTAATGAGATTCAATGCAAAACTTCAGAATTTGTAGCAAAAAAATGAAATCCATTAAAACAGAAAGCAATCCCCACATATTTGGTATTTCCGTGTAGGGAATTTAATTTCTAGCGAATTTCCGAAGACCTTTTCGAAAAATATTCAAAATTGCCCGAGAAATCGGGAAAATATTGGAATTTAATGAGATTCAATACAAAACATCAGAATTTGTAGCAAAAAAATGGAAACCCTTAAAACAAAAGCAATTCCCACATATTTGATATTTCCGTGTAGGGAATTTAATTTCTAGCGAATTTCCGAAGACCTTTACGAAAAATAATCAAAATTGCCGGAGAAATCGGGAAAATATGGAAATTTAATGAGATTCAATACAAAACATCAGAATTTGTAGCAAAAAAATGAAAACCCGTAAAACAGAAAGCAATCCCCACATATTTGGTATTTCCGTGAAGGGAATTTAATTTCTGGCGAATTTCTGAAGACCTTTTCGAAAAATATTCAAAATTGCCCGAGAAATCGGGAAAATATGGAAATTTAATGAGATTCAATATAAAACATCAGAATTTGTAGCAAAAAAATGAAAACCCTTAAAACAGAAAGCAATCCCCACATATTTGGTATTTCCGTGAAGGGAATTTAATTTCTGGCGAATTTCCGAAGACCGATTCGAAAAATATTCAAAATTGCCCGAGAAATCGGAATATGGAAATTTAATGAGATTCAATATAAAACATCAGAATTTGTAGCAAAAAAATGAAAACCCTTAAAACAGAAAGCAATCCCCACATATTTGGTATTTCCGTGAAGGGAATTTAATTTCTGGCGAATTTCCGAAGACCGATTCGAAAAATATTCAAAATTACCCCAGAAATCAGGAAAATATGGAAATTTAATGAGATTCAATGCAAAACATCAGAATTTGTAGCAAAAAAATGAAAACCCTTAAAACAGAAAGCAATCCCCACATATTTGGTATTTCCGTGTAGGGAATTTAATTTCTAGCGAATTTCCGAAGACCTTTTCGAAAAATATTCAAAATTGCCCGAGAAATCGGGAAAATATGGAAATTTAATGAGATTCAATATAAAACATCAGAATTTGTAGCAAAAAAATGAAAACCCTTAAAACAGAAAGCAATCCGCACATATTTGGTATCTCCGTTCTAGCGAATTTCCGAAGACCTTTTCGAAAAATATTCAAAATTGCCCGAGAAATCGGGAAAATATGGAAATTTAATGAGAGTCAATACAAAACATCAGAATTTGTAGCAAAAAAATGAAAACCCGTAAAACAGAAAGCAATCCCCACATATTTGGTATTTCCGTGAAGGGAATTTAATTTCTGGCGAATTTCCGAAGACCTTTTCGAAAAATATTCAAAATTACCCGAGAAATCGGGAAAATATGGAAATTTAATGAGATTCAATGCAAAACTTCAGAATTTGTAGCAAAAAAATGAAATCCATTAAAACAGAAAGCAATCCCCACATATTTGGTATTTCCGTGTAGGGAATTTAATTTCTAGCGAATTTCCGAAGACCTTTTCGAAAAATATTCAAAATTGCCCGAGAAATCGGGAAAATAAGTGAATTTAATGAGATTCAATACAAAACATCAGAATTTGTAGCAAAAAAATGGAAACCCTTAAAACAAAAGCAATTCCCACATATTTGATATTTCCGTGTAGGGAATTTAATTTCTAGCGAATTTCCGAAGACCTTTACGAAAAATAATCAAAATTGCCGGAGAAATCGGGAAAATATGGAAATTTAATGAGATTCAATACAAAACATCAGAATTTGTAGCAAAAAAATGAAAACCCGTAAAACAGAAAGCAATCCCCACATATTTGGTATTTCCGTGAAGGGAATTTAATTTCTGGCGAATTTCTGAAGACCTTTTCGAAAAATATTCAAAATTGCCCGAGAAATCGGGAAAATATGGAAATTTAATGAGATTCAATATAAAACATCAGAATTTGTAGCAAAAAAATGAAAACCCTTAAAACAGAAAGCAATCCCCACATATTTGGTATTTCCGTGAAGGGAATTTAATTTCTGGCGAATTTCCGAAGACCGATTCGAAAAATATTCAAAATTGCCCGAGAAATCGGGAAAATATGGAAATTTAATGAGATTCAATATAAAACATCAGAATTTGTAGCAAAAAAATGAAAACCCTTAAAACAGAAAGCAATCCCCACATATTTGGTATTTCCGTGAAGGGAATTTAATTTCTGGCGAATTTCCGAAGACCGATTCGAAAAATATTCAAAATTACCCCAGAAATCAGGAAAATATGGAAATTTAATGAGATTCAATGCAAAACATCAGAATTTGTAGCAAAAAAATGAAAACCCTTAAAACAGAAAGCAATCCCCACATATTTGGTATTTCCGTGTAGGGAATTTAATTTCTAGCGAATTTCCGAAGACCTTTTCGAAAAATATTCAAAATTGCCCGAGAAATCGGGAAAATATGGAAATTTAATGAGATTCAATATAAAACATCAGAATTTGTAGCAAAAAAATGAAAACCCTTAAAACAGAAAGCAATCCCCACATATTTGGTATTTCCGTGAAGGGAATTTAATTTCTGGCGAATTTCCGAAGACCGATTCGAAAAATATTCAAAATTACCCCAGAAATCAGGAAAATATGGAAATTTAATGAGATTCAATGCAAAACATCAGAATTTGTAGCAAAAAAATGAAAACCCTTAAAACAGAAAGCAATCCCCACATATTTGGTATTTCCGTGTAGGGAATTAAATTTCTAGTGAATTTCCGAAGACCTTTTCGAAAAATATTCAAAATTGCCCGAGAAATCGGGAAAATATGGAAATTTAATGAGATTCAATACAAAACATCAGAATTTGTAGCAAAAAAATGAAAACCCTTAAAATAGAAAGCAATCCCCACATATTTGGTATTTCCGTGTAGGGAATTTAATTTCTAGCGAATTTCCGAAGACCTTTTCGAAAAATATTCAAAATTGCCCGAGAAATCGGGAAAATATGGAATTTAATGAGAGTCAATACAAAACATCAGAATATGTAGCAAAAAAATGAAAACCCGTAAAACAGAAAGCAATCTCCACATATTTGGTATTTCCGTGAAGGGAATTTAATTTCTGGCGAATTTCCGAAGACCGATTCGAAAAATATTCAAAATTACCCCAGAAATCAGGAAAATATGGAAATTTAATGAGATTCAATGCAAAACATCAGAATTTGTAGCAAAAAAATGAAAACCCGTAAAACAGAAAGCAATCCCCACATATTTGGTATTTCCGTGAAGGGAATTTAATTTCTGGCGAATTTCCGAAGACCTTTTCGAAAAATATTCAAAATTGCCCGAGAAATCGGGAAAATATGGAAATTTAATGAGATTCAATATAAAACATCAGAATTTGTAGCAAAAAAATGAAAACCCTTAAAACAGAAAGCAATCCCCACATATTTGGTATTTCCGTGAAGGGAATTTAATTTCTGGCGAATTTCCGAAGACCGATTCGAAAAATATTCAAAATTACCCCAGAAATCAGGAAAATATGGAAATTTAATGAGATTCAATGCAAAACATCAGAATTTGTAGCAAAAAAATGAAAACCCTTAAAACAGAAAGCAATCCCCACATATTTGGTATTTCCGTGTAGGGAATTTAATTTCTAGCGAATTTCCGAAGACCTTTTCGAAAAATATTCAAAATTGCCCGACAAATCGGGAAAATATGGAAATTTAATGAGATTCAATATAAAACATAAAAATTTGTAGCAAAAAAATGAAAACCCTTAAAACAGAAAGCAATCCCCACATATTTGGTAATTCCGTGAAGGGAATTTAATTTCTGGCGAATTTCCGAAGACCTTTTCGAAATATATTCAAAATTACCCGAGAAATCGGGAAAATATGGAAATTTAATGAGATTCAATATAAAACATCAGAATTTGTAGCAAAAAAATGAAAACCCTTAAAACAGAAAGCAATCCCCACATATTTGGTATTTCCGTGAAGGGAATTTAATTTCTGGCGAATTTCCGAAGACCGATTCGAAAAATATTCAAAATTACCCCAGAAATCAGGAAAATATGGAAATTTAATGAGATTCAATGCAAAACATCAGAATTTGTAGCAAAAAAATGAAAACCCTTAAAACAGAAAGCAATCCCCACATATTTGGTATTTCCGTGTAGGGAATTTAATTTCTAGCGAATTTCCGAAGACCTTTTCGAAAAATATTCAAAATTGCCCGAGAAATCGCGAAAATATGGAAATTTAATGAGATTCAATATAAAACATCAGAATTTGTAGCAAAAAAATGAAAACCCTTAAAACAGAAAGCAATCCCCACATATTTGGTATTTCCGTGAAGGGAATTTAATTTCTGGCGAATTTCCGAAGACCGATTCGAAAAATATTCAAAATTACCCCAGAAATCAGGAAAATATGGAAATTTAATGAGATTCAATGCAAAACATCAGAATTTGTAGCAAAAAAATGAAAACCCTTAAAACAGAAAGCAATCCCCACATATTTGGTATTTCCGTGTAGGGAATTTAATTTCTAGCGAATTTCCGAAGACCTTTTCGAAGAATATTCAAAATTGCCCGACAAATCGGGAAAATATGGAAATTTAATGAGATTCAATATAAAACATAAGAATTTGTAGCAAAAAAATGAAAACCCTTAAAACAGAAAGCAATCCCCACATATTTGGTATTTCCGTGAAGGGAATTTAATTTCTGGCGAATTTCCGAAGACCTTTTCGAAAAATATTCAAAATTGCCCGAGAAATCGGGAAAATATGGAAATTTAATGACATTCAATACAAAACATCAGTATTTGGAGCAAAAAAATGAAAACCCTTAAAACAGAAAGCAATCCCCACATATTTTGTATCTCCGTGTAGGGAATTTAATTTCTAGCGAATTTCCGAAGACCTTTTCGAAAAATATTCAAAATTGCCCGAGAAATCGGGAAAATATGGAAATTTAATGAGTGTGAATACAAAACATCAGAATTTGTAGCAAAAAAATGAAAACCCGTAAAACAGAAAGCAATCCCCACATATTTGGTATTTCCGTGAAGGGAATTTAATTTCTGGCGAATTTCCGAAGACCTTTTCGAAAAATATTCAAAATTGCCTGAGAAATCGGGAAAATATGGAAATTTAATGAGATTCAATATAAAACATCAGAATTTGTAGCAAAAAAATGAAAACCCTTAAAACAGAAAGCAATCCCCACATATTTGGTATTTCCGTGAAGGGAATTTAATTTCTGGCGAATTTCCGAAGACCGATTCGAAAAATATTCAAAATTGCCCGAGAAATCGGGAAAATATGGAAATTTAATGAGTGTGAATACAAAACATCAGAATTTGTAGCAAAAAAATGAAAACCCTTAAAACAGAAAGCAATCCCCACATATTTGGTATTTCCCTGCAGGGATTTTAATTTCTAGCGAATTTCCGAAGACTTTTTCGAAAAATATTCAAAATTGCCCGAGAAATCGGGAAAATATGGAAATTTAATGAGATTCAATATAAAACATCAGAATTTGTAGCAAAAAAATGAAAACCCTTAAAACAGAAAGCAATCCCCACATATTTGGTATTTCCGTGAAGGGAATTTAATTTCTGGCGAATTTCCGAAGACCGATTCGAAAAATATTCAAAATTGCCCGAGAAATCGGGAAAATATGGAAATTTAATGAGATTCAATATAAAACATCAGAATTTGTAGCAAAAAAATGAAAACCCTTAAAACAGAAAGCAATCCCCACATATTTGGTATTTCCGTGTAGGGAATTTAATTTCTAGCGAATTTCCGAAGACCTTTTGGAAAAATATTCAAAATTGCCCGAGAACTCGGGAAAATATGAAAATTTAATGAGATTAATACAAAACATCAGAATTTGTAGCAAAAAAATGAAAACCCTTAAAACAGAAAGCAATCCCCACATATTTGGTATTTCCGTGTAGGGAATTTAATTTCTAGCGATTTACCGAAGACCTTTTCGAAAAATATTCAAAATTGTCCGAGAAATCGGGAAAATATGGAAATTTAATGAGATTCAATACAAAACATCAGAATTTGTAGCAAAAAAATGAAAACCCTTAAAACAGAAAGCAATCCCCACATATTTGGTATTTCCGTGTAGGGAATTTAATTTCAAGCGAATTTCCGAAGACCTTTTGGAAAAATATTCAAAATTGCCCGAGAAATCGGGAAAATATGAAAATTTAATGAGATTAATACAAAACATCAGAATTTGTAGCAAAAAAATGAAAACCCTTAAAACAGAAAGCAATCCCCACATATTTGGTATTTCCGTGTAGGGAATTTAATTTCTAGCGATTTACCGAAGACCTTTTCGAAAAATATTCAAAATTGCCCGAGAAATCGGGAAAATATGGAAATTTAATGACATTCAATACAAAACATCAGTATTTGGAGCAAAAAAATGAAAACCCTTAAAACAGAAAGCAATCCCCACATATTTGGTATTTCCGTGTAGGGAATTTAATTTCTAGCGAATTTCCGAAGACCTTTTCGAAAAATATTCAAAATTGCCCGAGAAATCGGGAAAATATGGAAATTTAATGACATTCAATACAAAACATCAGTATTTGGAGCAAAAAAATGAAAACCCTTAAAACAGAAAGCAATCCCCACATATTTTGTATCTCCGTGTAGGGAATTTAATTTCTAGCGAATTTCCGAAGACCTTTTCGAAAAATATTCAAAATTGCCCGAGAAATCGGGAAAATATGGAAATTTAATGAGTGTGAATACAAAACATCAGAATTTGTAGCAAAAAAATGAAAACCCTTAAAACAGAAAGCAATCCCCACATATTTGGTATTTCCATGTAGGGAATTTAATTTCTAGCGAATTTCCGAAGACCTTTTCGAAAAATATTCAAAATTGCCCAAGAAATCGGGAAAATATGGAAATTTAATGAGATTCAATACAAAACATCAGAATTTGTAGCAATAAAATGAAAAGCCTTAAAACAGAAAGCAATCCCCACATATTTGGTATTTCCGTGTAGGGAATTTAATTTCTAGCGATTTACCGAAGACCTTTTCGAAAAATATTCAAAATTGCCCGAGAAATCGGGAAAATATGGAAATTTAATGAGATTCAATACAAAACATCAGAATTTCTAGCAAAAAAATGAAAACCCTTAAAACTGAAAGCAATCCCCACATATTTGGTATTTCCGTGAAGGGAATTTGATTTCTGGCGAATTTCCGAAGACCTTTTCGAAAAATATTCAAAATTGCCCGAGAAATCGGGAAAATATGGAAATTTAATGAGATTCAATATAAAACATCAGAATTTGTAGCAAAAAAATGAAAACCCTTAAAACAGAAAGCAATCCCCACATATTTGGTATTTCCGTGAAGGGAATTTAATTTCTGGCGAATTTCCGAAGACCGATTCGAAAAATATTCAAAATTACCCCAGAAATCAGGAAAATATGGAAATTTAATGAGATTCAATGCAAAACATCAGAATTTGTAGCAAAAAAATGAAAACCCTTAAAACAGAAAGCAATCCCCACATATTTGGTATTTCCGTGAAGGGAATTTAATTTCTAGCGAATTTCCGAAGACCTTTTCGAAAAATATTCAAAATTGCCCGACAAATCGGGAAAATATGGAAATTTAATGAGATTCAATATAAAACATAAGAATTTGTAGCAAAAAAATGAAAACCCTTAAAACAGAAAGCAATCCCCACATATTTGGTATTTCCGTGAAGGGAATTTAATTTCTGGCGAATTTCCGAAGACCTTTTCGAAATATATTCAAAATTACCCGAGAAATCGGGAAAATATGGAAATTTAATGAGAGTCAATACAAAACATCAGAATTTGTAGCAAAAAAATGAAAACCCGTAAAACAGAAAGCAATCCCCACATAGTTGGTATTTCCGTGAAGGGAATTTAATTTCTGGCGAATTTCTGAAGACCGATTCGAAAAATATTCAAAATTAGCCCAGAAATCAGGAAAATATGGAAATTTAATGAGATTCAATGCAAAACATCAGAATTTGTAGCAAAAAAATGAAAACCCGTAAAACAGAAAGCAATCCCCACATATTTGGTATTTCCGTGAAGGGAATTTAATTTCTGGCGAATTTCCGAAGACCTTTTCGAAAAATATTCAAAATTGCCCGAGAAATCGGGAAAATATGGAAATTTAATGAGATTCAATATAAAACATCAGAATTTGTAGCAAAAAAATGAAAACCCTTAAAACAGAAAGCAATCCCCACATATTTGGTATTTCCGTGTAGGGAATTTAATTTCTAGCGAATTTCCGAAGACCTTTTCGAAAAATATTCAAAATTGCCCGAGAAATCGGGAAAATATGGAAATTTAATGAGAGTCAATACAAAACATCAGAATTTGTAGCAAAAAAATGAAAACCCGTAAAACAGAAAGCAATCCCCACATATTTGGTATTTCCGTGAAGGGAATTTAATTTCTGGCGAATTTCCGAAGACCTTTTCGAAAAATATTCAAAATTGCCCGAGAAATCGGGAAAATATGGAAATTTAATGAGATTCAATATAAAACATCAGAATTTGTAGCAAAAAAATGAAAACCCTTAAAACAGAAAGCAATCCCCACATATTTGGTATTTCCGTGAAGGGAATTTAATTTCTGGCGAATTTCCGAAGACCGATTCGAAAAATATTCAAAATTACCCCAGAAATCAGGAAAATATGGAAATTTAATGAGATTCAATGCAAAACATCAGAATTTGTAGCAAAAAAATGAAAACCCTTAAAACAGAAAGCAATCCCCACATATTTGGTATTTCCGTGTAGGGAAATTAATTTCTAGCGAATTTCCGAAGACCTTTTCGAAAAATATTCAAAATTGCCCGACAAATCGGGAAAATATGGAAATTTAATGAGATTCAATATAAAACATAAGAATTTGTAGCAAAAAAATGAAAACCCTTAAAACAGAAAGCAATCCCCACATATTTGGTATTTCCGTGAAGGGAATTTAATTTCTGGCGAATTTCCGAAGACCTTTTCGAAATATATTCAAAATTACCCTAGAAATCGGGAAAATATGGAAATTTAATGAAATTCAATGCAAAACATCAGAATTTGTAGCAAAAAAATGAAATCCCTTAAAACAGAAAGCAATCCCCACATATTTGGTATTTCCGTGTAGGGAATTAAATTTCTAGTGAATTTCCGAAGACCTTTTCGAAAAATATTCAAAATTGCCCGAGAAATCGGGAAAATATGGAAATTTAATGAGATTCAATACAAAACATCAGAATTTGTAGCAAAAAAATGAAAACCCTTAAAATAGAAAGCAATCCCCACATATTTGGTATTTCCGTGTAGGGAATTTAATTTCTAGCGAATTTCCGAAGACCTTTTCGAAAAATATTCAAAATTGCCCGAGAAATCGGGAAAATATGGAATTTAATGAAAGTCAATACAAAACATCAGAATATGTAGCAAAAAAATGAAAACCCGTAAAACAGAAAGCAATCTCCACATATTTGGTATTTCCGTGTAGGGAATTTAATTTCTAGCGAATTTCCGAAGACCTTTTCGAAAAATATTCAAAATTACCCGAGAAATCGGGAAAATATGGAAATTTAATGAGATTCAATGCAAAACTTCAGAATTTGTAGCAAAAAAATGAAATCCATTAAAACAGAAAGCAATCCCCACATATTTGGTATTTCCGTGTAGGGAATTTGATTTCTAGCGAATTTCCGAAGACCTTTTCGAAAAATATTCAAAATTGCCCGAGAAATCGGGAAAATATTGGAATTTAATGAGATTCAATACAAAACATCAGAATTTGTAGCAAAAAAATGGAAACCCTTAAAACAAAAGCAATTCCCACATATTTGATATTTCCGTGTAGGGAATTTAATTTCTAGCGAATTTCCGAAGACCTTTACGAAAAATATTCAAAATTGCCGGAGAAATCGGGAAAATATGGAAATTTAATGAGATTCAATACAAAACATCAGAATTTGTAGCAAATAAAATGAAAACCCTTAAAACAAAAGCAATTCCCACATATTTGATATTTCCGTGTAGGGAATTTAATTTCTAGCGAATTTCCGAAAACCTTTTCGGAAAATATTCAAAATTGCCCGAGAAATCGGGAAAATATGGAAATTTAATGAGAGTCAATACAAAACATCAGAATTTGTAGCAAAAAAATGAAAACCCTTAAAACAGAAAGCAATCCCCACATATTTGGTATTTCCGTGTAGGGAATTTAATTTCTAGCGAATTTCCGAAGACTTTTTCGAAAAATATTCAAAATTGCCGGAGAAATCGGGAAAATATGGCAATTTGATTAGATTCAATACAAAACATCAGAATTTGTAGCAAAAATATGAAAACCCTTAAAATTGAAAGCAATCCCCACATATTTGGTATTTCCGTGTAGGGAATTTAATTTCTATCGATTTACCGAAGACCTTTTCGAAAAATATTCAAAATTGCCCGAGAAATCGTAAAAATATGGAAATTTAATGAGATTCAATACAAAACATCAGAATTTGTAGCAAAGAAATGAAAACCCTTAAAACTGAAAGCAATCCCCACATATTTGGTATTTCCGAGTAGGGAATTTAATTTGTAGCGAATTTCCGACGACCATTTCGAAAAATATTTAAAATTGCCCGAGAAATCGGGAAACTATGGAAATTTAATGAGATTCAATACAAAACATCAGAATTTGTAGCAAAAAAATGAAAACCCTTAAAACTGAAAGCAATCCCCACACATTTGGTATTTCCATGTAGGGAATTTAATTTCTAGCGAATTTCCGAAGACCTTTTCGAAAAATATTTAAAATTGCCCGAGATATCGGGAAAATATGGAAATTTAATGAGATTCAATACAAAACATCAGAATTTGTAGCAAAAAAATGAAAACCCTTAAAATTGAAAGCAATCCCCACATATTTGGTATGTCCATGTAGAGAATTTAATTTCTATCGATTTACCGAAGACCTTTTAATTTCTATCGATTTACCGAAGACCGAGAAATCGGGAAAATATGGAATTTAATGAGAGTCAATACAAAACATCAGAATATGTAGCAAAAAAATGAAAACTCGTAAAACAGAAAGCAATCTCCACATATTTGGTATTTCCGTGTAGGGAATTTAATTTCTAGCGAATTTCCGAAGACCTTTTCGAAAAATATTCAAAATTGCCCGAGAAATCGGGAAAATATGGAAATTTAATGAGATTCAATACAAAACATCAGAATTTGTAGCAAAAAAATGAAAACCCTTAAAACCGAAAGCAATCCGCACATATTTGGTATCTCCGTTCTAGCGAATTTCCGAAGACCTTTTCGAAAAATATTCAAAATTGCCCGAGAAATCGGGAAAATATGGAAATTTAATGAGAGTCAATACAAAACATGAGAATTTGTAGCAAAAAAATGAAAACCCGTAAAACAGAAAGCAATCCCCACATATTTAGTATTTCCGTGTAGGGAATTTGATTTCTAGCGAATTTCCGAAGACCTTTTCGAAAAATATTCAAAATTGCCCGAGAAATCGGGAAAATATTGGAATTTAATGAGATTCAATACAAAACATCAGAATTTGTAGCAAAAAAATGGAAACCCTTAAAACAAAAGCAATTCCCACATATTTGATATTTCCGTGTAGGGAATTTAATTTCTAGCGAATTTCCGAAGACCTTTACGAAAAATATTCAAAATTGCCGGAGAAATCGGGAAAATATGGAAATTTAATGAGAGTCAATACAAAACATCAGAATTTGTAGCAAAAAAATGAAAACCCGTAAAACAGAAAGCAATCCCCACATATTTGGTATTTCCGTGAAGGGAATTTAATTTCTGGCGAATTTCCGAAGACCTTTTCGAAAAATATTCAAAATTACCCGAGAAATCGGGAAAATATGGAAATTTAATGAGATTCAATGCAAAACTTCAGAATTTGTAGCAAAAAAATGAAATCCATTAAAACAGAAAGCAATCCCCACATATTTGGTATTTCCGTGTAGGGAATTTGATTTCTAGCGAATTTCCGAAGACCTTTTCGAAAAATATTCAAAATTGCCCGAGAAATCGGGAAAATATTGGAATTTAATGAGATTCAATACAAAACATCAGAATTTGTAGCAAAAAAATGGAAACCCTTAAAACAAAAGCAATTCCCACATATTTGATATTTCCGTGTAGGGAATTTAATTTCTAGCGAATTTCCGAAGACCTTTACGAAAAATATTCAAAATTGCCGGAGAAATCGGGAAAATATGGAAATTTAATGAGATTCAATACAAAACATCAGAATTTGTAGCAAAAAAATGAAAACCCTTAAAACCGAAAGCAATCCGCACATATTTGGTATCTCCGTTCTAGCGAATTTCCGAAGACCTTTTCGAAAAATATTCAAAATTACCCGAGAAATCGGGAAAATATGGAAATTTAATGAGATTCAATGCAAAACTTCAGAATTTGTAGCAAAAAAATGAAATCCATTAAAACAGAAAGCAATCCCCACATATTTGGTATTTCCGTGTAGGGAATTTGATTTCTAGCGAATTTCCGAAGACCTTTTCGAAAAATATTCAAAATTGCCCGAGAAATCGGGAAAATATTGGAATTTAATGAGATTCAATACAAAACATCAGAATTTGTAGCAAAAAAATGGAAACCCTTAAAACAAAAGCAATTCCCACATATTTGATATTTCCGTGTAGGGAATTTAATTTCTAGCGAATTTCCGAAGACCTTTACGAAAAATATTCAAAATTGCCGGAGAAATCGGGAAAATATGGAAATTTAATGAGATTCAATACAAAACATCAGAATTTGTAGCAAATAAAATGAAAACCCTTAAAACAGAAAGCAACCCCCACATATTTGGTATTTCCGTGTAGGGAATTTAATTTCTAGCGAATTTCCGAAAACCTTTTCGGAAAATATTCAAAATTGCCCGAGAAATCGGGAAAATATGGAAATTTAATGAGAGTCAATACAAAACATCAGAATTTGTAGCAAAAAAATGAAAACCCTTAAAAGAGAAAGCAATCCCCACATATTTGGTATTTCCGTGTAGGGAATTTAATTTCTAGCGAATTTCCGAAGACTTTTTCGAAAAATATTCAAAATTGCCGGAGAAATCGGGAAAATATGGCAATTTGATTAGATTCAATACAAAACATCAGAATTTGTAGCAAAAATATGAAAACCCTTAAAATTGAAAGCAATCCCCACATATTTGGTATTTCCGTGTAGGGAATTTAATTTCTATCGATTTACCGAAGACCTTTTCGAAAAATATTCAAAATTGCCCGAGAAATCGTAAAAATATGGAAATTTAATGAGATTCAATACAAAACATCAGAATTTGTAGCAAAGAAATGAAAACCCTTAAAACTGAAAGCAATCCCCACATATTTGGTATTTCCGAGTAGGGAATTTAATTTGTAGCGAATTTCCGACGACCATTTCGAAAAATATTTAAAATTGCCCGAGAAATCGGGAAACTATGGAAATTTAATGAGATTCAATACAAAACATCAGAATTTGTAGCAAAAAAATGAAAACCCTTAAAACTGAAAGCAATCCCCACACATTTGGTATTTCCATGTAGGGAATTTAATTTCTAGCGAATTTCCGAAGACCTTTTCGAAAAATATTTAAAATTGCCCGAGAAATCGGGAAAATATGGAAATTTAATGAGATTCAATACAAAACATCAGAATTTGTAGCAAAAAAATGAAAACCCTTAAAATTGAAAGCAATCCCCACATATTTGGTATGTCCATGTAGAGAATTTAATTTCTATCGATTTACCGAAGACCTTTTAATTTCTATCGATTTACCGAAGACCGAGAAATCGGGAAAATATGGAATTTAATGAGAGTCAATACAAAACATCAGAATATGTAGCAAAAAAATGAAAACTCGTAAAACAGAAAGCAATCTCCACATATTTGGTATTTCCGTGTAGGGAATTTAATTTCTAGCGAATTTCCGAAGACCTTTTCGAAAAATATTCAAAATTGCCCGAGAAATCGGGAAAATATGGAAATTTAATGAGATTCAATACAAAACATCAGAATTTGTAGCAAAAAAATGAAAACCCTTAAAACCGAAAGCAATCCGCACATATTTGGTATCTCCGTTCTAGCGAATTTCCGAAGACCTTTTCGAAAAATATTCAAAATTGCCCGAGAAATCGGGAAAATATGGAAATTTAATGAGAGTCAATACAAAACATCAGAATTTGTAGCAAAAAAATGAAAACCCTTAAAACAGAAAGCAATCCCCACATATTTAGTATTTCCGTGAAGGGAATTTAATTTCTGGCGAATTTCCGAAGACCTTTTCGAAAAATATTCAAAATTACCCGAGAAATCGGGAAAATATTGGAATTTAATGAGATTCAATACAAAACATCAGAATTTGTAGGAAAAAAATGGAAACCCTTAAAACAGAAAGCAACCCCCACATATTTGGTATTTCCGTGTAGGGAATTTAATTTCTAGCGAATTTCCGAAGACCTTTTCGGAAAATATTCAAAATTGCCCGAGAAATCGGGAAAATATGGAAATTTAATGAGAGTCAATACAAAACATCAGAATTTGTAGCAAAAAAATGAAAACCCTTAAAACAGAAAGCAATCCCCACATATTTGGTATTTCCGTGTAGGGAATTTAATTTCTAGCGAATTTCCGAAGACTTTTTCGAAAAATATTCAAAATTGCCGGAGAAATCGGGAAAATATGGCAATTTAATTAGATTCAATACAAAACATCAGAATTTGTAGCAAAAATATGAAAACCCTTAAAATTGAAAGCAATCCCCACATATTTGGTATTTCCGTGTAGGGAATTTAATTTCTAGCGAATTTCCGAAGACCTTTACGAAAAATATTCAAAATTGCCGGAGAAATCGGGAAAATATGGAAATTTAATGAGATTCAATACAAAACATCAGAATTTGTAGCAAATAAAATGAAAACCCTTAAAACAGAAAGCAACCCCCACATATTTGGTATTTCCGTGTAGGGAATTTAATTTCTAGCGAATTTCCGAAAACCTTTTCGGAAAATATTCAAAATTGCCCGAGAAATCGGGAAAATATGGAAATTTAATGAGAGTCAATACAAAACATCAGAATTTGTAGCAAAAAAATGAAAACCCTTAAAAGAGAAAGCAATCCCCACATATTTGGTATTTCCGTGTAGGGAATTTAATTTCTAGCGAATTTCCGAAGACTTTTTCGAAAAATATTCAAAATTGCCGGAGAAATCGGGAAAATATGGCAATTTGATTAGATTCAATACAAAACATCAGAATTTGTAGCAAAAATATGAAAACCCTTAAAATTGAAAGCAATCCCCACATATTTGGTATTTCCGTGTAGGGAATTTAATTTCTATCGATTTACCGAAGACCTTTTCGAAAAATATTCAAAATTGCCCGAGAAATCGTAAAAATATGGAAATTTAATGAGATTCAATACAAAACATCAGAATTTGTAGCAAAGAAATGAAAACCCTTAAAACTGAAAGCAATCCCCACATATTTGGTATTTCCGAGTAGGGAATTTAATTTGTAGCGAATTTCCGAAGACTTTTTCGAAAAATATTCAAAATTGCCGGAGAAATCGGGAAAATATGGCAATTTGATTAGATTCAATACAAAACATCAGAATTTGTAGCAAAAATATGAAAACCCTTAAAATTGAAAGCAATCCCCACATATTTGGTATTTCCGTGTAGGGAATTTAATTTCTATCGATTTACCGAAGACCTTTTCGAAAAATATTCAAAATTGCCCGAGAAATCGTAAAAATATGGAAATTTAATGAGATTCAATACAAAACATCAGAATTTGTAGCAAAGAAATGAAAACCCTTAAAACCGAAAGCAATCCGCACATATTTGGTATCTCCGTTCTAGCGAATTTCCGAAGACCTTTTCGAAAAATATTCAAAATTACCCGAGAAATCGGGAAAATATGGAAATTTAATGAGATTCAATGCAAAACTTCAGAATTTGTAGCAAAAAAATGAAATCCATTAAAACAGAAAGCAATCCCCACATATTTGGTATTTCCGTGTAGGGAATTTAATTTCTAGCGAATTTCCGAAAACCTTTTCGGAAAATATTCAAAATTGCCCGAGAAATCGGGAAAATATGGAAATTTAATGAGAGTCAATACAAAACATCAGAATTTGTAGCAAAAAAATGAAAACCCTTAAAAGAGAAAGCAATCCCCACATATTTGGTATTTCCGTGTAGGGAATTTAATTTCTAGCGAATTTCCGAAGACTTTTTCGAAAAATATTCAAAATTGCCGGAGAAATCGGGAAAATATGGCAATTTGATTAGATTCAATACAAAACATCAGAATTTGTAGCAAAAATATGAAAACCCTTAAAATTGAAAGCAATCCCCACATATTTGGTATTTCCGTGTAGGGAATTTAATTTCTATCGATTTACCGAAGACCTTTTCGAAAAATATTCAAAATTGCCCGAGAAATCGTAAAAATATGGAAATTTAATGAGATTCAATACAAAACATCAGAATTTGTAGCAAAGAAATGAAAACCCTTAAAACCGAAAGCAATCCGCACATATTTGGTATCTCCGTTCTAGCGAATTTCCGAAGACCTTTTCGAAAAATATTCAAAATTACCCGAGAAATCGGGAAAATATGGAAATTTAATGAGATTCAATGCAAAACTTCAGAATTTGTAGCAAAAAAATGAAATCCATTAAAACAGAAAGCAATCCCCACATATTTGGTATTTCCGTGTAGGGAATTTGATTTCTAGCGAATTTCCGAAGACCTTTTCGAAAAATATTCAAAATTGCCCGAGAAATCGGGAAAATATGGCAATTTGATTAGATTCAATACAAAACATCAGAATTTGTAGCAAAAATATGAAAACCCTTAAAATTGAAAGCAATCCCCACATATTTGGTATTTCCGTGTAGGGAATTTAATTTCTATCGATTTACCGAAGACCTTTTCGAAAAATATTCAAAATTGCCCGAGAAATCGTAAAAATATGGAAATTTAATGAGATTCAATACAAAACATCAGAATTTGTAGCAAAGAAATGAAAACCCTTAAAACCGAAAGCAATCCGCACATATTTGGTATCTCCGTTCTAGCGAATTTCCGAAGACCTTTTCGAAAAATATTCAAAATTACCCGAGAAATCGGGAAAATATGGAAATTTAATGAGATTCAATGCAAAACTTCAGAATTTGTAGCAAAAAAATGAAATCCATTAAAACAGAAAGCAATCCCCACATATTTGGTATTTCCGTGTAGGGAATTTGATTTCTAGCGAATTTCCGAAGACCTTTTCGAAAAATATTCAAAATTGCCCGAGAAATCGGGAAAATATTGGAATTTAATGAGATTCAATACAAAACATCAGAATTTGTAGCAAAAAAATGGAAACCCTTAAAACAAAAGCAATTCCCACATATTTGATATTTCCGTGTAGGGAATTTAATTTCTAGCGAATTTCCGAAGACCTTTACGAAAAATATTCAAAATTGCCGGAGAAATCGGGAAAATATGGAAATTTAATGAGATTCAATACAAAACATCAGAATTTGTAGCAAATAAAATGAAAACCCTTAAAACAGAAAGCAACCCCCACATATTTGGTATTTCCGTGTAGGGAATTTAATTTCTAGCGAATTTCCGAAAACCTTTTCGGAAAATATTCAAAATTGCCCGAGAAATCGGGAAAATATGGAAATTTAATGAGAGTCAATACAAAACATCAGAATTTGTAGCAAAAAAATGAAAACCCTTAAAAGAGAAAGCAATCCCCACATATTTGGTATTTCCGTGTAGGGAATTTAATTTCTAGCGAATTTCCGAAGACTTTTTCGAAAAATATTCAAAATTGCCGGAGAAATCGGGAAAATATGGCAATTTGATTAGATTCAATACAAAACATCAGAATTTGTAGCAAAAATATGAAAACCCTTAAAATTGAAAGCAATCCCCACATATTTGGTATTTCCGTGTAGGGAATTTAATTTCTATCGATTTACCGAAGACCTTTTCGAAAAATATTCAAAATTGCCCGAGAAATCGTAAAAATATGGAAATTTAATGAGATTCAATACAAAACATCAGAATTTGTAGCAAAGAAATGAAAACCCTTAAAACTGAAAGCAATCCCCACATATTTGGTATTTCCGAGTAGGGAATTTAATTTGTAGCGAATTTCCGACGACCATTTCGAAAAATATTTAAAATTGCCCGAGAAATCGGGAAACTATGGAAATTTAATGAGATTCAATACAAAACATCAGAATTTGTAGCAAAAAAATGAAAACCCTTAAAACTGAAAGCAATCCCCACACATTTGGTATTTCCATGTAGGGAATTTAATTTCTAGCGAATTTCCGAAGACCTTTTCGAAAAATATTTAAAATTGCCCGAGAAATCGGGAAAATATGGAAATTTAATGAGATTCAATACAAAACATCAGAATTTGTAGCAAAAAAATGAAAACCCTTAAAATTGAAAGCAATCCCCACATATTTGGTATGTCCATGTAGAGAATTTAATTTCTATCGATTTACCGAAGACCTTTTAATTTCTATCGATTTACCGAAGACCGAGAAATCGGGAAAATATGGAATTTAATGAGAGTCAATACAAAACATCAGAATATGTAGCAAAAAAATGAAAACTCGTAAAACAGAAAGCAATCTCCACATATTTGGTATTTCCGTGTAGGGAATTTAATTTCTAGCGAATTTCCGAAGACCTTTTCGAAAAATATTCAAAATTGCCCGAGAAATCGGGAAAATATGGAAATTTAATGAGATTCAATACAAAACATCAGAATTTGTAGCAAAAAAATGAAAACCCTTAAAACCGAAAGCAATCCGCACATATTTGGTATCTCCGTTCTAGCGAATTTCCGAAGACCTTTTCGAAAAATATTCAAAATTGCCCGAGAAATCGGGAAAATATGGAAATTTAATGAGAGTCAATACAAAACATCAGAATTTGTAGCAAAAAAATGAAAACCCTTAAAACAGAAAGCAATCCCCACATATTTAGTATTTCCGTGAAGGGAATTTAATTTCTGGCGAATTTCCGAAGACCTTTTCGAAAAATATTCAAAATTACCCGAGAAATCGGGAAAATATTGGAATTTAATGAGATTCAATACAAAACATCAGAATTTGTAGGAAAAAAATGGAAACCCTTAAAACAGAAAGCAACCCCCACATATTTGGTATTTCCGTGTAGGGAATTTAATTTCTAGCGAATTTCCGAAGACCTTTTCGGAAAATATTCAAAATTGCCCGAGAAATCGGGAAAATATGGAAATTTAATGAGAGTCAATACAAAACATCAGAATTTGTAGCAAAAAAATGAAAACCCTTAAAACAGAAAGCAATCCCCACATATTTGGTATTTCCGTGTAGGGAATTTAATTTCTAGCGAATTTCCGAAGACTTTTTCGAAAAATATTCAAAATTGCCGGAGAAATCGGGAAAATATGGCAATTTAATTAGATTCAATACAAAACATCAGAATTTGTAGCAAAAATATGAAAACCCTTAAAATTGAAAGCAATCCCCACATATTTGGTATTTCCGTGTAGGGAATTTAATTTCTATCGATTTACCGAAGACCTTTTCGAAAAATATTCAAAATTGCCCGAGAAATCGTAAAAATATGGAAATTTAATGAGATTCAATACAAAACATCAGAATTTGTAGCAAAGAAATGAAAACCCGTAAAACAAAAGCAATTCCCACATATTTGATATTTCCGTGTAGGGAATTTAATTTCTAGCGAATTTCCGAAGACCTTTACGAAAAATATTCAAAATTGCCCGAGAAATCGGGAAAATATGGAAATTTAATGAGATTCAATACAAAACATCAGAATTTGTAGCAAAAAAAATGAAAACCCTTAAAACAGAAAGCAACCCCCACATATTTGGTATTTCCGTGTAGGGAATTTAATTTCTAGCGAATTTCCGAAGACCTTTTCGGAAAATATTCAAAATTGCCCGAGAAATCGGGAAAATATGGAAATTTAATGAGAGTCAATACAAAACATCAGAATTTGTAGCAAAAAAATGAAAACCCTTAAAACAGAAAGCAATCCCCACATATTTGGTATTTCCGTGTAGGAAATTTAATTTCTAGCGAATTTCCGAAGACTTTTTCGAAAAATATTCAAAATTGCCGGAGAAATCGGGAAAATAGTGCAATTTAATTAGATTCAATACAAAACATCAGAATTTGTAGCAAAAATATGAAAACCCTTAAAATTGAAAGCAATCCCCACATATTTTGTATTTCCGTGTAGGGAATTTAATTTCTATCGATTTACCGAAGACCTTCTCGAAAAATATTCAAAATTGCCCGAGAAATCGTAAAAATATGGAAATTTAATGAGATTCAATACAAAACATCAGAATTTGTAGCAAAGAAATGAAAACCCTTAAAACAAAAGCAATTCCCACATATTTGATATTTCCGTGTAGGGAATTTAATTTCTAGCGAATTTCCGAAGACCTTTACGAAAAATATTCAAAATTGCCCGATAAATCGGGAAAATATGGAAATTTAATGAGATTCAATACAAAACATCAGAATTTGTAGCAAAAAAAATGAAAACCCTTAAAACAGAAAGCAACCCCCACATATTTGGTATTTCCGTGTAGGGAATTTAATTTCTAGCGAATTTCCGAAGACCTTTTCGGAAAATATTCAAAATTGCCCGAGAAATCGGGAAAATATGGAAATTTAATGAGAGTCAATACAAAACATCAGAATTTGTAGCAAAAAAATTAAAACCCTTAAAACAGAAAGCAATCCCCACATATTTGGTATTTCCGTGTAGGGAATTTAATTTCTAGCGAATTTCCGTAGACTTTTTCGAAAAATATTCAAAATTGCCGGAAAAATCGGGAAAATATGGCAATTTAATTAGATTCAATACAAAACATCAGAATTTGTAGCAAAAATATGAAAACCCTTAAAATTGAAAGCAATCCCCACATATTTGGTATTTCCGTGTAGGGAATTTAATTTCTATCGATTTACCGAAGACCTTTTCGAAAAATATTCAAAATTGCCCGAGAAATCGTAAAAATATGGAAATTTAATGAGATTCAATACAAAACATCAGAATTTGTAGCAAAGAAATGAAAACCCTTAAAACTGAAAGCAATCCCCACATATGTGGTATTTCCGAGTAGGGAATTTAATTTGTAGCGAATTTCCGAAGACCATTTCGAAAAATATTTAAAATTGCCCGAGAAATCGGGAAAATATGGAAATTTAATGAGATTCAATACAAGACATCAGAATTTGTAGCAAAAAAATGAAAACCCTTAAAACTGAAAGCAATCCCCACACATTTGGTATTTCCATGTAGGGAATTTAATTTCTAGCGAATTTCCGAAGACCTTTTCGAAAAATATTCAAAATTGCCCGAGAAATCGGGAAAATATGGAAATTTAATGAGATTCAATACAAAACATCAGAATTTGTAGCAAAAAAAATGAAAACCCTTAAAACAGAAGGGAATCCCCAGATATTTGGTATTTCCGTATAGGGAATTTAATTTCTAGCGAATTTCCGAAGACCTTTTCGAAAAATATTCAAAATTGGCCGAAAAATCGGGAAAATATGGAAATTTAATGAGATTTAATACAAAACATCAGAATTTGTAGCAAAAAAATGAAAACCCTTAAAACAGAAAGCAATCCCCACATATTTGGTATTTCCGTGTAGGGAATGTAATTTCTAGCGAATTCCCGAAGACCTTTTCGAAAAATATTTAAAATTGCCCGAGAAATCGGGAAAATATGGAAATTTATTGAGAGTCAATACAAAACATCAGAATTTGTAGCAAAAAAATGAAAACCCTTAAAACAGAAAGCAATCCCCACATATTTGGTATTTCCCTGCAGGGATTTTAATTTCTAGCGAATTTCCGAAGACTTTTTCGAAAAATATTCAAAATTGCCCGAGAAATCGGGAAAATATGGAAATTTAATGAGATTCAATACAAAACATCAGAATTTGTAGCAAAAAAATGAAAACCCTTAAAATTGAAAGCAATCCCCACATATTTGGTATATCCATGTAGAGAATTTAATTTCTATCGATTTACCGAAGACCTTTTAATTTCTATCGATTTACCGAAGACCGAGAAATCGGGAAAATATGGAAATTTAATGAGATTCAATACAAAAAATCAGAATTTGTAGCAAAAAAATTAAAACCCTTAAAACTGAAAGCAATCCCCACATATTTGGTATTTCCGTGTAGGGAATTTAATATCTAGCAATTTACCGAAGACCTTTTCGAAAAATATTCAAAATTGCCCGAGAAATCGGGAAAATATGGGAATTTAATGAGATTCAATACAAAACATCAGAATTTGTAGCAAAAAAATGAAAACCCATAAAACTGAAAGCAATCCCCACATATTTGGTATTTCCGTGTAGGGAATTTAATTTCTAGCGAATTTCTGAAGATCTTTTCGAAAAATATTCAAAATTGCCCGAGAAATCGGGAAAATAATAAAATTTAATGAGATTCAATACAAAACATCAGAATTTGTAGCAAAAAAATGAAAACCCTTAAAACAGAAAGCAATCCCCACATATTTGGTATTTCCGTGTAGGGAATTTAATTTCTAGCGAATTTCAGAAGACCTTTTCGAAAAATATTCAAAATTGCCCGAGAAATCGGGAAAATATGGAAATTTAATGAGATTCAATACAAAACATCAGAATTTGTAGCAAAAAAATGAAAACCCTTAAAACTGAAAGCAATCCCCACACATTTGGTATTTCCATGTAGGGAATTTAATTTCTAGCGAATTTCCGAAGACCTTTTCGAAAAATATTTAAAATTGCCCCAGAAATCGGGAAAATATGGAAATTTAATGAGATTCAATACAAAACATCAGAATTTGTAGCAAAAAAATGAAAACCCTTAAAACAGAAAGCAATCCCCACATATTTGGTATTTCCGTGTAGGGAATTTAATTTCTAGCGAATTTCCGAAGACCTTTTCGAAAAATATTTAAAATTGCCCGAGAAATCGGGAAAATATGGAAATTTAATGAGAGTCAATACAAAACATCAGAATTTGTAGCAAAAAAATGAAAACCCTTAAAACATAAAGCAATCCCCACATAGTTGGTATTTCCCTGCAGGGATTTTAATTTCTAGCGAATTTCCGAAGACTTTTTCGAAAAATATTCAAATTTGCCCGAGAAATCGGGAAAATATGGAAATTTAATGAGATTCAATACAAAACATCAGAATTTGTAGCAAAAAAATGAAAACCCTTAAAATTGAAAGCAATCCCCACATATTTGGTATATCCATGTAGAGAATTTAATTTCTATCGATTTACCGAAGACCTTCTAATTTCTATCGATTTACCGAAGACCGAGAAATCGGGAAAATATGGAAATTTAATGAGATTCAATACAAAACATCAGAATTTGTAGCAAAAAAATTAAAACCCTTAAAACTGAAAGCAATCCCCACATATTTGGTATTTCCGTGTAGGGAATTTAATATCTAGCGATTTACCGAAGACCTTTTCGAAAAATATTCAAATTTGCCCGAGAAATCGGGAAAATATGGGAATTTAATGAGATTCAATACAAAACATCAGAATTTGTAGCAAAAAAATGAAAACCCATAAAACAGAAAGCAATCCCCACATAGTTGGTATTTCCCTGCAGGGATTTTAATTTCTAGCGAATTTCCGAAGACTTTTTCGAAAAATATTCAAATTTGCCCGAGAAATCGGAAAAATATGGAAATTTAATGAGATTCAATACAAAACATCAGAATTTGTAGCAAAAAAATGAAAACCCTTAAAATTGAAAGCAATTCCCACATATTTGGTATTTCCGTGTACGGAATTTAATTTCTAGCGAATTTCCGAAGACCTTTTCGAAAAATATTCAAAATTGCCCGAGAAATCGGGAAAATATGGAAATTTAATGACATTCAATACAAAACATCAGAATTTGTAGCAAAAAAATGAAAACCCTTAAAACAGAAAGCAATCCCCACATATTTGATATCTCCGTGTACGGAATTTAATTTCTAGCGAATTTCCGAAGACCTTTTCGAAAAATATTCAAAATTGCCCGAGAAATCGGGAAAATATGGAAATTTAATGAGAGTGAATGCAAAACATCAGAATTTGTAGCAAAAAAATGAAAACCCTTAAAACAGAAAGCAATCCCCACATATTTGGTATTTCCGTGTAGGGAATTTAATTTCTAGCGAATTTCCGAAGACCTTTTCGAAAAATATTCAAAATTGCCCAAGAAATCGGGAAACTATGGAAATTTAATGAGATTCAATACAAAACATCAGAATTTGTAGCAATAAAATGAAAACCCTTAAAACAGAAAGCAATCCCCACATATTTGGTATTTCCGTGTAGGGAATTTAATTTCTAGCGATTTACCGAAGACCTTTTCGAAAAATATTCACAATTGCCCGAGAAATCGGGAAAATATGGAAATTTAATGAGATTCAATACAAAACATCAGAATTTGTAGCAAAAAAATGAAAACCCGTAAAACAGAAAGCAATCCCCACATATTTGTTATTTCCGTGTAGGGAATTTAATTTCTAGCGAATTTCCGAAGACCTTTTCGAAAAATATTTAAAATTGCCCGAGAAATCGGGAAAATATGGAAATTTAATGAGAGTCAATACAAAACAGCAGAATTTGTAGCAAAAAAAATGAAAACCCTTAAAACAGAAGGCAATCCCCAGATATTTGGTATTTCCGTATAGGGAATTTAATTTCTAGCGAATTTCCGAAGACCTTTTCGAAAAATATTTAAAATTGCCCGAGAAATCGGGAAAATATGGAAATTTAATGAGATTCAATACAAAACATCAGAATTTGTAGCAAAAAAATGAAAACCCTTAAAACAGAAGGCAATCCCCAGATATTTGGTATTTCCGTATAGGGAATTTAATTTCTACCGAATTTCCGAAGACCTTTTCGAAAAATATTCAAAATTGGCCGAAAAATCGGGAAAATATGGAAATTTAATGAGATTCAATACAAAACATCAGAATTTGTAGCAAAAAAATGAAAACCCTTAAAACAGAAAGCAATCCCCACATATTTGGTATTTCCGTGTAGGGAATTTAATTTCTAGCGAATTTCCGAAGACCTTTTCGAAAAATATTTAAAATTGCCCGAGAAATCGGGAAAATATGGAAATTTAATGAGAGTCAATACAAACCATCAGAATTTGTAGCAAAAAAATGAAAACCCTTAAAACAGAAAGCAATCCCCACATATTTGGTGTTTCCCTGCAGGGATTTTAATTTCTAGCGAATTTCCGAAGACTTTTTCGAAAAATATTCAAAATTGCCCGAGAAATCGGGAAAATATGGAAATTTAATGAGATTCAATACAAAACATCAGAATTTGTAGCAAAAAAATGAAAACCCTTAAAATTGAAAGCAATCCCCACTTATTTGGTATATCCATGTAGAGAATATAATTTCTATCTATTTACCGAAGACCTTTTAATTTCTATCGATTTACCGAAGACCGAGAAATCGGGAAAATATGGAAATTTAATGAGATTCAATACAAAACATCAGAATTTGTAGCAAAAAAATTAAAACCCTTAAAAAAAACTGAAAGCAATCCCCACATATTTGGTATTTCCGTGTAGGGAATTTAATATCTAGCGATTTACCGAAGACCTTTTCGAAAAATATTCAAAATTGCCCGAGAAATCGGGAAAATATGGGAATTTAATGACATTCAATACAAAACATCAGAATTTGTAGCAAAAAAATGAAAACCCTTAAAACTGAAAGCAATCCCCACATATTTGGTATTTCCGTGTTGGGAATTTAATATCTAGCGATTTACCGAAGACCTTTTCGAAAAATATTCACAATTGCCCGAGAAATCGGGAAAATATGGAAATTTAATGACATTCAATACAAAACATCAGAATTTGGAGCAAAAAAATGAAAACCCTTAAAACAGAAAGCAATCCCCACATATTTGGTATTTGCGTGTAGGGAATTTAATTTCTAGCGAATTTCCGAAGACCTTTTCGACAAATATTCAAAATTGCCCGAGAAATCGGGAAAATATGGAAATTTAATGACATTCAATACAAAACATCAGAATTTAGAGCAAAAAAATTAAAACCCTTAAAATTGAAAGCAATCCCCACATATTTGGTATTTCCGTGTAGGGAATTTAATTTCTAGCGAATTTCCGAAGACCTTTTCGAAAAATATTCAAAATTGCCCAAGAAATCGGGAAAATATGGAAATTTAATGAGATGCAATACAAAACATCAGAATTTGTAGCAATAAAATGAAAACCCTTAAAACAGAAAGCAATCCCCACATATTTGGTATTTCCGTGTAGGGAATTTAATTTCTAGCGATTTACCGAAGACCTTTTCGAAAATATTCACAATTGCCCGAGAAATCGGGAAAATATGGAAATTTAATGACATTCAATACAAAACATCAGAATTTAGAGCAAAAAAATTAAAACCCTTAAAATTGAAAGCAATCCCCACATATTTGGTATTTCCGTGTAGGTAATTTAATTTCTAGCGAATTTCCGAAGACCTTTTCGAAAAATATTCAAAATTGCCCAAGAAATCGGGAAAATATGGAAATTTAATGAGATGCAATACAAAACATCAGAATTTGTAGCAATAAAATGAAAACCCTTAAAACAGAAAGCAATCCCCACATATTTGGTATTTCCGTGTAGGGAATTTAATTTCTAGCGATTTACCGAAGACCTTTTCGAAAATATTCACAATTGCCCGAGAAATCGGGAAAATATGGAAATTTAATGAGATTCAATACAAAACATCAGAATTTGTAGCAAAAAAATGAAAACCCTTAAAACTGAAAGCAATCCCCACATATTTGGTATTTCCGTGTAGGGAATTTAATTTCTAGCGAATTTCCGAAGACCTTCTCGAAAATATTTAAAATTGCCCGAGAAAATCGGGGAAATATGGAAATGTAATAAGAATCAATACAAAACATCAGAATTTGTAGCAAAAAATTGAAAACCCTTAAAACTGAAAGCAATCCCCACATATTTGGTATTTCCGTGAAGGGAATTTAATTTCTGGCGAATTTCCGAAGACCTTTTCGAAAAATATTCAAAATTGCCTGAGAAATCGGGAAAATATGGAAATTTAATGAGATTCAATATAAAACATCAGAATTTGTAGCAAAAAAATGAAAACCCTTAAAACAGACAGCAATCCCCACATATTTGGTATTTCCGTGAAGGGAATTTAATTTCTGGCGAATTTCCGAAGGCCGTTTCGAAAAATATTCAAAATTACCCGAGAAATCGGGAAAATATGGAAATTTAATGAGATTCAATGCAAAACATCAGAATTTGTAGGAAAAAAATGAAAACCCTTAAAACAGAAAGCAATCCCCACATATTTGGTATTTCCGTGTAGGGAATTTAATTTCTAGCGAATTTCCGAAGACCTTTTCGAAAAAAATTCAAAATTGCCCGAGAAATCGGGAAAATATGGAAATTTAATGAGATTCAATATAAAACATCAGCATTTGTAGCAAAAAAATGAAAACCCTTAAAACAGAAAGCAATCCCCACATATTTGGTATTTCCGTGAAGGGAATTTAATTTCTGGCGAAATTACGAAGACCTTTTCGAAAAATATTCAAAATTACCCGAGAAAGCGGGAAAATATGGAAATTTAATGAAATTCAATGCAAAACATCAGAATTTGTAGCAAAAAAATGAAATCCCTTAAAACAGAAAGCAATCCCCACATAATTGGTATTTCCGTGTAGGGAATTAAATTTCTAGCGAATTTCCGAAGACCTTTTCGAAAAATATTCAAAATTGCCCGAGAAATCGGGAAAATATGGAAATTTAATGAGATTCAATACAAAACATCAGAATTTGTAGCAAAAAAATGAAAACCCTTAAAACAGAAAGCAATCCCCACATATTTGGTATTTCCGTGTAGGGAATTTAATTTCTAGCGAATTTCCGAAGACCTTTTCGAAAAATATTCAAAATTGCCCGATAAATCGGGAAAATATGGAAATTTAATGAGAGTCAATACGAAACATCAGAATAAGTAGCAAAAAATGAAAACCCGTAAAACAGAAAGCAATCTCCACATATTTGGTATTTCCGTGTAGGGAATTTAATTTCTAGCGAATTTCCGAAGACCTTTTCGAAAAATATTCAAAATTGCCCGAGAAATCGGGAAAATATGGTAATTTAATGAGATTCAATACAAAACATCAGAATTTGTAGCAAAAAAATGAAAACCCTTAAAACAGAAAGCAATCCGCACATATTTGGTATCTCCGTTCTAGCGAATTTCCGAAGACCTTTTCGAAAAATATTCAAAATTGCCCGAGAAATCGGGAAAATATGGAAATTTAATGAGAGTCAATACAAAACATCAGAATTTGTAGCAAAAAAATGAAAACCCGTAAAACAGAAAGCAATCCCCACATATTTGGTATTTCCGTGTAGGGAATTTAATTTCTAGCGAATTTCCGAAGACCTTTTCGGAAAATATTCAAAATTGCCCGAGAAATCGGGAAAATATGGAAATTTAATGAGAGTCAATACAAACCATCAGAATTTGTAGCAAAAAAATGAAAACCCTTAAAACAGAAAGCAATCCCCACATATTTGGTATTTCCGTATAGGGAATTTAATTTCTAGCGAATTTCCGAAGACTTTTTCGAAAAATATTCAAAATTGCCGCAGAAATCGGGAAAATATGGCAATTTAATTAGATTCAATACAAAACATCAGAATTTGTAGCAAAAATATGAAAACCCTTAAAATTGAAAGCAATCCTCACATATTTGGTATATCCATGTAGGGAATTTAATTTCTATCGATTTACCGAAGACCTTTTCGAAAAATATTCAAAATTGCCCGAGTAATCGTAAAAATATGGAAATTTAATGAGATTGTATACAAAACATCAGAATGTGTAGCAAAGAAATGAACACCCTTAAAACTGAAAGCAATTCCCGCATATTTGGTATTTCCGTGTACGGAATTTAATTTCTAGCGATTTACCGAAGACCTTTTCGAAAAATATTCAAAATTGCCCAAGAAATCGGGAAAATATGGAAATTTAATGAGATTCAATACAAAACATGAGCATATGTAGCAAAAAAATGAAAACCCTTAAAACTGAAAGCAATCCCCACATATTTGGTATTTCCGTGTAGGGAATTTAACTTCTAGCGAATTTCCGAAGACCTTTTCGAAAAATATTTAAAATTGCCCAAGAAATCGGGAAAATATGGAAATTTAATGAGATTCAATACAAAACATCAGAATTTGTAGCAACAAAAAATGAAAACCCTTAAAACAGAAGGCAATCCCCAGATATTTGGTATTTCCGTATAGGGAATTTAATTTCTAGCGAATTTCCGAAGACCTTTTCGAAAAATATTTAAATTTGCCCGAGAATTCGGGAAAATATGGAAATTTAATGAGATTCAATACAAAACATCAGAATTTGTAGCAAAAAAATTTAAACCCTTAAAACAGAAAGCAATCCCCACATATTTGGTATTTCCGTGTAGGGAATTTAATTTCTAGCGAATTTCCGAAGACCTTTTCGAAAAATATTTAAAATTGCCCGAAAAATCGGGAAAATATGGAAATTTAATGAGAGTCAATACAAAACATCAGAATTTGTAGCAAAAAAATGAAAACCCTTAAAACAGAAAGCAATCCCCACATATTTGGTATTTCCGTGTAGGGAATTTAATTTCTAGCGATTTAGCGAAGACCTTTTCGAAAAATATTCAAAATTGGCCGAGAAATCGGGAAAATATGGAAATTTAATGAGATTCAATACAAAACATCAGAATTTGTAGCAAAAAAATTGAAACCCTTAAAACAGAAAGCAATCCCCACATATTTGGTATTTCCGTGTAGGGAATTTAATTTCTAGCGAATTTCCGAAGACCTTTTCGAAAAATATTTAAAATTGCCCGAAAAATCGGGAAAATATGGAAATTTAATGAGAGTCAATACAAAACATCAGAATTTGTAGCAAAAAAAATGAAAACCCTTAAAACAGAAAGCAATCCCCACATATTTGGTATTTCCCTGCAGGGATTTTAATTTCTAGCGAATTTCCGAAGACTTTTTCGAAAAATATTCAAAATTGCCCGAGAAATCGGGAAAATATGGAAATTTAATGAGATTCAATACAAAACATCAGAATTTGTAGCAAAAAAATGAAAACCCTTAAAATTGAAAGCAATCCCCACATATTTGGTATATCCATGTAGAGAATTTATTTTCTATCGATTTACCGAAGACCTTTTAATTTCTATCGATTTACCGAAGACCGAGAAATCGGGAAAATATGGAAATTTAATGAGATTCCATACAAAACATCACAATTTGTAGCAAAAAAATTAAAACCCTTAAAACTGAAAGCAATCCCCACATATTTGGTATTTCCGTGTAGGGAATTTAATATCTAGCGATTTACCGAAGACCTTTTCGAAAAATATTCAAAATTGCCCGAGAAATCGGGAAAATATGGGAATATAATGAGATTCAATACAAAACATCAGAATTTGTAGCAAAAAAATGAAAACCCTTAAAACTGAAAGCAATCCCCACATATTTGGTATTTCCGTGTAGGGAATTTAATTTCTAGCGAATTTCTGAAGATCTTTTCGAAAAATATTCAAAATTGCCTGAGAAATCGGGAAAATAATAAATTTTAATGAGATTCAATACAAAACATCAGAATTTGTAGCAAAAAAATGAAAACCCTTAAAACTGAAAGCAATCCCCACATATTTGGTATTTCCGTGTACGGAATTTAATTTCTAGCGAATTTCCGAAGACCTTTTCGAAAAATATTCAAAATTGCCCGAGAAATCGGGAAAATAAGGAAATTTAATGAGATTCAATACAAAACATCAGAATTTGTAGCAAAAACATGAAAACCCTTAAAACTGAAAGCAATCCCCACATATTTGGTATTTCCGTGTAGAAAATTTAATTTCTATCGATTTACCCTTTTCGAAAAATATTCAAAATTGCCGGAGAAATCGGGAAAATATGGAAATTTAATGAGATTCAATACAAAACATCAGAATTTGTAGCAAAAAAATGAAAACCCTTAAAACAGAAAGCAATCCCCACATATTTGGTATTTCCGTGTAGGGAATTTAATTTCTAGGGAATTTCCGAAGACCTTTTCGAAAAATATTTTAAATTGCCCGAGAAATCGGGAAAATATGGAAATTTAATGGGATTCAATACAAAACATCAGAATTTGTAGCAAAAAAATGAAAACCGTTAAAACTGAAAGCAATCCCCACATATTTGGTATTTCCGTGTAGGGAATTTAATTTCTGGCGAATTTCCGAAGACCTTTTCGCAAAATATTCAAAATTGCCCGAGAAATCGGGAAAATAAGGAAATTTAATGAGATTATTTCCGTATAGGGAATTTAATTTCTAGCGCATTTGCGAAGACCTTTTCGAAAAATATTCAAAATTGCCGGAGAAATCGGGAAAATATGGAAACTTAATGAGATTCAATACAAAACATCAGAATTTGTAGCAAAAAAATGAAAACCCTTAAAACAGCAAGCAATCCCCAGATATTTGGAATATCCATGTAGGGAATTTAATTTTTATCGATTTATCGAAGACCTTTTCGAAAAATATTCAAAATTGCCCGAGAAATCGGAAAAATATGGAAATTTAATGAGATTCAATACAAAACATCAGAATTTGTAGCAAAAAAATGAAAACCCTTAAAATTGAAAGCAATCCCCACAATTTTGGTATTTCCGTGTAGGGAGTTTAATTTCTAGCGAATTTCCGTAGACCTTTTCGAAAAATATTCAAATCGGGAAAATATGGAAATTTAATGAGATTCAATACAAAACATCAGAATTTGTAGCAAAAAAATGAAAACCCTTAAAAGTGAAAGCAATCCCCACATATTTGGTATTTCCGTGTAGGGAATTTAATTTCTAGCGAATTTCCGAAGACCTTTTCGAACAATATTCAAAATTGCCCGAGAAATCGGGAAAATAAGGAAATTTAATGAGATTCAATACAAAACATCAGAATTTGTAGCAAAAAAATGAAAACCCTTAAAACTGAAAGCAATCCCCACATATTTGGTATTTCCGTGTAGAAAATTTAATTTCTAGCGCATTTCCGAAGACCTTTTCGAGAAATATTCAAAATTGCCGGAGAAATCGGGAAAATATGGAAGTTTAATGAGATTCAATACAAAACATCAGAATTTGTGGCAAAAAAATGAAAACCCTTAAAACAGAAAGCAATCCCCACATATTTGGTATTTCCGTGTAGGGAATTTAATTTCTAGCGAATTTCCGAAGACCTTTTCGAAAAATATTTAAAATTGCCCGAGAAATCGGGAAAATATGGAAATTTAATGAGATTCAACACAAAACATCAGAATTTGTAGCAAAAAAATGAAAACCCTTAAAACTGAAAGCAATCCCCACAAATTTGGTATTTACGTGTAGGGAATTTAATTTCTAGCGCATTTCCGAAGACTTTTTCGAAAAATATTCAAAATTGCCGGAGAAATCAGAAAAATATGGAAATTTAATGAGATTCAACACAAAACATCAGAATTTGTAGCAAAAAAATGAAAACCCTTAAAACTGAAAGCAATCCCCACATATTTGGTATTTCCGTGTAGGGAATTTAATTTCTAGCGAATTTCCGAAGACCTTTTCGAAAAATATTTAAAATTGCCCGAGAAATCGGGAAAATAAGGAAATTTTAATGAGATTCAATTCAAAACATCAGAATTTGTAGCAAAAAAATGAAAACCCTTAAAACTCAAAGCAATCCCCACATATTTGGTATTTCCGTGTAGGGAATTTAATTTCTACCGCATCTCCGAAGACCTTTTCGAAAAATATTCAAAATTGCCGGAGAAATCGGGAAAATACGGAAATTTAATGAGATTCAATACAAAACATCAGAATTTGTAGCAAAAAAATGAAAACCCTTAAAACAGAAAGCAATCCCCACATATTTGGTATTTCCATGTAGGGAATTTAATTTCTAGCGAATTTCCGATGACCTTTTCGAAAAATATTCAAAATTGCACGAGAAATCGGGAAAATATGGAAATTTAATGAGATTCAATACAAAACTTCAGAATTTGTAGCAAAAAAATGAAAACCCTTAAAACAGAAAGCAATCCCTTACATATTTGTATTTCCGTTTAGGGAATTTAATTTCTAGCGAATTTCCGAAGACCTTTTCGAAAAATATTCAAAATTGCCCGAGAAATCGGAAAATATGGAAATTTAATGAGATTCAATACAAAACATCAGAATTTGTAGCAAAAAAATGAAAACCCTTAAAACTGAAAGCAATCCCCACATATTTGGTATTTCCGTGTACGGAATTTAATTTCTAGCGAATTTCCGAAGACCTTTTCGAAAAATATTCAAAATTGCCCGAGAAATCGGGAAAATATGGAAATTTAATGAGATTCAATACAAAACATCAGAATTGTAGCAAAAACATGAAAACCCTTAAAACTGAAAGCAATCCCCACATATTTGGTATTTCCGTGTAGAAAATTTAATTTCTATCGATTTACCCTTTTCGAAAAATATTCAAAATTGCCGGAGAAATCGGGAAAATATGGAAATTTAATGAGATTCAATACAAAACATCAGAATTTGTAGCAAAAAATGAAAACCCTTAAAACAGAAAGCAATCCCCACATATTTGGTATTTCCGTGTAGGGAATTTAATTTCTAGCGAATTTCCGAAGACCTTTTCGAAAAATATTTTAAATTGCCCGAGAAATCGGGAAAATATGGAAATTTAATGAGATTCAATACAAAACATCAGAATTTGTAGCAAAAAAATGAAAACCCTTAAAACTGAAAGCAATCCCCACATATTTGGTATTTCCGTGTAGGGAATTTAATTTCTAGCGAATTCCGAAGACCTTTTCGAAAAATATTCAAAATTGCCCGAGAAATCGGGAAAATAAGGAAATTTAATGAGATTATTTCCGTGTAGGGAATTTAATTTCTAGCGCATTTGCGAAGACCTTTTCGAAAATATTCAAAATTGCCGGAGAAATCGGGAAAATATGGAAACTTAATGAGATTCAATACAAAACATCAGAATTTGTAGCAAAAAAATGAAAACCCTTAAAACAGCAAGCAATCCCCAGATATTTGGAATATCCATGTAGGGAATTTAATTTTTATCGATTTATCGAAGACCTTTTCGAAAAATATTCAAAATTGCCCGAGAAATCGGAAAAATATGGAAATTTAATGAGATTCAATACAAAACATCAGAATTTGTAGCAAAAAAATGAAAACCCTTCAAATTGAAAGCAATCCCCACAAATTTGGTATTTCCGTGTAGGGAGTTTAATTTCTAGCGAATTTCCGAAGACCTTTTCGAAAAATATTCAAATCGGGAAAATATGGAAATTTAATGAGATTCAATACAAAACATCAGAATTTGTAGCAAAAAAATGAAAACCCTTAAAAGTGAAAGCAATCCCCACATATTTGGTATTTCCGTGTAGGGAATTTAATTTCTAGCGAATTTCCGAAGACCTTTTCGAAAAATATTCAAAATTGCCCGAGAAATCGGGAAAATAAGGAAATTTAATGAGATTCAATACAAAACATCAGAATTTGTAGCAAAAAAATGAAAACCCTTAAAACAGAAAGCAATCCCCACATATTTGGTATTTCCGTGTAGGGAATTTAATTTCTAGCGAATTTCCGAAGACCTTTTCGAAAAATATTTAAAATTGCCCGAGAAATCGGGAAAATATGGAAATTTAATGAGATTCAACACAAAACATCAGAATTTGTAGCAAAAAAATGAAAACCCTTAAAACTGAAAGCAATCCCCACAAATTTGGTATTTACGTGTAGGGAATTTAATTTCTAGCGAATTTCCGAAGACTTTTTCGAAAAATATTCAAAATTGCCGGAGAAATCGGAAAAATATGGAAATTTAATGAGATTCAACACAAAACATCAGAATTTGTAGCAAAAAAATGAAAACCCTTAAAACTGAAAGCAATCCCCACATATTTGGTATTTCCGTGTAGGGAATTTAATTTCTAGCGAATTTCCGAAGACCTTTTCGAAAAATATTTAAAATTGCCCGAGAAATCGGGAAAATAAGGAAATTTTAATGAGATTCAATTCAAAACATCAGAATTTGTAGCAAAAAAATGAAAACCCTTAAAACTCAAAGCAATCCCCACATATTTGGTATTTCCGTGTAGGGAATTTAATTTCTACCGCATTTCCGAAGACCTTTTCGAAAAATATTCAAAATTGCCGGAGAAATCGGGAAAATATGGAAATTTAATGAGATAAAATACAAAACATCAGAATTTGTAGGAAAAAAATGAAAACCCTTAAAACAGAAAGCAATCCCCACATATTTGGTATTTCCGTGTAGGGAATTTAATTTCTAGCGAATTTCCGAAAACATTTTCGAAAAATATTCAAAATTGCACGAGAAATCGGGAAAATATGGAAATTTAATGAGATTCAATACAAAACTTCAGAATTTGTAGCAAAAAAATGAAAACCCTTAAAACAGAAAGCAATCCCTTACATATTTGTATTTCCGTTTAGGGAATTTAATTTCTAGCGAATTTCCGAAGACCTTTTCGAAAAATATTCAAAATTGCCCGAGAAATCGGGAAAATATGGAAATTTAATGAGATTCAATACAAAACATCAGAATTTGTAGCAAAAAAATGAAAACCCTTAAAATTGAAAGCAATCCCCACATATTTGGTATATCCATGTAGAGAATTTAATTTCTATCGATTTACCGAAGATATAGAAATCGGGAAAATATGGAAATTTAATGAGATTCAATACAAAACATCAGAATTTGTAGCAAAAAAATGAAAACCCTTAAAATTGAAAGCAATCCCCACATATTTGGTATTTCCGTGTAGGGAATTTAATTTCTAGCGAATTTCCGAAGACCTTTTCGAAAAATATTCAAATTGGCCGAGAAATCGGGAAAATATTGAAATTTAATGAGATGCAAAACAAAACATCAGAATTTGTAGCAAAAAAATGAAAACCCTTAAAACTGAAAGCAATCCCCACATATTTGGAATTTCTGTGTAGAAAATTTAATTTCTAGCGCATTTCCGAAGACCTTTTCGAAAAATATTCAAAATTGCCGGAGAAATCGGGAAAATATGGAAATTTAATGAGATTCAATACAAAACATCAGAATTTGTAGCAAAAAAATGAAAACCCTTAAAACAGAAAGCAATCCCCACATATTTGGTATTTCCGTATAGGGAATTTAATTTCTAGGGAATTTCCGAAGACCTTTTCGAAAAATATTTAAAATTGCCCGAGAAATCGGGAAAATATGGAAATTTAATGAGATTCAACACAAAACATCAGAATTTGTAGCAAAAAAATGAGAACCCTTAAAACTGAAAACAATCCCCACAAATTTGGTATTTACGTGTAGGGAATTTAATTTCTAGCGCATTTCCGAAGACCTTTTCGAAAAATATTCTAAATTGCCGGAGAAATCGGGAAAATATGGAAATTTAATGAGATTCAATACAAAACATCAGAATTTGTAGCAAAAAAATGAAAACCCTTAAAACAGAAAGCAATCCCCACATATTTGGTATTTCCGTGTAGGGAATTTAGTTTCTAGCGAATTTCCGAAGACCTTTTCGAAAAATATTTAAAATTGCCCGAGAAATCGAGAAAATATGGAAATTTAATGAGATTCAACACAAAACATCAGAATTTGTAGCAAAAAAATGAGAACCCTTAAAACTGAAAGCAATCCCCACATATTTGGTATTTCCGTGTAGGGAATTTAATTTCTAGCGAATTTCCGCAGACCTTTTCGAAAAATATTCAAAATTGCCCTAGAAATCGGGAAAATATGGAAATTTAATGAGATTCAATACAAAACTTCAGAATTTGTAGCAAAAAATTGAAAACCCTTAAAATTGAAAGCAATCCCACATATTTGGTATTTCCGTGTAGGGAATTTAATTTCTAGCGAATTTCCGAAGACCTTTTCGAAAAATATTCAAAATTGCCCTAGAAATCGGGAAAATAAGGAAATTTAATGAGATTCAATACAAAACATCAGAATTTGTAGCAAAAAAATGAAAACCCTTTAAACTGAAAGCAATCCCCACATATTTGGTATTTCCGTGTAGAAAATTTAATTTCTAGCGCATTTCCGAAGACCTTTTCGAAAAATATTCAAAATTGCCGGAAAAATCGGGAAAATATGGAAATTTAATGAGATTCAATACAAAACATCAGAATTTGTAGCAAAAAAATTAAAACCCTTAAAACAGAAAGCAATCCCCACATATTTGGTATTTCCGTGTAGGGAATTTAATTTCTAGCGAATTTCCGAAGACCTTTTCGAAAAATATTTAAAATTGCCCGAGAAATCGGGAAAATATGGAAATTTAATGAGATTCAATTCAAAATATCAGAATTTGTAGCAAAAAAATGAAAACCCTTAAAACTGAAAGCAATCCCCACAAATTTGGTATTTACGTGTAGGGAATTTAATTTCTAGCGCATTTCCGAAGACCTTTTCGAAAAATATTCAAAATTGCCGGAGAAATCGGGAAAATATGGAAATTTAATGAGATTCAATACAAAACATCAGAATTTGTAGCAAAAAAATGAAAACCCTTAAAACAGAAAGCAATCCCCACATATTTGGTATTTCCGTGTAGGGAATTTAATTTCTAGCGAATTTCCGAAGACCTTTTCGAAAAATATTCAAAATTGCCCGAGAAATCGGGAAAATATGGAAATTTAATGAGATTCAATACAAAACTTCAGAATTTGTAGCAAAAAAATGAAAACCCTTAAAACAGAAAGCAATCCCTTACATATTTGTATTTCCGTTTAAGGAATTTAATTTCTAGCGAATTTCCGAAGACCTTTTCGAAAAATATTCAAAATTGCCCGAGAAATCGGGAAAATATGGAAATTTAATGAGATTCAATACAAAACATCAGAATTTGTAGCAAAAAAATGAAAACCCTTAAAATTGAAAGCAATCCCCACATATTTGGTATATCCATGTAGAGAATTTAATTTCTAGCGAATTTCCGCAGACCTTTTCGAAAAATATTCAAAATTGCCCTAGAAATCGAGAAAATATGGAAATTTAATGAGATTCAAAAAACATCAGAATTTGTAGCAAAAAAATGAGAACCCTTAAAACTGAAAGCAATCGCCACATATTTGGTATTTCCGTGTAGGGAATTTAATTTCTAGCGAATTTCCGCAGACCTTTTCGAAAAATATTCAAAATTGCCCTAGAAATCGGGAAAATATGGAAATTTAATGAGATTCAACACAAAACATCAGAATTTGTAGCAAAAAAATGAAAACCCTTAAAACAGAAAGCAATCCCCACATATTTGGTATTTCCGTGTAGGGAATTTAATTTCTAGCGAATTTCCGCAGACCTTTTCGAAAAATATTCAAAATTGCCCGAGAAATCGGGAAAATATAGAAATTTAATGAGATTCAATACAAAACTTCAGAATTTGTAGCAAAAAAATGAAAACCCTTAAAACAGAAAGCAATCCCTTACATATTTGTATTTCCGTTTAGGTAATTTAATTTCTAGCGAATTTCCGAAGACCTTTTCGAAAAATATTCAAAATTGCCCGAGAAATCGAGAAAATATGGAAATTTAATGAGATTCAACACAAAACATCAGAATTTGTAGCAAAAAAATGAGAACCCTTAAAACTGAAAGCAATCGCCACATATTTGGTATTTGCGTGTAGGGAATTTAATTTCTAGCGAATTTCCGCAGACCTTTTCGAAAAATATTCAAAATTGCCCTAGAAATCGGGAAAATATGGAAATTTAATGAGATTCAATACAAAACTTCAGAATTTGTAGCAAAAAAATGAAAACCCTTAAAACAGAAAGCAATCCCTTACATATTTGTATTTCCGTTTAGGGAATTTAATTTCTAGCGAATTTCCGAAGACCTTTTCGAAAAATATTCAAAATTGCCCGAGAAATCGGGAAAATATGGAAATTTAATGAGATTCAATACAAAACATCAGAATTTGTAGCAAAAAAATGAGAACCCTTAAAACTGAAAGCAATCGCCACATATTTGGTATTTCCGTGTAGGGAATTTAATTTCTAGCGAATTTCCGCAGACCTTTTCGAAAAATATTCAAAATTGCCCTAGAAATCGAGAAAATATGGAAATTTAATGAGATTCAACACAAAACATCAGAATTTGTAGCAAAAAAATGAGAACCCTTAAAACTGAAAGCAATCGCCACATATTTGGTATTTCCGTGTAGGGAATTTAATTTCTAGCGAATTTCCGCAGACCTTTTCGAAAAATATTCAAAATTGCCCGAGAAATCGGGAAAATATGGAAATTTAATGAGATTCAATACAAAACTTCAGAATTTGTAGCAAAAAAATGAAAACCCTTAAAACAGAAAGCAATCCCTTACATATTTGTATTTCCGTTTAGGTAATTTAATTTCTAGCGAATTTCCGAAGACCTTTTCGAAAAATATTCAAAATTGCCCGAGAAATCGAGAAAATATGGAAATTTAATGAGATTCAACACAAAACATCAGAATTTGTAGCAAAAAAATGAGAACCCTTAAAACTGAAAGCAATCGCCACATATTTGGTATTTCCGTGTAGGGAATTTAATTTCTAGCGAATTTCCGCAGACCTTTTCGAAAAATATTCAAAATTGCCCTAGAAATCGGGAAAATATGGAAATTTAATGAGATTCAATACAAAACTTCAGAATTTGTAGCAAAAAAATGAAAACCCTTAAAACAGAAAGCAATCCCTTACATATTTGTATTTCCGTTTAGGGAATTTAATTTCTAGCGAATTTCCGAAGACCTTTTCGAAAAATATTCAAAATTGCCCGAGAAATCGGGAAAATATGGAAATTTAATGAGATTCAATACAAAACATCAGAATTTGTAGCAAAAAAATGAAAACCCTTAAAATTGAAAGCAATCCCCACATATTTGGTATATCCATGTAGAGAATTTAATTTCTATCGATTTACCGAAGATATAGAAATCGGGAAAATATGGAAATTTAATGAGATTCAATACAAAACATCAGAATTTGTAGCAAAAAAATGAAAACCCTTAAAATTGAAAGCAATCCCCACATATTTGGTATTTCCGTGGAGGGAATTTAATTTCTAGCGAATTTCCGAAGACCTTTTCGAAAAATATTCAAAATTGCCCTAGAAATCGGGAAAATAAGGAAATTTAATGAGATTAAATACAAAACATCAGAATTTGTAGCAAAAAAATTAAAACCCTTAAAACAGCAAGCAATCCCCACATATTTGGTATTTCCGTGTAGGGAATTTAATTTCTAGCGAATTTCCGAAGACCTTTTCGAAAAATATTTAAAATTGCCCGAGAAATCGGGAAAATATGGAAATTTAATGAAATTCAATTCAAAACATCAGAATTTGTAGCAAAAAAAATGAAAACCCTTAAAACTGAAAGCAATCCCCACAAATTTGATATTTACGTGTAGGGAATTTAATTTCTAGCGCATTTCCGAAGACCTTTTCGAAAAATATTCAAAATTGCCGCAGAAATCGGGAAAATATGGAAATTTAATCAGATTCAATACAAAACATCAGAATTTGTAGCAAAAAAATGAAAACCCTTAAAACAGAAAGCAATCCCCACATATTTGGTATTTCCGTGTAGGGAATTTAATTTCTAGCGAATTTCCGAAGACATTTTCGAAAAATATTTAAAATTGCCCGAGAAATCGGGAAAATATGGAAATTTAATGAGATTCAACACAAAACATCAGAATTTGTAGCAAAAAAATAAGAACCCTTAAAACTGAAAGCAATCCCCACATATTTGGTATTTCCGTGTAGGGAATTTAATTTCTAGCGAATTTCCGAAGACCTTTTCGAAAAATATTCAAAATTGCCCGAGAAATCGGGAAAATAAGGAAATTTAATGAGATTCAATACAAAACATCAGAATTTGTAGCAAAAAAATGAAAACCCTTAAAACTCAAAGCAATCCCCACATATTTGGTATTTCCGTGTAGGGAATTTAATTTCTAGCGCATTTCCGAAGACCTTTTCGTAAAATATTCAAAATTGCCGGAGAAATCGGGATAATATTGAAATTTAATGAGATTCAATACAAAACATCAGAGTTTGTAGCAAAAAAATGAAAACCCTTAAAACTCAAAGCAATCCCCACAAATTTGATATTTACGTGTAGGGAATTTAATTTCTAGCGCATTTCCGAAGACCTTTTCGAAAAATATTCAAAATTGCCCGAGAAATCGGGAAAATAAGGAAATTTAATGAGATTCAATACAAAACATCAGAATTTGTAGCAAAAAAATGAAAACCCTTAAAATTGAAAGCAATCCCCACATATTTGGTATATCCATGTAGAGAATTTAATTTCTATCGATTTACCGAAGATATAGAAATCGGGAAAATATGGAAATTTAATCAGATTCAATACAAAACATCAGAATTTGTAGCAAAAAAATGAAAACCCTTAAAACAGAAAGCAATCCCCACATATTTGGTATTTCCGTGTAGGGAATTTAATTTCTAGCGAATTTCCGAAGACATTTTCGAAAAATATTTAAAATTGCCCGAGAAATCGGGAAAATATGGAAATTTAATGAGATTCAACACAAAACATCAGAATTTGTAGCAAAAAAATAAGAACCCTTAAAACTGAAAGCAATCCCCAAAAATTTGGTATTTCCGTGTAGGGAATTTAATTTCTAGCGAATTTCCGAAGACCTTTTCGAAAAATATTCAAAATTGCCCGAGAACTCGGGAAAATTAGGAAATTTAATGAGATTCAATACAAAACATCAGAATTTGTAGCAAAATAATGAAAACCCTTTAAACTGAAAGCAATCCCCACAAATTTGGTATTTCCGTGTAGGGAATTTAATTTCTAGCGAATTTCCGAAGACATTTTCGAAAAATATTTAAAATTGCCCGAGAAATCGGGAAAATATGGAAATTTAATGAGATTCAACACAAAACATCAGAATTTGTAGCAAAAAAATAAGAACCCTTAAAACTGAAAGCAATCCCCACATATTTGGTATTTCCGTGTAGGGAATTTAATTTCTAGCGAATTTGAAAAATATTTAAAATTGCCCGAGAAATCGGGAAAATAAGGAAATTTAATGAGATTCAATACAAAACATCAGAATTTGTAGCAAAAAAATGAAAACCCTTAAAATTGAAAGCAATCCCCACATATTTGGTATATCCATGTAGAGAATTTAATTTCTATCGATTTACCGAAGATATAGAAATCGGGAAAATATGGAAATTTAATGAGATTCAATACAAAACATCAGAATTTGTAGCAAAAAAATGAAAACCCTTAAAACTGAAAGTAATTCCCACATATTTGGTATTTCCGTGTAGGGAATTTAATTTCTAGCGAATTTCCGAAGACCTTTTCGAAAAATATTCAAAATTGCCCGAGAAATCGGGAAAATAAGGAAATTTAATGAGATTCAATACAAAACATCAGAATTTGTAGCAAAAAAAGAAAACCATTAAAACTGAAAGCAATCCCCACATAATCAGTATTTCCGTGTAGAAAATTTAATTTCTAGCGCATTTCCGAAGACCTTTTCGAAAAATATTTAAAATTGCCCGAGAAATCGGGAAAATATGGAAATTTAATGAGATTCAACACAAAACATCAGAATTTGTAGCAAAAAATTAAAACCCTTAAAACTGAAACCAATCCCCACATATTTGGTATTTCCGTGTAGGGAATTTAATTTCTAGCGAATTTCCGAAGAACTTTTCGCAAAATATTTAAAATTACCCGAGAAATCGGGAAAATATGGAAACTTAATGAGATTCAATACAAAACATCAGAATTTGTAGCAAAAAAATGGAAAGCCTTAAAACAGCAAGCAATCCCCACATATTTGGTATATCCATGTAGGGAATTTAATTTTTATCGATTTACCGAAGACCTTTTGGAAAAATATTCAAAATTGCCCGAGAAATCGGAAAAATATGGAAATTTAATGAGATTCAATACCAAACATCAGAATTTGTAGCAAAAAAATGAAAACCCTTAAAACTGAAAGCAATCCCCACAAATTTGGTATTTCCGTGTAGGGAATTTAATTTCTAGCGAATTTCCGAAGACCTTTTCGAAAAATATTCAAAATTGCCCGAGAAATCGGGAAAATATGGAAATTTAATGAGATTCAATACAAAACTTCAGAATTTGTAGCAAAAAAATGAAAACCCTTAAAACAGAAAGCAATCCCCCACATATTTGTATTTCTGTTTAGGGAATTTAATTTCTAGCGAATTTCCGAAGACCTTTTCGAAAAATATTCAAAATTGCCCGAGAAATCGGGAAAATATGGAAATTTAATGAGCTTCAATACAAAACATCAGAATTTGTAGCAAAAAAATGAAAACCCTTAAAATTGAAAGCAATCCCCACATATTTGGTATATCCATGTAGAGAATTTAATTTCTATCGATTTACCGAAGATATAGAAATCGGGAAAATATGGAAATTTAATGAGATTCAATAGAAAACATCAGAATTTGTAGCAAAAAAATGAAAACCCTTAAAACTGAGAGCAATCCCCACATATTTGGTATTTCCGTGTAGGGAATTTAATTTCTAACGAATTTCCGAAGACCTTTTCGAAAAATATTAAAAATTGCCCGAGAAATCGGGAAAATAAGGAAATTTAATGAGATTCAATACAAAACATCAGAATTTGTAGCAAAAAAATGAAAACCCTTAAAACTGAAAGCAATCCCCACATATTTGGTATTTCCGTGTAGGGAATTTAATTTCTAGCGAATTTCCGAAGACCTTTTCGCAAAATATTCAAAATTGCCCGAGAAATCGGGAAAATAAGGAAATTTAATGAGATTCAATACAAAACATCAGAATTTGTAGCAAAAAAATGAAAACCCTTAAAACTGAAAGCAATCCCCACATATTTGGTATTTCCGTGTAGGGAATTTAATTTCTAGCGCATTTCCGAAGACCTTTTCGAAAAATATTCAAAATTGCCGGAGAAATCGGGAAAATATGGACATTTAATGAGATTCAATACAAAACATCAGAATTTGTAGCAAAAAAATGAAAACCCTTAAAACAGAAAGCAATCCCCACATATTTGGTATTTCCGTGTAGGGAATTTAATTTCTAGCGAATTTTCGACGACCTTTTCGAAAAATATTTAAAATTGCCCGAGAAATCGGGAAAATATGGAAATTTAATGAGATTCAATACAAAACTTCAGAATTTGTAGCAAAAAAATGAAAACCCTTAAAACAGAAAGCAATCCCCACATATTTGGTATTTCCGTGTAGGGAATTTAATTTCTAGCGAATTTCCGAAGACATTTTCGAAAAATATTCAAAATTGCCCGAGAAATCGGGAAAATATGGAAATTTAATGAGATTCAATACAAAACTTCAGAATTTGTAGCAAAAAAATGAAAACCCTTAAAACAGAAAGCAATCCCCCACATATTTGGTATTTCCGTTTAGGGAATTTAATTTCTAGCGAATTTCCGAAGACCTTTTCGAAAAATATTCAAAATTGCCCGAGAAATCGGGAAAATATGGAAATTTAATGAGATTCATTACAAAACATCAGAATTTGTAGCAAAAAAATGAAAACCCTTAAAATTGAAAGCAATCCCCACATATTTGGTATATCCATGTAGAGAATTTAATTTCTATCGATTTATCGAAGACCTTTTAATTTCTATCGATTTACCGAAAATATAGAAATCTGGAAAATATGGAAATTTAATGAGATTCAATACAAAACATCAGAATTTGTAGCAAAAAAATGAAAACCCTTAAAACTGAAAGCAATCCCCACATATTTGGTATTTCCGTGTAGGGAATTTAATTTCTAGCGAATTTCCGAAGACCTTTTCGAAAAATATTCAAAATTGCCCGAGAAATCGGGAAAATAAGGAAATTTAATGAGATTCAATACAAAACATCAGAATTTGTAGCAAAAAATGAAAACCCTTAAAACTGAAAGCAATCCCCACATATTTGGTATTTCCGTGTAGGGAATTTAATTTCTAGCGAATTTCCGAAGACCTTTTCGAAAAATATTCAAAATTGCCCGCGAAATCAGGAAAATAAGGAAATTTAATGATATTCAATACAAAACATCAGAATTTGTAGCAAAAAAATGAAAACCTTTAAAACTCAAAGCAATCCCCACATATTTGGTATTTCCGTGTAGGGAATTTAATTTCTAGCGCATTTCCGAAGACCTTTTCGAAAAATATTCAAAATTGCCGGAGAAATCGGGAAGATATGGAAATATAATGAGATTCAATACAAAACATCAGAATTTGAAGCAAAAAAATGAAAACCCTTAAAACAGAAAGCAATCCCCACATATTTGGTATTTCCGTGGAGGGAATTTAATTTCTAGCGAATTTCCGAAGACCTTTTCGAAAAATATTTAAAATTGCCCGAGAAATCGGGAAAATATTGGAAATTTAATGAGATTCAATACAAAACATCAGAATTTGTAGCAAAAAAATGAAAACTCTTAAAACTGAAAGCAATCCCCACATATTTGGTATTTCCGTGTAGGGAATTTAATTTCTAGCGAATTTCCGAAGACCTTCTCGCAAAATATTTAAAATTACCCGAGAAATCGGGAAAATACGGAAATTTAATGAGATTCAATACAAAACATCAGAATTTGTAGCAAAAAAATGAAAACCCTTAAAACAGAAAGCAATCCCCACATATTTGGTATTTCCGTGTAGGGAATTTAATTTCTAGCGAATTTCCGAAGACCTTTTCGGAATATATTTAAAATTGCCCGAGAAATCGGGAAAATATGGAAAATTAATGAGATTCAATACAAAACATCAGAATTTGTAGCAAAAAAATGAAAACGCTTAAAACTGAAAGCAATCCCCACATATTTGGTATTTCCGTGTAGGGAATTTAATTTCTAGTGAATTTCCGAAGACCTTTTCGGAAAATATTCAAAATTGCCCGAGAATTTGGGAAAATATGGAAATTTAATGAGCTTTAATACAAAACATCAGAATTTGTAGCTAAAAAATGAAAACCCTTAAAACTGGAAGCAATCCCCACATATTTGGTATTTCCGTGCCCGAGAAATCGGGAAAATATGAAAATTTAATGAGATTCAATACAAAACATCAGAATTTGTAGCAAAAAAATGAAAACCTTTAAAACTGAAAGCAATCCCCACATATTTGGTATTTCCGTGTAGGGAATTTAATTTCTAGCGAATTTCCGAAGACCTTTTCGAAAAATATTCAAAATTGCCCGAGAAATCGGGAAAATATGGATATTTAATGAGCTTTAATACAAAACATCAGAATTTGTAACAAAAAAATGAAAACCCTTAAAACTGGAAGCAATCCCCACATATTTGGTATTTCCGTGTAGGGACTTTAATTTCTAGCGCATTTCCGAAAACCTTTTCGAAAAATATTCAAAATTGCCGGAGAAATCGGGAAAATATGGAAATTTAATGAGATTCAATACAAAACATCAGAATTTGTAGCAAAAAAATGAAAACCCTTAAAACAGAAAGCAATCCCCACTTATTTGGTATTTCCGTGTAGGAAATTTAATTTCTAGCGAATTTCCGAAGACCTTTTCGAAAAATATTTAAAATTGCCCTAGAAATCGGGAAAATATGGAAATTTAATGAGATTCAATACAAAACATCAGAATTTGTAGCAAAAAAATGAAAACCCTTAAAACTGAAAGCAATCCCCACATATTTGGTATTTCCGTGTAGGGAATTTAATTTCTAGCGCATTTCCGAAGACCTTTTCGAAAAATATTCAAAATTGCCGGAGAAATAGGGAAAATATGGAAATTTAATGAGATTCAATACAAAACATCAGAATTTGTAGCAAAAAAATGAAAACCCTTAAAACAGAAATCAATCCCCACATATTTGGTATTTCCGTGTAGGGAATTTAATTTCTAGCGAATTTCCGAAGACCTTTTCGAAAAATATTTAAAATTGCCCGAGAAATCGGGAAAATATGGAAATTTTATGAGATTCAATACAAAACATCAGAATTTGTAGCAAAAAATGAAAACCCTTAAAACTGAAAGCAATCCCCACATATTTGGTATTGCCGTGTAGGGAATTTAATTTCTAGAAAAAAATTGCCGGAGAAATCGGGAAAATATGGAAATTTAATGAGATTCAATACATAACATCAGAATTTTTAGCAAAAAAATGAAAACCCTTAAAACAGAAAGCAATCCCCACATATTTGGTATTTCCGTGTAGGGAATTTAATTTCTACCGAATTTCCGAAGACCTTTTCGAAAAATATTTAAAATTGCCCGAGAAATCGGGAAAATATGGAAATTTAATGAGATTCAATACAAAACATCAGAATTTGTAGCAAAAAAATGAAAACCCTTAAAACTGAAAGCAATGCCCACATATTTGGTATTTCCGTGTAGGGAATTCAATTTCTACCGAATTTCCGAAGACCTTTTCAAAAAATATTCAAAATTGCCCGAGAAATCGGGAAAATAAGGAAATTGTAATGAGATTCAATACAAAACATCAGAATTTGTAGCAAAAAAATGAAAACCCTTAAAACAGAAAGCAATCCCACATATTTGGTATTTCCGTGTAGGGAATTTAATTTCTAGCGAATTTCCGAAGACCTTTTTGAAAAATATTCAAAATTGCCCGAGAAATCGGGAAAATATGGAAATTTAATGAGATTCAATACAAAACATCAGAATTTGTAGCAAAAAAATGAAAACCCTTAAAACTGAAAGCAATGCCCACATATTTGGTATTTCCGAGTAGGGAATTTAATTTCTATCGAATTTCCGAAGACCTTTTCGAAAAATATTCAAAATTGCCCGAGAAATCGGGAAAATAAGGAAATTTTAATGAGATTCAATACAAAACATCAGAATTTGTAGCAAAAAAATGAAAACCCTTAAAACAGAAAGAAATCCCCACATATTTGGTATTTCCGTGTAGGGAATTTAATTTCTAGCGAATTTCCGAAGACCTTTTCGAAAAATATTCAAAATTGCCCGAGAAATCGGGAAAATAAGGAAATTTTTAATGAGATTCAATACAAAACATCAGAATTTGTAGCAAAAAAATGAAAACCCTTAAAACAGACAGCATCCCCACATATTTGGTATTTCCGTGTAGGGAATTTAATTTCTAGCGAATTTCCGAAGACCTTTTCGAAAAATATTCAAAATTGCCCGAGAAATCGGGAAAATAAGGAAATTTTAATGAGATTCAATACAAAACATAAGAATTTGTAGCAAAAAAATGAAAACCCTTAAAACAGAAAGCAATACCCACATATTTGGTATTTCCGTGTAGGGAATTTAATTTCTAGCGAATTTCCGAAGACCTTTTCGAAAAATATTCAAAATTGCCCGAGAAATCGGGAAAATAAGGAAATTTTAATGAGATTCAATACAAAACATCAGAATTTTTAGCAAAAAAATGAAAACCCTTAAAACAGCAAGCAATCCCCACATATTTGGTATTTCCGTGCCCGAGAAATCGGGAAAATATGGAAATTTAATGAGATTCAATACAAAACACCAGAATTTGTAGCAAAAAACTGAAAACCCTTAAAACTGAAAGCAATCCCCACATATTTGGTATTTCCGTGTAGGGAATTTAATTTCTAGCGAATTTCCGAAGACCTTTTCGAAAAATATTCAAAATTGCCCGAGAAATCGGGAAAATATGGAAATTTAATGAGATTCAATACAAAACATCAGAATTTGTAGCCAAAAAATGAAAACCCTTAAAATTGAAAGCAATCCCCACATATTTGGTATATCCATGTAGAGAATTTAATTTCTATCGATTTACCGAAGATATAGAAATCGGGAAAATATGGAAATTTAATGAGATTCAATACAAAACATCAGAATTTGTAGCAAAAAAATGAAAACCCTTAAAACTGAAAGCAATCCCCACATATTTGGTATTTCCGTGTAGGGAATTTAATTTCTAGTGAATTTCGGAAGACCTTTTCGAAAAATATTCAAAATTGCCCGAGAACTCGGGAAAATAAGGAAATTTTAATGAGATTCAATACAAAACATCAGAATTTGTAGCAAAAAAATGAAAACCCTTAAAACAGCAAGCAATCCCCACATATGTGGTATTTCCGTGTAGGGAATTTAATTTCTACCGAATTTCCGAAGACCTTTTCGAAAAATATTCAAAATTGCCCGAGAAATCGGGAAAATAAGGAAATTTTAATGAGATTCAATACAAAACATCAGAATTTGTAGCAAAAAAATGAAAACCCTTAAAACAGAAAACAATCCCCACATATTGGGTATTTCCGTGTAGGGAATTTAATTTCTAGCGAATTTCCGAAGACCTTTTCGGAAATATGGAAATTTAATGAGATTCAATACAAAACATCAGAATTTGTAGCAAAAAAATGAAAACCCTTAAAATTGAAAGCAATCCCCACATATTTGGTATATCCATGTAGAGAATTTAATTTCTATCGATTTACCGAAGATATAGAAATCGGGAAAATATGGAAATTTAATGAGATTCAATACAAAACATCAGAATTTGTAGCAAAAAAATGAAAACCCTTAAAACTGAAAGCAATCCCCACATATTTGATATTTCCGTGTAGGGAATTTAATTTCTAGCGAATTTCCGAAGACCTTTTCGAAAAATATTCAAAATTGCCCGAGAAATCGGGAAAATAAGGAAATATTAATGAGATTCAATACAAAACATCAGAATTTGTAGCAAAAAAATGAAAACCCTTAAAACAGAAAGCAATCCCCACATATTTGGTATTTCCGTGTAGGGAATTTAATTTCTAGCGAATTTCCGAAGACATTTTCGAAAAATATTTAAAATTGCCCGAGAAATCGGGAAAATATGGAAATTTAATGAGATTCAATACAAAACATCAGAATTTGTAGCAAAAAAATGAAAACCCTTAAAACAGCAAGCAATCCCCACATATTTGGTATTTCCGTTCCCGAGAAATCGGGAAAATATGGAAATTTAATGAGATTCAATACAAAACATCAGAATTTGTAGCAAAAAAATGAAAACCCTTAAAACTGAAAGCAATCCCCACATATTTGGTATTTCCGTGTAGGGAATTTAATTTCTACCGAATTTCCGAAGACCTTTTCGAAAAACATTCAAAATTGCCCGAGAAATCGGGAAAATATGGAAATTTTAATGAGATTCAATACAAATCATCAGAATTTGTAGCAAAAAAATGAAAACCCTTAAAACAGAAAGCAATCCCCACATATTTGGTATTTCCGTGTAGGGAATTTAATTTCTAGCGAATTTCCGAAGACCTTTTCGAAAAATATTTAAAATTGCCCGAGAAATGGGGAAAATATGGAAATTTAATGAGATTCAATACAAAACATCAGAATTTGTAGCAAAGAAATGAAAACGCTTAAAACTGAAAGCAATCCCCACATATTTGGTATTTCCGTGTAGGGAATTTAATTTCTAGTGAATTTCCGAAGACCTTTTCAGAAAATATTCAAAATTGCCGGAGAAATCGGGATATTATGGAAAATTAATGAGATTTCGAAAAATATTCAAAATTGCCGGAGAAATCGGGAAAATATGGAAAATTAATGAGATTCAATACAAAACATCAGAATTTGTAGCAAAAAAATGAAAACGCTTAAAACTGAAAGCAATCCCCACATATTTGGTATTTCCGTGTAGGGAATTTAATTTCTAGTGAATTTCCGAAGACCTTTTTGGAAAATATTCAAAATTGCCCGAGAAATCGGGAAAATATGGAAATTTAATGAGCTTTAATACAAAACATCAGAATTTGTAGCAAAAAAATCAAAACCCTTAAAACTGGAAGCAATCCCCACATATTTGGTATTTCCGTGACCGAGAAATCGGGAAAATATGAAAATTTAATGAGATTCAATACAAAACATCAGAGTTTGTAGCAAAAAAATGAAAACGCTTAAAACTGAAAGCAATCCCCACATATTTGGTATTTCCGTGTAGGGAATTTAATTTCTAGTGAATTTCCGAAGACCTTTTTGGAAAATATTCAAAATTGCCGGAGAAATCGGGAAAATATGGAAATTTAATGAGCTTTAATACAAAACATCAGAATTTGTAGCAAAAAAATCAAAACCCTTAAAACTGGAAGCAATCCCCACATATTTGGTATTTCCGTGACCGAGAAATCGGGAAAATATGAAAATTTAATGAGATTCAATACAAAACATCAGAATTTGTAGCAAAAAAATGAAAACCCTTAAAACTGGAAGCGATCCCCACATATTTGGTATTTCCGTGTAGGGACTTTAATTTCTAGCGCATTTCCGAAAACCTTTTCGAAAAATATTCAAAATTGCCGGAGAAATCGGGAAAATATGGAAATTTAATGAGATTCAATACAAAACATCAGAATTTGTAGCAAAAAAATGAAAACCCTTAAAACTGAAAGCAATCCCCACATATTTGGTATTTCCGTGTAGGGAATTTAATTTCTAGCGAATTTCCGAAAACCTTTTCGCAAAATATTTAAAATTGCCCGAGAAGTCGGGAAAATATTGCAATTTAATGAGATTCAATACAAAACATCAGAATTTGTAGCAAAAAAATGAAAACCCTTAAAACTACCCACATATTTGGTATTTCCGTGTAGAGAATTTAATTTCTAGCGAATTTCCGAAGACCTTTTCGAAAAATATTCAAAATTGCCCGAGAAATCGGGAAAATATTGGAATTTAATGAGATTCAATACAAAACATCAGAATTATTAGCAAAAAAATGAAAACCCTTAAAACTGAAAGCAATCCCCACATATTTGGTATTTCCGTGTAGGGAATTTAATGTCAAGCGAATTTCCGAAGACCTTTTCGAAAAATATTCAAAATTGCCCGAGAAATCGTGAAAATATTGGAATTTAATGAGATTCAATACAAAACATCAAATTTGTAGCAAAAAAATGAAAACCCTTAAAACTGAAAGCAATCCCCACATATTTGGTATTTCCGTGTAGGGAATTTAATTTCTAGCGAATTTCCGAAGACCTTTTCGAAAAATATTCAAAATTGCCCGAGAAATCGGGAAAATATTGGAATTTAATGAGATTCAATACAAAACATCAGAATTTGTAGCAAAAAAATGAAAACCCTTAAAACTGAAAGCAATCCCCACATATTTGGTATTTCCGTGTAGGGAATTTAATTTCTAGCGAATTTCCGAAGACCTTTTCGAAAAATATTCAAAAACAATCCCCACATATTTGGTATTTCCGTGTAGGGAATTTAATTTCTAGCGAATTTCAGAAGACCTATTCGAAAATTATTGAAAATTGCCCGTGAAATCGGGAAAATATTGGAATTTAATGAGATTCAATACAAAACATCAGAATTTGTAGCAAAAAAATGAAAACCCTTAAAACTGAAAGCAATCCCCACATATTTAGTATTTCCGTGTAGGGGATTTAATTTCTAGCGAATCTCGAAGACCTTTTCGAAAAATATTCAGCAAAATAATGAAAATAAAAATATTAGCAAAAAATATTTAGCAAAAAAATGAAAACCCTTCAAACTGAAAGCAATCCCCCACATATTTGGTATTTCCGTGTAGGGAATTTAATTTCTATCGAATTTCCGAAGACCTTTTCGAAAAATATTCAAAATTGCGCGAGAAATCGGGAAAATATTGGAATTTAATGAGATTCAATACTGGTATTTCCGTGTAGGGAATTTAATGTCTAGCGAATTTCCGAAGACCTTTTCGAAAAATATTCAAAATTGCCCGAGAAATCGGGAAAATATTGGAATTTAATGAGATTCAATACAAAACATCAGATTTGTAGCAAAAAAATGAAAACCCTTAAAACTGAAAGCAATCCCCACATATTTGGTATTTCCGTGTAGGGAATTTAATTTCTAGCGAATTTCCGAAGACCTTTTCGAAAAATATTCAAAATTGCCCGAGAAATCGGGAAAATATTGGAATTTAATGAGATTCAATACAAAACATCAGAAATTGTAGCAAAAAAATGAAAACCCTTAAAACTGAAATCAATCCCCACATATTTGGTATTTCCGTGTAGGGAATTTAATGTCTAGCGAATTTCCGAAGACCTTTTCGAAAAATATTCAAAATTGCCCGAGAAATCGGGAAAATATTGGAATTTAATGAGATTCAATACAAAACATCAGATTTGTAGCAAAAAAATGAAAACCCTTAAAACTGAAAGCAATCCCCACATATTTGGTATTTCCGTGTAGGGAATTTAATTTCTAGCGAATTTCCGAAGACCTTTTCGAAAAATATTCAAAATTGCCCGAGAAATCGGGAAAATATTGGAATTTAATGAGATTCAATACAAAACATCAGAATTTGTAGCAAAAAAATTAAAACCCTTAAAACTGAAGGCAATACCCACATATTTGGTATTTCCGTGTAGGGAATTTAATTTCTAGCGAATTTCCGAAGACCTTTTCGAAAAATATTAAAAATTGCCCGAGAAATCGGGAAAATATTGGAATTTAATGAGATTCAATACAAAACATCAGATTTGTAGCAAAAAAAAGAAAACCCTTAAAACTGAAAGCAATCCCCACATATTTAGTATTTTCGTGTAGGGGATTTAATTTCTAGAGAATTTCCGAAGACCTTTTCGAAAAATATTCAAAATTGCCCGAGAAATCGGGAAAATATTGGAATTTAATTAGATTCAATACAAAACATCAGATTTGTAGCAAAAAAAAGAAAGCCCTTAAAACTGAAAGCAATCCCCACATATTTAGTATTTCCGTGTAGGGAATTTAATGTCTAGCGAATTTCCGAAGACCTTTTCGAGAAATATTCAAAATTGCCCGAGAAATCGGGAAAATATTGGAATTTAATGAGATTCAATACAAAACCTCAGAATTTGTAGCATAAAAATGAAAACCCTTAAAACTGAAAGCAATCCCCACATATTTGGTATTTCCGTGTAGGGAATTTAATTTCTAGCGAATTTTCGAAGACCTTTTCGAAAAATATTCAAAATTGCCCGAGAAATCGGGAAAATATTGGAATTAAATGAGATTCAATACAAAACATCAGAATTTGTAGCAAAAAAAAAGAAAACCCTTAAACCTGAAAGCAATCCCCATATATTTAGTATTTCCGTGTAGGGGATTTAATTTCTAGCGAATTTCCGAAGACCTTTTCGAAAAATATTCAAAATTGGCCGAGAAATCTGGAAAATATTGGAATTTAATGAGATTCAATACAAAACATCAGAATTTGTAGCAAAAAAATGAAAACCCTTAAAACTGAAAGCAATCCCCACATATTTGGTATTTCCGTGTAGGGAATTTAATTTATAGCGAATTTCAGAAGACCTATTCGAAAAATATTGAAAATTGCCCGTGAAATCGGGAAAATATTGGAATTTAATGAGATTCAATACAAAACATCAGAATTTGTAGCAAAAAAATGAAAACCCTTAAAACTGAAAGCAATCTCCATATATTTGGTATTTCCGTGTAGGGAATTTAATTTCTAGCGAATTTCCGAAGACCTTTTCGAAAAATCTTCAAAATTGCCCGAGAAATCGAGAAAATATTGGAATTTAATGAGATTCAATACAAAACATCAGAATTTGTAGCAAAAAAAAGAAAACCCTTAAAACTGAAAGCAATCCCCACATATTTAGTATTTCCGTGTAGGGGATTTAATTTCTAGCGAATCTCCGAAGACCTTTTCGAAAAATATTCAGCAAAAAAATGAAAATAAAAATATTAGCAAAAAATATTTAGCAAAAAAATGAAAACCCTTCAAACTGAAAGCAATCCCCCACATATTTGGTATTTCCGTGTAGGGAATTTAATTTCTATCGAATTTCCGAAGACCTTTTCGAAAAATATTCAAAATTGCGCGAGAAATCGGGAAAATATTGGAATTTAATGAGATTCAATACAAAACATCAGAATTTGTAGCAAAAAAATGAAAACCCTTAAACCTGAAAGCAATCCCCACATATTTAGAATTTCCGTGTAGGTAATTTAATATCTAGCGAATTTCTGAAGACCTTTTCGAAAAATATTCAAAATTGCCCGAGAAATCGGGAAAATATTGGAATTTAATGAGATTCAATACAAAACATCAGAATTTGTAGCAAAAAAAAGAAAACCCTTAAAACTGAAAGCAATCCCCACATATTTAGTATTTCCGTGTAGGGAATTTAATGTCTAGCGAATTTCCGAAGACCTTTTCGAAAAATATTCAAAATTGCCCGAGAAATCGGGAAAATATTGGAATTTAATGAGATTCAATACAAAACATCAGAATTTGTAGCAAAAAAAAGAAAACCCTTAAAACTGAAAGCAATCCCCACATATTTAGTATTTCCGTGTAGGGAATTTAATGTCTAGCGAATTTCCGAAGACCTTTTCGAAAAATATTCAAAATTGCCCGAGAAATCGGGAAAATATTGGAATTTAATGAGATTCAATACAAAACATCAGAATTTGTAGCAAAAAAAAGAAAACCCTTAAACCTGAAAGCAATCCCCACATATTTAGAATTTCCGTGTAGGTGATTTAATATCTAGCGAATTTCTGAAGACCTTTTCGAAAAATATTCAAAATTGGCCGAGAAATCGGGAAAATATTGGAATTTAATGAGATTCAATACAAAACATCAGAATTTGTAGCCAAAAAATGGAAACCCTTAAAACTGAAAGCAATCTCCACATATTTGGTATTTCCGTGTAGGGAATTTAATTTCTAGCGAATTTCCGAAGACCTTTTCGAAAAATATTCAAAATTGCCCGAGAAATCGAGAAAATATTGGAATTTAATGAGATTCAATACAAAACATCAGAATTTGTAGCAAAAAAATGAAAACTCTTAAAACTGAAAGCAATCCCCACATATTTGGTATTTCCGTGTAGGAAATTTAATTTCTAGCGAATTTCCGAAGACCTATTGGAAAAATATTGAAAATTGCCCGTGAAATCGGGAAAATATTGGAATTTAATGAGATTCAATACAAAACATCAGAATTTGTAGCAAAAAAATGAAAACCGTTAACACTGAAAGCTATCCCCACATATTTGGTATTTCCGTGTAGGGAATTTAATTTCTAGCGAATTTCCGAAGACCTTTTCGAAAAATATTCAAAATTGCCCGAGAAATCGGGAAATATTCGAATTTAATGAGATTCAATACAAAACATCAGAATTTGTAGCAAAAAAAAGAAAACCCTTAAAACTGAAAACAATCCCCACATATTTGGTATTTCCGTGTAGGGAATTTAATTTCTAGCGAATTTCCGAATACCTTTTCGAAAAATATTCAAAATTGCCCGAGAAATCGGGAAAATATTGGAATTTAATGAGATTCAATACAAAACATCAGAATTTGTAGCAAAAAAATGAAAACCCTTAAAACTGAAAGCAATACCCACATATTTGGTATTTCCGTGTAGGGAATTTAATTTCTAGCGAATTTCCGAAGACCTTTTCGAAAAATATTCAAAATTGCCCGAGAAATCGGGAAAATATTGGAATTTAATGAGATTCAATACAAAACATCAGAATTTGTAGCAAAAAAATGAAAACCCTTAAAACTGAAAGCAATCTCCACATATTTGGTATTTCCGTGTAGGGAATTTAATGTCTAGCGAATTTCCGAAGACCTTTTCGAAAAATATTCATAATTGCCCGAGAAATCGGGAAAATATTGGAATTTAATGAGATTCAATACAAAACATCAGAATTTGTAGCAAAAAAAAGAAAACCCTTAAAACTGAAAGCAATCCCCACATATTTAGTATTTCCGTGTAGGGGATTTAATTTCTAGGGAATTTCCGAAGACCTTTTCGAAAAATATTCAAAATTGCCCGAGAAATCGGGAAAATATTGGAATTTAATGAGATTCAATACAAAACATCAGAATTTGTAGCAAAAAAATGAAATCCCTTAAAACTGAAAGCAATCCCCACATATTTAGTACTTCCGTGTAGGGGATTTAATTCCTAGCGAATTTCCGAAGACCTTCTCGAAAAATATTCAAAATTGGCCGAGAAATCGGGAAAATATTGGAATTTAATGAGATTCAATACAAAACATCAGAATTTCTAGCAAAAAAATGAAAACCCTTAAAACTGAAAGCAATCCCCACATATTTGGTATTTCCGTGTAGGGAATTTAATTTCTAGCGAATTTCCGAAGACCTATTCGAAAAATATTGAAAATTGCCCGAGAAATCGGGGAAATATTGGAATTTAATGAGATTCAATACAAAACATCAGAATTTGTAGCAAAAAAATGAAAACCCTTAAAACTGAAAGCAATCCCCACATAGTTGGTATTTCCGTGTAGGGAATTTAATTTCTAGCGAATTTCCGAAGACCTTTTCGAAATATATTCAAAATTGCCCGAGAAATCTGGAAAATATTGGAATTTAATGAGATTCAATACAAAACATCAGAATTTGTAGCAAAAAAATGAAAACCCTTAAAATTGAAAGCAATACCCACATATTTGGTATTTCCGTGTAGGGAATTTAATTTCTAGCGAATTTCCGAAGACCTTTTCGAAAAATATTCAAAATTGCCCGAGAAATCGGGAAAATATTGGAATTTAATGAGATTCAATACAAAACATCAGAATTTGTAGCAAAAAAATGAAAACCCTTAAAACTGAAAGCAATCCCCACATAATTGGTATTTCCGTGTAGGGAATTTAATGTCTAGCGAATTTCCGAAGACGTTTTCGAAAAATATTCAAAATTGCCCGAGAAATCGGGAAAATATTGGAATTTAATGAGATTCAATACAAAACATCAGAATTTGTAGCAAAAAAAAGAAAACCCTTAAAACTGAAAGCAATCCCCACATATTTAGTATTTCCTTGTAGGGGATTTAATTTCTAGCGAATTTCCGAAGACCTTTTCGAAAAATATTCAAAATTGCCCTAGAAATCGGGAAAATATTGGAATTTAATGAGATTCAATACAAAACATCAGAATTTGTAGCAAAAAAAAGAAAACCCTTAAAACTGAAAGCAATCCCCACATATTTAGTATTTCCGTGTAGGGGATTTAATTTCTAGCGAATTTCCGAAGACCTTTTCGAAAAATATTCAAAATTGCCCGAGAAATCGGGAAAATATTGGAATTTAATGAGATTCAAAACAAAACATCAGAATTTGTAGCAAAAAAAAGAAAACCCTTAAAACTGAAAGCAATCCCCACATATTTAGTATTCCGTGTAGGGGATTTAATTTCTAGCGAATTTCCGAAGACCTTTTCGAAAAATATTCAAAATTGGCCGAGAAATCGGGAAAATATTGGAATTTAATGAGATTCAATACAAAACATCAGAATTTGTAGCAAAAAAATGAAAACCCTTAAAACTGAAAGCAATCCCCACATATTTAGTATTTCCGTGTAGGGAATTTAATTTCTAGCGAATTTCCGAAGACCTTTTCGAAAACTATTCAAAATTGGCCGAGAAATCGGGAAAATATTGGAATTTAATGAGATTCAATACAAAACATCAGAATTTGTAGCAAAAAAATTAAAACCCTTAAAACTGAAAGCAATTCCCACATATTTGGTATTTCCGTGTAGGGAATTTAATTTCTAGCGAATTTCCGAAGACCTTTTCGAAAAATATTCAAAATTGCCCGAGAAATCGGGAAAATATTGGAATTTAATGAGATTCAATACAAAACATTAGAATTTGTAGCAAAAAAAAGAAAACCCTTAAAACTGAAAGCAATACCCACATATTTAGTATTTCCGTGTAGGGGATTTAATTTCTAGCGAATTTCCGAAGACCTTTTCGAAAAATATTCAAAATTGGCCGAGAAATCGGGAAAATATTGGAATTTAATGAGATTCAATACAAAACATCAGAATTTGTAGCAAAAAAATGAAAACCCTTAAAACTGAAAGCAATCCCCACATATTTGGTATTTCCGTGTAGGGAATTTAATTTCTAGCGAATTTCCGAAGACCTTTTCGAAAAATATTCAAAATTTCCCGAGAAATCGGGAAAATATTGGAATTTAATGAGATTCAATACAAAACATCAGAATTTGTAGCAAAAAAATGAAAACCCTTAAAACTGAAAGCAATACCCACATATTTCGTATTTCCGTGTAGGGAATTTAATTTCTAGCGAATTTCCGAAGACCTTTTCGAAAAATATTCAAAATTGCCCGAGAAATCGGGAAAATATTGGAATTTAATGAGATTCAATACAAAACATCAGAATTTGTAGCAAAAAAATGAAAACCGTTAAAACTGAAAGCAATCCCCACATATTTGGTATTTCCGTGTAGGGAATTTAATTTCTAGCGAATTTCCGAAGACCTTTTCGAAAAATATTCAAAATTGCCCGAGAAATTGGGAAAATATTGGAATTTAATGAGATTCAATACAAAACATCAGAACTTGTAGCAAATAAATGAAAACCCTTAAAACTGAAAGCAATCCCCACATATTTAGTATTTCCGTGTAGGGGATTTAATTTCTAGCGAATTTCCGAAGACCTTTTCGAAAAATATTCAAAATTGCCCGAGAAATCGGGAAAATATTGGAATTTAATGAGATTCAATACAAAACATCAGAATTTGTAGCAAAAAAATGAAAACCCTTAAAACTGAAAGCAATCCCCACATATTTGGTATTTCCGTGTAGGGAATTTAATTTCTAGCGAATTTCCGAAGACCTTTTCGAAAAATATTCAAAATTGGCCGAGAAATCTGGAAAATATTGGAATTTAATGAGATTCAATACAAAACATCAGAATTTGTAGCAAAAAAATGAAAACCGTTACAACTGAAAGCAATCCCCACATATTTGGTATTTCCGTGTAGGGAATTTAATGTCTAGCGAATTTCCGAAGACCTTTTCGAAAAATATTCAAAATTGCCCGAGAAATCGGGAAAATATTGGAATTTAATGAGATTCAAAACAAAACATCAGAATTTGTAGCAAAAAAAAGAAAATCCTTAAAACTGAAAGCAGTCCCCACATATTTAGTATTTCCGTATAGGGGATTTAATTTCTAGCGAATTTCCGAAGACCTTTTCGAAAAATATTCAAAATTGGCCGAGAAATCGGGAAAATATTGGAATTTAATGAGATTCAATACAAAACATCAGAATTTGTAGCAAAAAAATGAAAACCTTAAAACTGAAAGCAATCCCCACATATTTGGTATTTCCGTGTAGGGAGTTTAATTTCTAGCGAATTTCCGAAGACCTTTTCGAAAAATATTCAAAATTGCCCGAGAAATCGGGAAAATATTGGAATTTAATGAGATTCAATACAAAACATCAGAATTTGTAGCAAAAAAAAGAAAACCCTTAAAACTGAAAGCAATCCCCACATATTTAGTATTTCCGTGTAGGGGATTTAATTTCTAGCGAATTTCCGTGGACCTTTTCGAAAAATATTCAAAATTGGCCGTGAAATCGGGAAAATATTGGAATTTAATGAGAGTCAATACAAAACATCAGAATTTGTAGCAAAAAAATGAAAACCGTTAAAACTGAAAGCAATCCCCACATATTTGGTATTTCCGTGTAGGGAATTTAATTTCTAGCGAATTTTCGAAGACCTTTTCGAAAAATATTCAAAATTGCCCGAGAAATCGGAAAAATATTGGAATTTAATGAGATTCAATACAAAACATCAGAAATTGTAGCAAAAAAAAGAAAACCCTTAAAACTGAAAGCAATCCCCACATATTTGGTATTTCCGTGTAGGGAATTTAATTTCTAGTGAATTTCCGAAGGCCTTTTCGAAAAATATTGAAAATTGGCCGAGAAATCGGGAAAATATTGGAATTTAATGAGATTCAATACAAAACATCAGAATTTGTAGCAAAAAAATGAAAACCCTTAAAACTGAAAGCAATCCCCACATATTTGGTATTTCCGTGTAGGGAATTTAATTTCTAGCGAATTTCCGAAGACCTTTTCGAAAAATATTCAAAATTGCCCGAGAAATCGGGAAAATATTGGAATTTAATGAGATTCAATACAAAACATCAGAATTTGTAGCAAAAAAATGAAAACCCTTAAAACTGAAAGCAATCCCCACATATTAGGTATTTCCGTGTAGGGGATTTAATTTCTAGCGAATTTCCGAAGGCCTTTTCGAAAAATATTCAAAATTGGCCGAGAAATCGGGAAAATATTGGAATTTAATGAGATTCAATACAAAACATCAGAATTTGTAGCAAACAAATGAAAACCCTTAAAACTGAAAGCAATCCCCACATATTTGGTATTTCCGTGTAGGGAATTTCATTTCTAGCGAATTTCCGAAGACCTTTTCGAAAAATATTCAAAATTGCCCGAGAAATCGGGAAAATATTGGAATTTAATGAGATTCAATACAAAACATCAGAATTTGTAGCAAAAAAATTAAAACCTTTAAAACTGAAAGCAATCCCCACATATTTGGTATTTCCGTGTAGGGAATTTAAATTCTAGCGAATTTCCGAAGACCTATTCGAAAAATATTGAAAATTGCCCGTGAAATCGGGAAAATATTGGAATTTAATGAGATTCAATACAAAACATCAGAATTTGTAGCAAAAAAATGAAAACCCTTAAAACTGAAAGCAATCCCCACATATTTGGTATTTCCGTGTAGGGAATTTAATTTCTAGCGAATTTCCGAAGACCTTTTCGAAAAATATTCAAAATTGCCCGAGAAATCGGGAAAATATTGGAATTTAATGAGATTCAATACAAAACATCAGAATTTGTAGCAAAAAAAAGAAAACCCTTAAAACTGAAAGCAATCCCCACATATTTAGTATTTCCGTGTAGGGGATTTAATTTCTAGCGAATTTCCGAAGACCTTTTCGAAAAATATTCAAAATTGCCCGAGAAATCGGGAAAATATTGGAATTTAATGAGATTCAATACAAAACATCAGAATTTGTAGCAAAAAAATGAAAACCCTTAAAACTGAAAGCAATCCCCACATATTTGATATTTCCGTGTAGGGAATTTAATTTCTAGCGAATTTTCGAAGACCTTTTCGAAAAATATTCAAAATTGCCCGAGAAATCGGGAAAATATTGGAATTTAATGAGATTCAATACAAAACATCAGAATTTGTAGCAAAAAAAAGAAAACCCTTAAAACTGAAAGCAATCCCCACATATTTGGTATTTCCGTGTAGGGAATTTAATTTCTAGCGAATTTCCGAAGACCTTTTCGAAAAATATTCAAAATTGGCCGAGAAATCGGGGAAATATTGGAATTTAATGAGATTCAATACAAAACATCAGAATTTGTAGCAAAAAAATTAAAACCCTGAAAACTGAAAGCAATCCCCACATATTTGGTATTTCCGTGTAGGGAATTTAATTTCTAGCGAATTTCCGAAGACCTTTTCGAAAAATATTCAAAATTGGCCGAGAAATCGGGAAAATATTGGAATTTAATGAGATTCAAAACAAAACATCAGAATTTGTAGCAAAAAAAAGAAAACCCTTAAAACTGAAAGCAATCCCCACATATTTAGTATTCCGTGTAGGGGATTTAATTTCTAGCGAATTTCCGAAGACCTTTTCGAAAAATATTCAAAATTGGCCGAGAAATCGGGAAAATATTGGAATTTAATGAGATTCAATACAAAACATCAGAATTTGTAGCAAAAAAATTAAAACCCTTAAAACTGAAAGCAATCCCCACATATTTGGTATTTCCGTGTAGGGAATTTAATGTCTAGCGAATTTCCGAAGACCTTTTCGAAAAATATTCAAAATTGCCCGAGAAATCGGGAAAATATTGGAATTTAATGAGATTCAAAACAAAACATCAGAATTTGTAGCAAAAAAAAGAATACCCTTAAAACTGAAAACAATCCCCACATATTTAGTATTTCCGTGTAGGGGATTTAATTTCTAGCGAATTTCCGAAGACCTTTTCGAAAAATATTCAAAATTGCCCGTGAAATCGGGAAATATTGGAATTTAATGAGATTCAATACAAAACATCAGAATTTGTAGCAAAAAAATGAAAACCCTTAAAACTGAAAGCAATCCCCACATATTTGGTATTTCCGTGTAGGGAATTTAATTTCTAGCGAATTTCCAAAGATCTTTTCGAAAAATATTCAAAATTGCCCGAGAAATCGGGAAAATATTGGAATTTAATGAGATTCAATACAAAACATCAGAATTTGTAGCAAAAAAATGAAAACCCTTAAAACTGAAAGCAATCCCCACATATTTGGTATTTCCGTGTAGGGAATTTAATTTCTAGCGAATTTCCGAAGACCTTTTCGAAAAATATTCAATATTGCCCGAGAAATCGGGAAAATATTGGAATTTAATGAGATTCAAAACAAAACATCACAATTTGTAGCAAAAATATGAAAACCCTTAAAACTGAAAGCAATACCCACATATTTCGTATTTCCGTGTAGGGAATTTAATTTCTAGCAAATTTCCGAAGACCTTTTCGAAAAATATTCAAAATTGCGAGAAATCGGGAAAATATTGGAATTTAATGAGATTCAATACAAAACATCAGAATTTGTAGCAAAAAAATGAAAACCCTTAAAATTGAAAGCCCTTAAAACATATTTGGTATTTCCGTGTAGGGAATTTAATTTCTAGCGAATTTCCGAAGACCTTTTCGAAAAATATTCAAAATTGCGAGAAATCGGGAAAATATTGGAATTTAATGAGATTCAATACAAAACATCAGAATTTGTAGCAAAAAAATGAAAACCCTTAAAAGTGAAAGCAATCCCCACATATTTGGTATTTCCGTGTAGGGAATTTAATTTCCAGCGAATTTCCGAAGACCTATTCGAAAAATATTGAAGATTGCCCGTGAAATCGGGAAAATATTGGAATTTAATGAGATTCAATACAAAACATCAGAATTTGTTGCAAAAAAATGAAAACCCTTAAAACTGAAAGCAATCCCCACATATTTGGTATTTCCGTGTAGGGAATTTAATTTCTAGCGAATTTCCGAAGACCTTTTCGAAAAATATTCAAAATTGCCCGAGAAATCGGGAAAATATTGGAATTTAATGAGATTCATTACTAAACATCAGAATTTGTAGCAAAAAAAAGAAAACCCTTAAAACTGAAAGCAATCCCCACATATTTAGTATTTCCGTGTAGGGGATTTAATTTCTAGCGAATTTCCGAAGACCTTTTCGAAAAATATTCAAAATTGGCCGAGAAATCGGGAAAATATTGGAATTTAATGAGATTCAATACAAAACATCAGAATTTGTAGCATAAAAATGAAAACCCTTAAAACTGAAAGCAATCCCCACATATTTAGTATTTCCGTGTAGGGGATTTAATTTCTAGCGAATTTCCGAAGACCTTTTCGAAAAATATTCAAAATTGCCCGAGAAATCGGGAAAATATTGGAATTTAATGAGATTCAAAACAAAACATCAGAATTTGTAGCAAAAAAAAGAATACCCTTAAAACTGAAAACAATCCCCACATATTTGGTATTTCCGTGTAGGGGATTTAATTTCTAGCGAATTTCCGAAGACCTTTTCGAAAAATATTCAAAATTGCCCGTGAAATCAGGAAAATATTGGAATTTAATGAGATTCAATACAAAACATCAGAATTTGTAGCAAAAAAATGAAAACCCTTAAAACTGAAAGCAATCCCCACATATTTGGTATTTCCGTGTAGGGAATTTAATTTCTAGCGAATTTCCAAAGATCTTTTCGAAAATATTCAAAATTGGCCGAGAAATCGGGAAAATATTGGAATTTAATGAAATTCAATACAAAACATCAGAATTTGTAGCAAAAAAATGAAAACCCTTAAAACTGAAAGCAATCCCCACATATTTGGTATTTCCGTGTAGGGAATTTAATTTCTAGCGAATTTCCGAAGACCTTTTCGAAAAATATTCAATATTGCCCGAGAAATCGGGAAAATATTGGAATTTAATGAGATTCAATACAAAACATCACAATTTGTAGCAAAAATATGAAAACCCTTAAAACTGAAAGCAATACCCACATATTTCGTATTTCCGTGTAGGGAATTTAATTTCTAGCAAATTTCCGAAAACCTTTTCGAAAAATATTCAAAATTGCCCGAGAAATCGGGAAAATATTGGAATTTAATGAGATTCAATACAAAACATCAGAATTTGTAGCAAAAAAATGAAAACCCTTAAAATTGAAAGCCCTTAAAACATATTTGGTATTTCCGTGTAGGGAATTTAATTTCTAGCGAATTTCCGAAGACCTTTTCGAAAAATATTCAAAATTGCGAGAAATCGGGAAAATATTGGAATTTAATGAGATTCAATACAAAACATCAGAATTTGTAGCAAAAAAAAGAAAACCCTTAAAACTGAAAGCAATCCCCACATATTTAGTATTTCCGTGTAGGGGATTTAATTTCTAGCGAATTTCCGAAGACCTTTTCGAAAAATATTCAAAATTGGCCGAGAAATCGGGAAAATATTGGAATTTAATGAGATTCAAAACAAAACATCAGAATTTGTAGCAAAAAAAAGAAAACCCTTAAAACTGAAAGCAATCCCCACATATTTAGTATTCCGTGTAGGGGATTTAATTTCTAGCGAATTTCCGAAGACCTTTTCGAAAAATATTCAAAATTGGCCGAGAAATCGGGAAAATATTGGAATTTAATGAGATTCAATACAAAACATCAGAATTTGTAGCAAAAAAATGAAAACCCTTAAAACTGAAAGCAATCCCCACATATTTGGTATTTCCGTGTAGGGAATTTAATGTCTAGCGAATTTCCGAAGACCTTTTCGAAAAATATTCAAAATTGCCCGAGAAATCGGGAAAATATTGGAATTTAATAAGATTCAAAACAAAACATCAGAATTTGTAGCAAAAAAAAGAATACCCTTAAAACTGAAAACAATCCCCACATATTTAGTATTTCCGTGTAGGGGATTTAATTTCTAGCGAATTTCCGAAGACCTTTTCGAAAAATATTCAAAATTGCCCGTGAAATCGGGAAAATATTGGAATTTAATGAGATTCAATACAAAACATCAGAATTTGTAGCAAAAAAATGAAAACCCTTAAAACTGAAAGCAATCCCCACATATTTGGTATTTCCGTGTAGGGAATTTAATTTCTAGCGAATTTCCAAAGATCTTTTCGAAAAATATTCAAAATTGGCCGAGAAATCGGGAAAATATTGGAATTTAATGAAATTCAATACAAAACATCAGAATTTGTAGCAAAAAAATGAAAACCCTTAAAGCTGAAAGCAATCCCCACATATTTGGTATTTCCGTGTAGGGAATTTAATTTCTAGCGAATTTCCGAAGACCTTTTCGAAAAATATTCAATATTGCCCGAGAAATCGGGAAAATATTGGAATTTAATGAGATTCAATACAAAACATCACAATTTGTAGCAAAAATATGAAAACCCTTAAAACTGAAAGCAATACCCACATATTTCGTATTTCCGTGTAGGGAATTTAATTTCTAGCAAATTTCTGAAGACCTTTTCGAAAAATATTCAAAATTGCCCGAGAAATCGGGAAAATATTGGAATTTAATGAGATTCAATACAAAACATCAGAATTTGTAGCAAAAAAATGAAAACCCTTAAAATTGAAAGCCCTTAAAACATATTTGGTATTTCCGTGTAGGGAATTTAATTTCTAGCGAATTTCCCAAGACCTTTTCGAAAAATATTCAAAATTGCGAGAAATCGGGAAAATATTGGAATTTAATGAGATTCAATACAAAACATCAGAATTTGTAGCAAAAAAATGAAAACCCTTAAAAGTGAAAGCAATCCCCACATATTTGGTATTTCCGTGTAGGGAATTTAATTTCCAGCGAATTTCCGAAGACCTATTCGAAAAATATTGAAGATTGCCCGTGAAATCGGGAAAATATTGGAATTTAATGAGATTCAATACAAAACATCAGAATTTGTTGCAAAAAAATGAAAACCCTTAAAACTGAAAGCAATCCCCACATATTTGGTATTTCCGTGTAGGGAATTTAATTTCTAGCGAATGTCCGAAGACCTTTTCGAAAAATATTCAAAATTGCCCGAGAAATCGGGAAAATATTGGAATTTAATGAGATTCATTACAAAACATCAGAATTTGTAGCAAAAAAAAGAAAACCCTTAAAACTGAAAGCAATCCCCACATATTTAGTATTTCCGTGTAGGGGATTTACTTTCTAGCGAATTTCCGAAGACCTTTTCGAAAAATATTCAAAATTGGCCGAGAAATCGGGAAAATATTGGAATTTAATGAGATTCAATACAAAACATCAGAATTTGTAGCATAAAAATGAAAACCCTTAAAACTGAAAGCAATCCCCACATATTTAGTATTTCCGTGTAGGGGATTTAATTTCTAGCGAATTTCCGAAGACCTTTTCGAAAAATATTCAAAATTGGCCGAGAAATCGGGAAAATATTGGAATTTAATGAGATTCAATACAAAACATCAGAATATGTAGCATAAAAATGAAAACCCTTAAAACTGAAAGCAATCCCCACATATTTGGTATTTCCGTGTAGGGGATTTAATTTCTAGCGAATTTCCGAAGACCTTTTCGAAAAATATTCAAAATTGGCCGAGAAATCGGGAAAATATTGGAATTTAATGAGATTCAATACAAAACATCAGAACTTGTAGCAAATAAATGAAAACCCTTAAAACTGAAAGCAATCCCCACATATTTGGTATTTCCGTGTAGGGAATTTAATTTCTAGAGATTCAATACAAAACATCAGAATTTGTAGCAAAAAAAAGAAAACCCTTAAAACTGAAAGCAATCCCCACATATTTGGTATTTCCGTGTAGGGAATTTAATTTCTAGCGAATTTCCGAAGACCTTTACGAAAAATATTCAAAATTGCCCGAGAAATCGGGAAAATATTGGAATTTAATGAGATTCATTACAAAACATCAGAATTTGTAGCAAAAAAAAGAAAACCCTTAAAACTGAAAGCAATCCCCACATATTTAGTATTTCCGTGTAGGGGATTTAATTTCTAGCGAATTTCCGAAGACCTTTTCGAAAAATATTCAAAATTGGCCGAGAAATCGGGAAAATATTGGAATTTAATGAGATTCAATACAAAACATCAGAATTTGTAGCATAAAAATGAAAACCCTTAAAACTGAAAGCAATCCCCACATATTTGGTATTTCCGTGTAGGGAATTCAATTTCTAGCGAATTTCCGAAGACCTTATCGAAAAATATTCAAAATTGGCCGAGAAATCGGGAAAATATTGGAATTTAATGAGATTCAATACAAAACATCAGAACTTGTAGCAAATAAATGAAAACCCTTAAAACTGAAAGCAATCCCCACATATTTGGTATTTCCGTGTAGGGAATTTAATGTCTAGCGAATTTCCGAAGACCTTTTCGAAAGATATTCAAAATTGGCCGAGAAATCGGGAAAATATTGGAATTTAATGAGATTCAAAACAAAACATCAGAATTTGTAGCAAAAAAAAGAAAACCCTTAAAACTGAAAGCAATCCCCACATATTTAGTATTTCCGTGTAGGGGATTTAATTTCTAGCGAATTTCCGAAGACCTATTCGAAAAATATTGAAGATTGCCCGTGAAATCGGGAAAATATTGGAATTTAATGAGATTCAATACAAAACATCAGAATTTGTTGCAAAAAAATGAAAACCCTTAAAACTGAAAGCAATCCCCACATATTTGGTATTTCCGTGTAGGGAATTTAATTTCTAGCGAATTTCCGAAGACCTTTTCGAAAAATATTCAAAATTGCCCGAGAAATCGGGAAAATATTGGAATTTAATGAGATTCATTACAAAACATCAGAATTTGTAGCAAAAAAAAGAAAACCCTTAAAACTGAAAGCAATCCCCACATATTTAGTATTTCCGTGTAGGGGATTTAATTTCTAGCGAATTTCCGAAGACCTTTTCGAAAAATATTCAAAATTGGCCGAGAAATCGGGAAAATATTGGAATTTAATGAGATTCAATACAAAACATCAGAATTTGTAGCATAAAAATGAAAACCCTTAAAACTGAAAGCAATCCCCACATATTTAGTATTTCCGTGTAGGGGATTTAATTTCTAGCGAATTTCCGAAGACCTTTTCGAAAAATATTCAAAATTGGCCGAGAAATCGGGAAAATATTGGAATTTGATGAGATTCAATACAAAAGATCAGAATTTGTAGCATAAAAATGAAAACCCTTAAAACTGAAAGCAATCCCCACATATTTGGTATTTCCGTGTAGGGGATTTAATTTCTAGCGAATTTCCGAAGACCTTTTCGAAAAATATTCAAAATTGGCCGAGAAATCGGGAAAATATTGGAATTTAATGAGATTCAATACAAAACATCAGAACTTGTAGCAAATAAATGAAAACCCTTAAAACTGAAAGCAATCCCCACATATTTGGTATTTCCGTGTAGGGAATTTAATTTCTAGAGATTCAATACAAAACATCAGAATTTGTAGCAAAAAAATGAAAACCCTTAAAACTGAAAGCAATCCCCACATATTTGGTATTTCCGTGTAGGGAATTTAATTTCTAGCGAATTTCCGAAGACCTTTACGAAAAATATTCAAAATTGCCCGAGAAATCGGGAAAATATTGGAATTTAATGAGATTCATTACAAAACATCAGAATTTGTAGCAAAAAAAAGAAAACCCTTAAAACTGAAAGCAATCCCCACATATTTAATATTTCCGTGTAGGGGATTTATTTTCTAGCGAATTTCCGAAGACCTTTTCGAAAAATATTCAAAATTGGCCGAGAAATCGGGAAAATATTGGAATTTAATGAGATTCAATACAAAACATCAGAATTTGTAGCATAAAAATGAAAACCTTTAAAACTGAAAACAATCTCCACATATTTGGTATTTCCGTGTAGGGAATTTAATTTCTAGCGAATTTCCGAAGACCTTATCGAAAAATATTCAAAATTGGCCGAGAAATCGGGAAAATATTGGAATTTAATGAGATTCAATACAAAACATCAGAACTTGTAGCAAATAAATGAAAACCCTTAAAACTGAAAGCAATCCCCACATATTTGGTATTTCCGTGTAGGGAATTTAATGTCTAGCGAATTTCCGAAGACCTTTTCGAAAAATATTCAAAATTGGCCGAGAAATCGGGAAAATATTGGAATTTAATGAGATTCAAAACAAAACATCAGAATTTGTACCAAAAAAAGAAAACCCTTAAAACTGAAAGCAATCCCCACATATTTAGTATTTCCGTGTAGGGGATTTAATTTCTAGCGGATTTCCGAAGACCTTTTCGAAAAATATTCAAAATTGGCCGAGAAATCGGGAAAATATTGGAATTTAATGAGATTCAATACAAAACATCAGAATTTGTAGCAAAAAAATGAAAACCCTTAAAACTGAAAGCAATCCCCACATATTTGGTATTTCCGTGTAGGGAATTTAATGTCTAGCGAATTTCAGAAGACCTTTTCGAAAAATATTCAAAATTGCCCGAGAAATCGGGAAAATATTGGAATTTAATGAGATTCAATACAAAACATCAGAATTTGTCGCAAAAAAAAGAAAACCCTTAAAACTGAAAACAATCCCCACATATTTAGTATTTCCGTGTAGGGGAATTAATTTCTAGCGAATTTCCGAAGACCTTTTCGAAAAATATTCAAAATTGCCCGTGAAATCGGGAAAATATTGGAATTTAATGAGATTCAATACAAAACATCAGAATTTGTAGCAAAAAAATGAAAACCCTTAAAACTGAAAGCAACCCCCACATATTTGGTATTTCCGTGTAGGGAATTTAATTTCTAGCGAATTTCCGAAGATCTTTTCGAAAAATATTCAAAATTGGCCGAGAAATCGGGAAAATATTGGAATTTAATGAAATTCAATACAAAACATCAGAATTTGTAGCAAAAAAATGAAAACCCTTAAAACTGAAAGCAATCCCCACATATTTAGTATTTCCGTGTAGGGAATTTAATTTATAGCGAATTTCCGAAGACCTTTTCGAAAAATATTCAAAATTGGCCGAGAAATCGGGAAAATATTGGAATTTAATGAGATTCAATACAAAACATCAGAATTTGTAGCATAAAAATGAAAACCCTTAAAACTGAAAGCAATCCCCGCATATTTGGTATTTCCGTGTAGGGAATTTAATTTCTAGCGAATTTCCGAAGACCTTATCGAAAAATATTCAAAATTGGCCGAGAAATCGGGAAAATATTGGAATTTAATGAGATTCAATACAAAACATCAGAACTTGTAGCAAATAAATGAAAACCCTTAAAACTGAAAGCAATCCCCACATATTTGGTATTTCCGTGTAGGGAATTTAATGTCTAGCGAATTTCCGAAGACCTTTTCGAAAAATATTCAAAATTGGCCGAGAAATCGGGAAAATATTGGAATTTAATGAGATTCAATACAAAACATCAGAATTTGTAGCAAAAAAATGAAAACCCTTAAAACTGAAAGCACTCATCACATATTTGGTGTTTCCGTGTAGGGAATTTAATGTCTAGCGAATTTCCGAAGACCTTTTCGAAAAATATTCAAAATTGCCCGAGAAATCGGGAAAATATTGGAATTTAATGAGATTCAATACAAAACATCAGAATTTGTCGCAAAAAAAAGAAAACCCTTAAAACTGAAAACAATCCCCACATATTTAGTATTTCCGTGTAGGGGATTTAATTTCTAGCGAATTTCCGAAGACCTTTTCGAAAAATATTCAAAATTGCCCGAGAAATCGGGAAAATATTGGAATTTAATGAGATTCAATACAAAACATCACAATTTGTAGCAAAAATATGAAAACCCTTAAAACTGAAAGCAATACCCACATATTTCGTATTTCCGTGTAGGGAATTTAATTTCTAGCAAATTTCCGAAGACCTTTTCGAAAAATATTCAAAATTGCCCGAGAAATCGGGAAAATATTGGAATTTAATGAGATTCAATACAAAACATCAGAATTTGTAGCAAAAAAAAGAAAACCCTTAAAACTGAAAGCAATCCCCACATATTTAGTATTTCCGTGTAGGGGATTTAATTTCTAGCGAATTTCCGAAGACCTTTTCGAAAAATATTCAAAATTGGCCGAGAAATCGGGAAAATATTGGAATTTAATGAGATTCAATACAAAACATCAGAATTTGTAGCAAAAAAATGAAAACCCTTAAAACTGAAAGCACTCATCACATATTTGGTGTTTCCGTGTAGGGAATTTAATGTCTAGCGAATTTCCGAAGACCTTTTCGAAAAATATTCAAAATTGCCCGAGAAATCGGGAAAATATTGGAATTTAATGAGATTCAATACAAAACATCAGAATTTGTCGCAAAAAAAAGAAAACCCTTAAAACTGAAAACAATCCCCACATATTTAGTATTTCCGTGTAGGGGATTTAATTTCTAGCGAATTTCCGAAAACCTTTTCGAAAAATATTCAAAATTGCCCGAGAAATCGGGAAAATATTGGAATTTAATGAGATTCAATACAAAACATCACAATTTGTAGCAAAAATATGAAAACCCTTAAAACTGAAAGCAATACCCACATATTTCGTATTTCCGTGTAGGGAATTTAATTTCTAGCAAATTTCCGAAGACCTTTTCGAAAAATATTCAAAATTGCCCGAGAAATCGGGAAAATATTGGAATTTAATGAGATTCAATACAAAACATCAGAATTTGTAGCAAAAAAATGAAAACCCTTAAAACTGAAAGCAATCCCCACATATTTGGTATTTCCGTGTAGGGAATTTAATTTCCAGCGAATTTCCGAAGACCTATTCGAAAAATATTGAAAATTGCTCGTGAAATCGGGAAAATATTGGAATTTAATGAGATTCAATACAAAACATCAGAATTTGTAGCAAAAAAATGAAAACCCTTAAAACTGAAAGCAATCCCCACATATTTGGTATTTCCGTGTAGGGAATTTAATTTCTAGCGAATTTCCGAAGACCTTTTCGAAAAATATTCAAAATTGCCCGAGAAATCGGGAAAATATTGGAATTTAATGAGATTCAATACAAAACATCAGAATTTGTAGCAAAAAAATTAAAACACTTCAAACTGAAAGCAATACCCACATATTTGGTATTTCCGTGTAGGGAATTTAATTTCTAGCGAATTTCCGAAGACCTTTTCGAAAAATATTCAAAATTGCCCGAGAAATCGGGAAAATATTGAAATTTAATGAGATTCAATACAAAACATCAGAATTTGTAGCAAAAAAATGAAAACCCTTAAAACTGAAAGCAATCCCCACATATTTCGTATTTCCGTGTAGGGGATTTAATTTCTAGCGAATTTCCGAAGACATATTCGAAAAATATTCAAAATTGCCCGAGAAATCGGGAAAATATTGGAATTTAATGAGATTCAATACAAAACATCACAATTTGTAGCAAAAAAATGAAAACCCTTAAAACTGAAAGCAATCCCCACATATTTGGTATTTCCGTGTAGGGAATTTAATGTCTAGCGAATTTCCGAAGACCTTTTCGAAAAATATTCAAAATTGCCCGAGAAATCGGGAAAATATTGGAATTTAATGAGATTCAAAACAAAACATCAGAATTTGTAGCAAAAAAAAAGAAAACCCTTAAAACTGAAAGCAGTCCCCACATATTTAGTATTTCCGTGTAGGGGATTTAATTTCTAGCGAATTTCCGAAGACCTTTGCGAAAAATATTCAAAATTGCCCGAGAAATCGGGAAAATATTGGAATTTAATGAGATTCAATACAAAACATCACAATTTGTAGCAAAAATATGAAAACCCTTAAAACTAAAAGCAATACCCACATATTTCGTATTTCCGTGTAGGGAATTTAATTTCTAGCAAATTTAAGAAGACCTTTTCGAAAAATATTCAAAATTGCCCGAGAAATCGGGAAAATATTGGAATTTAATGAGATTCAATACAAAACATCAGAATTTGTAGCAAAAAAATGAAAACCCTTAAAACTGAAAGCAATCCCCACATATTTGGTATTTCCGTGTAGGGAATTTAATTTCCAGCGAATTTCCGAAGACCTATTCGAAAAATATTGAAAATTGCCCGTGAAATCGGGAAAATATTGGAATTTAATGAGATTCAATACAAAACATCAGAATTTGTAGCAAAAAAATGAAAACCCTTAAAACTGAAAGCAATCCCCACATATTTGGTATTTCCGTGTAGGGAATTTAATTTCTAGCGAATTTCCGAAGACCTTTTCGAAAAATATTCAAAATTGCCCGAGAAATCGGGAAAATATTGGAATTTAATGAGATTCAATACAAAACATCAGAATTTGTAGCAAAAAAATTAAAATCCTTCAAACTGAAAGCAATCCCCGCATATTTGATATTGCCGTGTAGGGAATTTAATTTCTAGCGAATTTCCGAAGACCTTTTCGAAAAATATTCAAAATTGGCCTAGAAATCGGGAAAATATTGAAATTTAATGAGATTCAATACAAAACATCAGAATTTGTAGCAAAAAAAAAGAAAACCCTTAAAACTGAAAGCAGTCCCCACATATTTAGTATTTCCGTGTAGGGGATTTAATTTCTAGCGAATTTCCGAAGACCTTTGCGAAAAATATTCAAAATTGCCCGAGAAATCGGGAAAATATTGGAATTTAATGAGATTCAATACAAAACATCACAATTTGTAGCAAAAAAATGAACACCCTTAAAACTGAAAGCAATCCCCACATATTTGGTATTTCCGTGTAGGGAATTTAATTTCTAGCGAATTTCCGAAGACCTTTTCGAAAAATATTCAAAATTGCCCGAGAAATCGGGAAAATATTGGAATTTAATGAGATTCAAAACAAAACATCAGAATTTGTAGCAAAAAAAAAGAAAACCCTTAAAACTGAAAGCAGTCCCCACATATTTAGTATTTCCGTGTAGGGGATTTAATTTCTAGCGAATTTCCGAAGACCTTTGCGAAAAATATTCAAAATTGCCCGAGAAATCGGGAAAATATTGGAATTTAATGAGATTCAATACAAAACATCACAATTTGTAGCAAAAATATGAAAACCCTTAAAACTGAAAGCAATACCCACATATTTCGTATTTCCGTGTAGGGAATTTAATTTCTAGCAAATTTAAGAAGACCTTTTCGAAAAATATTCAAAATTGCCCGAGAAATCGGGAAAATATTGGAATTTAATGAGATTCAATACAAAACATCAGAATTTATAGCAAAAAAATGAAAACCCTTAAAACTGAAAGCAATCCCCACATATTTCGTATTTCCGTGTAGGGGATTTAATTTCTAGCGAATTTCCGAAGACATATTCGAAGAATATTCAAAATTGCCCGAGAAATCGGGAAAATATTGGAATTTAATGAGATTCAATACAAAACATCACAATTTGTAGCAAAAAAATGAACACCCTTAAAACTGAAAGCAATCCCCACATATTTGGTATTTCCGTGTAGGGAATTTAATGTCTAGCGAATTTCCGAAGACCTTTTCGAAAAATATTCAAAATTGCCCGAGAAATCGGGAAAATATTGGAATTTAATGAGATTCAAAACAAAACATCAGAATTTGTAGCAAAAAAAAAGAAAACCCTTAAAACTGAAAGCAGTCCCCACATATTTAGTATTTCCGTGTAGGGGATTTAATTTCTAGCGAATTTCCGAAGACCTTTGCGAAAAATATTCAAAATTGCCCGAGAAATCGGGAAAATATTGGAATTTAATGAGATTCAATACAAAACATCACAATTTGTAGCAAAAATATGAAAACCCTTAAAACTAAAAGCAATACCCACATATTTCGTATTTCCGTGTAGGGAATTTAATTTCTAGCAAATTTATGAAGACATTTTCGAAAAATATTCAAAATTGCCCGAGAAATCGGGAAAATATTGGAATTTAATGAGATTCAATACAAAACATCAGAATTTGTAGCAAAAAAATGAAAACCCTTAAAACTGAAAGCAATCCCCACATATTTGGTATTTCCGTGTAGGGAATTTAATTTCCAGCGAATTTCCGAAGACCTATTCGAAAAATATTGAAAATTGCCCGTGAAATCGGGAAAATATTGGAATTTAATGAGATTCAATACAAAACATCAGAATTTGTAGCAAAAAAATGAAAACCCTTAAAACTGAAAGCAATCCCCACATATTTGGTATTTCCGTGTAGGGAATTTAATTTCTAGCGAATTTCCGAAGACCTTTTCGAAAAATATTCAAAATTGCCCGAGAAATCGGGAAAATATTGGAATTTAATGAGATTCAATACAAAACATCAGAATTTGTAGCAAAAAAATTAAAATCCTTCAAACTGAAAGCAATCCCCGCATATTTGATATTGCCGTGTAGGGAATTTAATTTCTAGCGAATTTCCGAAGACCTTTTCGAAAAATATTCAAAATTGGCCGAGAAATCGGGAAAATATTGAAATTTAATGAGATTCAATACAAAACATCAGAATTTGTAGCAAAAAAAAAGAAAACCCTTAAAACTGAAAGCAGTCCCCACATATTTAGTATTTCCGTGTAGGGGATTTAATTTCTAGCGAATTTCCGAAGACCTTTGCGAAAAATATTCAAAATTGCCCGAGAAATCGGGAAAATATTGGAATTTAATGAGATTCAATACAAAACATCACAATTTGTAGCAAAAAAATGAACACCCTTAAAACTGAAAGCAATCCCCACATATTTGGTATTTCCGTGTAGGGAATTTAATTTCTAGCGAATTTCCGAAGACCTTTTCGAAAAATATTCAAAATTGCCCGAGAAATCGGGAAAATATTGGAATTTAATGAGATTCAAAACAAAACATCAGAATTTGTAGCAAAAAAAAAGAAAACCCTTAAAACTGAAAGCAGTCCCCACATATTTAGTATTTCCGTGTAGGGGATTTAATTTCTAGCGAATTTCCGAAGACCTTTGCGAAAAATATTCAAAATTGCCCGAGAAATCGGGAAAATATTGGAATTTAATGAGATTCAATACAAAACATCACAATTTGTAGCAAAAATATGAAAACCCTTAAAACTGAAAGCAATACCCACATATTTCGTATTTCCGTGTAGGGAATTTAATTTCTAGCAAATTTAAGAAGACCTTTTCGAAAAATATTCAAAATTGCCCGAGAAATCGGGAAAATATTGGAATTTAATGAGATTCAATACAAAACATCAGAATTTATAGCAAAAAAATGAAAACCCTTAAAACTGAAAGCAATCCCCACATATTTCGTATTTCCGTGTAGGGAATTTAATTTCCAGCGAATTTCCGAAGACCTATTCGAAAAATATTGAAAATTGCCCGTGAAATCGGGAAAATATTGGAATTTAATGAGATTCAATACAAAACATCAGAATTTGTAGCAAAAAAATGAAAACCCTTAAAACTGAAAGCAATCCCCACATATTTGGTATTTCCGTGTAGGGAATTTAATTTCTAGCGAATTTCCGAAGACCTTTTCGAAAAATATTCAAAATTGCCCGAGAAATCGGGAAAATATTGGAATTTAATGAGATTCAATACAAAACATCAGAATTTGTAGCAAAAAAATTAAAATCCTTCAAACTGAAAGCAATCCCCGCATATTTGATATTGCCGTGTAGGGAATTTAATTTCTAGCGAATTTCCGAAGACCTTTTCGAAAAATATTCAAAATTGGCCGAGAAATCGGGAAAATATTGAAATTTAATGAGATTCAATACAAAACATCAGAATTTGTAGCAAAAAAAAAGAAAACCCTTAAAACTGAAAGCAGTCCCCACATATTTAGTATTTCCGTGTAGGGGATTTAATTTCTAGCGAATTTCCGAAGACCTTTGCGAAAAATATTCAAAATTGCCCGAGAAATCGGGAAAATATTGGAATTTAATGAGATTCAATACAAAACATCACAATTTGTAGCAAAAAAATGAACACCCTTAAAACTGAAAGCAATCCCCACATATTTGGTATTTCCGTGTAGGGAATTTAATTTCTAGCGAATTTCCGAAGACCTTTTCGAAAAATATTCAAAATTGCCCGAGAAATCGGGAAAATATTGGAATTTAATGAGATTCAAAACAAAACATCAGAATTTGTAGCAAAAAAAAAGAAAACCCTTAAAACTGAAAGCAGTCCCCACATATTTAGTATTTCCGTGTAGGGGATTTAATTTCTAGCGAATTTCCGAAGACCTTTGCGAAAAATATTCAAAATTGCCCGAGAAATCGGGAAAATATTGGAATTTAATGAGATTCAATACAAAACATCACAATTTGTAGCAAAAATATGAAAACCCTTAAAACTGAAAGCAATACCCACATATTTCGTATTTCCGTGTAGGGAATTTAATTTCTAGCAAATTTAAGAAGACCTTTTCGAAAAATATTCAAAATTGCCCGAGAAATCGGGAAAATATTGGAATTTAATGAGATTCAATACAAAACATCAGAATTTATAGCAAAAAAATGAAAACCCTTAAAACTGAAAGCAATCCCCACATATTTCGTATTTCCGTGTAGGGAATTTAATTTCCAGCGAATTTCCGAAGACCTATTCGAAAAATATTGAAAATTGCCCGTGAAATCGGGAAAATATTGGAATTTAATGAGATTCAAAACAAAACATCAGAATTTGTAGCAAAAAAAAGAAAACCCTTAAAACTGAAAGCAATCCCCACATATTTCGTATTTCCGTGTAGGGAATTTAATTTCTAGCAAATTTCCGAAGACCTTTTCGAAAAATATTCAAAATTGCCCGAGAAATCGGGAAAATATTGGAATTTAATGAGATTCAATACAAAACATCAGAATTTGTAGCAAAAAAATGAAAACCCTTAAAACTGAAAGCAATCCCCACATATTTGGTATTTCCGTGTAGGGAATTTAATTTCCAGCGAATTTCCGAAGACCTATTCGAAAAATATTGAAAATTGCCCGTGAAATCGGGAAAATATTGGAATTTAATGAGATTCAATACAAAACATCAGAATTTGTAGCAAAAAAATGAAAACCCTTAAAACTGAAAGCAATCCCCACATATTTGGTATTTCCGTGTAGGGAATTTAATTTCTAGCGAATTTCCGAAGACCTTTTCGAAAAATATTCAAAATTGCCCGAGAAATCGGGAAAATATTGAAATTTAATGAGATTCAATACAAAACATCAGAATTTGTAGCAAAAAAATGAAAACCCTTAAAACTGAAAGCAATCCCCACATATTTCGTATTTCCGTGTAGGGGATTTAATTTCTAGCGAATTTCCGAAGACATTCTCGAAAAATATTCAAAATTGCCCGAGAAATCGGGAAAATATTGGAATTTAATGAGATTCAATAGAAAACATCACAATTTGTAGCAAAAAAATGAAAACCCTTAAAACTGAAAGCAATCCCCACATATTTGGTATTTCCGTGTAGGGAATTTAATGTCTAGCGAATTTCCGAAGATCTTTTCGAAAAATATTCAAAATTGCCCGAGAAATCGGGAAAATATTGGAATTTAATGAGATTCAAAACAAAACATCAGAATTTGTCGCAAAAAAAAGAACACCCTTAAAACTGAAAGCAGTCCCCACATATTTAGTATTTCCGTGTAGGGGATTTAATTTCTAGCGAATTTCCGAAGACCTTTGCGAAAAATATTCAAAATTGCCCGAGAAATCGGGAAAATATTGGAATTTAATGAGATTCAATACAAAACATCACAATTTGTAGCAAAAATATGAAAACCCTTAAAACTGAAAGCAATACCCACATATTTCGTATTTCCGTGTAGGGAATTTAATTTCTAGCAAATTTAAGAAGACCTTTTCGAAAAATATTCAAAATTGCCCGAGATATCGGGAAAATATTGGAATTTAATGAGATTCAATACAAAACATCAGAATTTGTAGCAAAAAAATGAAAACCCTTACAACTGAAAGCAATCCCCACATATTTGTTATTTCCGTGTAGGGAATTTAATTTCCAGCGAATTTCCGAAGACCTATTCGAAAAATATTGAAAATTGCCCGTGAAATCGGGAAAATATTGGAATTTAATGAGATTCAATACAAAACATCAGAATTTGTAGCAAAAAAATGAAACCCTTAAAACTGAAAGCAATCCCCGCATATTTGGTATTTCCGTGTAGGGAATTTAATTTCTAGCGAATTTCCGAAGACCTTTTCGAAAAATATTCAAAATTGGCCGAGAAATCGGGAAAATATTGGAATTTAATGAGATTCAATACAAAACATCAGAATTTGTAGCAAAAAAAAGAAAACCCTTAAAACTGAAAGCAATCCCCACATATTTAGTATTTCCGTGTAGGGAATTTAATTTCTAGCAAATTTCCGAAGACCTTTTCGAAAAATATTCAAAATTGCCCGAGAAATCGGGAAAATATTGGAATTTAATGAGATTCAATACAAAACATCAGAATTTGTAGCAAAAAAATGAAAACCCTTAAAACTGAAAGCAATCCCCACATATTTGGTATTTCCGTGTAGGGAATTTAATTTCCAGCGAATTTCCGAAGACCTATTCGAAAAATATTGAAAATTGCCCGTGAAATCGGGAAAATATTGGAATTTAATGAGATTCAATACAAAACATCAGAATTTGTAGCAAAAAAATGAAAACCCTTAAAACTGAAAGCAATACCCACATATTTGGTATTTCCGTGTAGGGAATTTAATTTCTAGCGAATTTCCGAAGACCTTTTCGAAAAATATTCAAAATTGGCCGAGAAATCGGGAAAATTTGGTAATTTAATGAGATTCAATACAAAACATCACAATTTGTAGCAAAAAAATGAAAACCCTTAAAACTGAAAGCAATCCCCACATATTTGGTATTTCCGTGTAGGGAATTTAATTTCTAGCGAATTTCCGAAGACCTTTGCGAAAAATATTCAAAATTGCCCGAGAAATCGGGAAAATATTGGAATTTAATGAGATTCAATACAAAACATCACAATTTGTAGCAAAAATATGAAAACCCTTAAAACTGAAAGCAATACCCACATATTTCGTATTTCCGTGTAGGGAATTTAATTTCTAGCAAATTTAAGAAGACCTTTTCGAAAAATATTCAAAATTGCCCGAGATATCGGGAAAATATTGGAATTTAATGAGATTCAATACAAAACATCAGAATTTGTAGCAAAAAAATGAAAACCCTTACAACTGAAAGCAATCCCCACATATTTGTTATTTCCGTGTAGGGAATTTAATTTCCAGCGAATTTCCGAAGACCTATTCGAAAAATATTGAAAATTGCCCGTGAAATCGGGAAAATATTGGAATTTAATGAGATTCAATACAAAACATCAGAATTTGTAGCAAAAAAATGAAAACCCTTAAAACTGAAAGCAATCCCCGCATATTTGGTATTTCCGTGTAGGGAATTTAATTTCTAGCGAATTTCCGAAGACCTTTTCGAAAAATATTCAAAATTGGCCGAGAAATCGGGAAAATATTGGAATTTAATGAGATTCAATACAAAACATCAGAATTTGTAGCAAAAAAATGAAAACCCTTAAAACTGAAAGCAATCCCCACATATTTGGTATTTCCGTGTAGGGAATTTAATTTCTAGCAAATTTCCGAAGACCTTTTCGAAAAATATTCAAAATTGCCCGAGAAATCGGGAAAATATTAGAATTTAATGAGATTCAATACAAAATATCAGAATTTGTAGCAAAAAAATGAAAACCCTTAAAACTGAAAGCAATCCCCACATATTTGGTATTTCCGTGTAGGGAATTTAATTTCCAGCGAATTTCCGAAGACCTATTCGAAAAATATTGAAAATTGCCCGTGAAATCGGGAAAATATTGGAATTTAATGAGATTCAATACAAAACATCAGAATTTGTAGCAAAAAAATGAAAACCCTTAAAACTGAAAGCAATACCCACATATTTGGTATTTCCGTGTAGGGAATTTAATTTCTAGCGAATTTCCGAAGACCTTTTCGAAAAATATTCAAAATTGGCCGAGAAATCGGGAAAATTTGGTAATTTAATGAGATTCAATACAAAACATCACAATTTGTAGCAAAAAAATGAAAACCCTTAAAACTGAAAGCAATCCCCACATATTTGGTATTTCCGTGTAGGGAATTTAATTTCTAGCGAATTTCCGAAGACCTTTTCGAAAAATATTCAAAATTGCCCGAGAAATCGGGAAAATATTGAAATTTAATGAGATTCAATACAAAACATCAGAATTTGTAGCAAAAAAATGAAAACCCTTAAAACTGAAAGCAATCCCCACATATTTGGTATTTCCGTGTAGGGAATTTAATTTCTAGCGAATTTCCGAAGACCTTTTCGAAAAATATTCAAAATTGGCCGAGAAATCGGGAAAATATTGGAATTTAATAAGATTCAATACAAAACATCAGAATTTGTAGCAAAAAAAAGAAAACCCTTAAAACTGAAAGCAATCCCCACATATTTTGTATTTCCGTGTAGGGAATTTAATTTCTAGCAAATTTCCGAAGACCTTTTCGAAAAATATTCAAAATTGCCCGAGAAATCGGGAAAATATTGGAATTTAATGAGATTCAATACAAAACATCAGAATTTGTAGCAAAAAAATGAAAACCCTTAAAACTGAAAGCAATCCCCACATATTTGGTATTTCCGTGTAGGGAATTTAATTTCCAGCGAATTTCCGAAGACCTTTTCGAAAAATATTCAAAATTGCCCGAGAAATCGGGAAAATATTGGAATTTAATGAGATTCAATACAAAACATCAGAATTTGTAGCAAAAAAATGAAAACCCTTAAAACTGAAAGCAATCCCCACATATTTGGTATTTCCGTGTAGGGAATTTAATTTCCAGCGAATTTCCGAAGACCTATTCGAAAAATATTGAAAATTGCCCGTGAAATCGGGAAAATATTGGAATTTAATGAGATTCAATACAAAACATCAGAATTTGTAGCAAAAAAATGAAAACCCTTAAAACTGAAAGCAATACCCACATATTTGGTATTTCCGTGTAGGGAATTTAATTTCTAGCGAATTTCCGAAGACCTTTTCGAAAAATATTCAAAATTGGCCGAGAAATCGGGAAAATTTGGTAATTTAATGAGATTCAATACAAAACATCACAATTTGTAGCAAAAAAATGAAAACCCTTAAAACTGAAAGCAATCCCCACATATTTGGTATTTCCGTGTAGGGAATTTAATTTCTAGCGAATTTCCGAAGACCTTTTCGAAAAATATTCAAAATTGCCCGAGAAATCGGGAAAATATTGAAATTTAATGAGATTCAATACAAAACATCAGAATTTGTAGCAAAAAAATGAAAACCCTTAAAACTGAAAGCAATCCCCACATATTTGGTATTTCCGTGTAGGGAATTTAATTTCTAGCGAATTTCCGAAGACCTTTTCGAAAAATATTCAAAATTGGCCGAGAAATCGGGAAAATATTGGAATTTAATAAGATTCAATACAAAACATCAGAATTTGTAGCAAAAAAAAGAAAACCCTTAAAACTGAAAGCAATCCCCACATATTTCGTATTTCCGTGTAGGGAATTTAATTTCTAGCAAATTTCCGAAGACCTTTTCGAAAAATATTCAAAATTGCCCGAGAAATCGGGAAAATATTGGAATTTAATGAGATTCAATACAAAACATCAGAATTTGTAGCAAAAAAATTAAAACCCTTAAAACTGAAAGCAATCCCCACATATTTGGTATTTCCGTGTAGGGAATTTAATTTCCAGCGAATTTCCGAAGACCTATTCGAAAAATATTGAAAATTGCCCGTGAAATCGGGAAAATATTGGAATTTAATGAGATTCAATACAAAACATCAGAATTTGTAGCAAAAAAATGAAAACCCTTAAAACTGAAAGCAATCCCCACATATTTGGTATTTCCGTGTAGGGAATTTAATTTCTAGCGAATTTCCGAAGACCTTTTCGAAAAATATTCAAAATTGCCCGAGAAATCGGGAAAATATTGGAATTTAATGAGATTCAATACAAAACATCAGAATTTGTAGCAAAAAAATGAAAACCCTTAAAACTGAAAGCAATCCCCACATATTTGGTATTTCCGTGTAGGGAATTTAATTTCCAGCGAATTTCCGAAGACCTATTCGAAAAATATTGAAAATTGCCCGTGAAATCGGGAAAATATTGGAATTTAATGAGATTCAATACAAAACATCAGAATTTGTAGCAAAAAAATGAAAACCCTTAAAACTGAAAGCAATACCCACATATTTGGTATTTCCGTGTAGGGAATTTAATTTCTAGCGAATTTCCGAAGACCTTTTCGAAAAATATTCAAAATTGGCCGAGAAATCGGGAAAATTTTGTAATTTAATGAGATTCAATACAAAACATCAGAATTTGTAGCAAAAAAATGAAAACCCTTAAAACTGAAAGCAATCCCCACATATTTGGTATTTCCGTGTAGGGAATTTAATTTCTAGCGAATTTCCGAAGACCTTTTCGAAAAATATTCAAAATTGCCCGAGAAATCGGGAAAATATTGAAATTTAATGAGATTCAATACAAAACATCAGAATTTGTAGCAAAAAAATGAAAACCCTTAAAACTGAAAGCAATCCCCACATATTTGGTATTTCCGTGTAGGGAATTTAATTTCTAGCGAATTTCCGAAGACCGTTTCGAAAAATATTCAAAATTGGCCGAGAAATCGGGAAAATATTGGAATTTAATGAGATTCAATACAAAACATCAGAATTTGTAGCAAAAAAAAGAAAACCCTTAAAACTGAAAGCAATCCCCACATATTTCGTATTTCCGTGTAGGGAATTTAATTTCTAGCAAATTTCCGAAGACCTTTTCGAAAAATATTCAAAATTGCCCGAGAAATCGGGAAAATATTGGAATTTAATGAGATTCAATACAAAACATCAGAATTTGTAGCAAAAAAATGAAAACCCTTAAAACTGAAAGCAATCCCCACATATTTGGTATTTCCGTGTAGGGAATTTAATTTCCAGCGAATTTCCGAAGACCTATTCGAAAAATATTGAAAATTACCCGTGAAATCGGGAAAATATTGGAATTTAATGAGACTCAATACAAAACATCAGAATTTGTAGCAAAAAAATGAAAACCCTTAAAACTGAAAGCAATCCCCACATATTTGGTATTTCCGTGTAGGGAATTTAATTTCTAGCGAATTTCCGAAGACCTTTTCGAAAAATATTCAAAATTGCCCGAGAAATCGGGAAAATATTGGAATTTAATGAGATTCAATACAAAACATCAGAATTTGTAGCAAAAAAATTAAAACACTTCAAACTGAAAGCAATACCCACATATTTGGTATTTCCGTGTAGGGAATTTAATTTCTAGCGAATTTCCGAAGACCTTTTCGAAAAATATTCAAAATTGGCCGAGAAATCGGGAAAATATTGAAATTTAATGAGATTCAATACAAAACATCAGAATTTGTAGCAAAAAAATGAAAACCCTTAAAACTGAAAGCAATCCCCACATATTTCGTATTTCCGTGTAGGGGATTTAATTTCTAGCGAATTTCCGAAGACATTTTCGAAAAATATTCAAAATTGCCCGAGAAATCGGGAAAATATTGGAATTTAATGAGATTCAATACAAAACATCACAATTTGTAGCAAAAAAATGAAAACCCTTAAAACTGAAAGCAATCCCCACATATTTGGTATTTCCGTGTAGGGAATTTAATTTCTAGCGAATTTCCGAAGACCTTTTCGAAAAATATTCAAAATTGCCCGAGAAATCGGGAAAATATTGGAATTTAATGAGATTCAATACAAAACATCACAATTTGTAGCAAAAATATGAAAACCCTTAAAACTGAAAGCAATACCCACATATTTCGTATTTCCGTGTAGGGAATTTAATTTCTAGCAAATTTAAGAAGACCTTTTCGAAAAATATTCAAAATTGCCCGAGAAATCGGGAAAATATTGGAATTTAATGAGATTCAATACAAAACATCAGAATTTGTAGCAAAAGAATGAAAACCCTTCAAACTGAAAAAAATCCCCACATATTTGGTATTTCCTTGTATGGAATTTAATTTCTAGCGAATTTCCGAAGACCTTTTCGAAAAATATTCAAAATTGCCCGAGAAATCGGGAAAATATTGGAATTTAATGAGATTCAATACAAAACATCAGAATTTGTAGCAAAAAAATGAAAACCCTTAAAACTGAAAGCAATCCCCACATATTTGGTATTTCCGTGTAGGGAATTTAATGTCTAGCGAATTTCCGAAGACCTTTTCGAAAAATATTCAAAATTGCCCGATAAATCGGGAAAATATTGGAATTTAATGAGATTCAAAACAAAACATCAGAATTTGTAGGAAAAAAAAAGAAAACCCTTAAAACTGAAAGCAGTCCCCACATATTTAGTATTTCCGTGTAGGGGATTTAATTTCTAGCGAATTTCCGAAGACCTTTGCGAAAAATATTCAAAATTGCCCGAGAAATCGGGAACATATTGGAATTTAATGAGATTCAATACAAAACATCAGAATTTGTAGCAAAAAAATGAAAACCCTTAAAACTGAAAGTAATACCCACATATTTCGTATTTCCGTGTAGGGAATTTAATTTCTAGCGAATTTCCGAAGACCTTTTCGAAAAATATTCAAAATTGCCCGAGAAATCGGGAAAATATTGCAATTTAATGAGATTCAATACAAAACATCAGAATTTGTAGCAAAAAAATGAAAACCCTTAAAACTGAAAGCAATCCCCACATATTTGGTATTTCCGTGTAGGGGATTTAATTTCTAGCGAATTTCCGAAGACCTTTTCGAAAAATATTCAAAATTGGCCGAGAAATCGGAAAAATATTGGAATTTAATGAGATTCAACACAAAACATCAGAATTTGTAACAAAAAAATGAAAACCCTTAAAACTGAAAGCAATCCCCACATATTTTGTATTTCCGTGTAGGGAATTTAATGTCTAGCGAATTTCCGAAGACCTTTTCGAAAAATATTCAAATTTGCCCGAGAAATCGGGAAAATATTGGAATTTAATAAGATTCAATACAAAACATCAGAATTTGTAGCAAAAAAATGAAAACCCTTAAAACTGAAAGCAATACCCACATATCTGGTATTTCCGTGTAGGGAATTTAATTTCTAGCGAATTTCCGAAGACCTTTTCGAAAAATATTCAAAATTGGCCGAGAAATCGGGAAAATATTGAAATTTAATGAGATGCAAAACAAAACATCAGAATTTGTAGCAAAAAAAAAGAAAACCCTTAAAACTGAAAACAATCCCCACATATTTAGTATTTTCGTGTAGGGGATTTAATTTCAAGCGAATTTCCGAAGACCTTTTCGAAAAATATTCAAAATTGGCCGAGAAATCGGGAAAATATTGGAATTTAATGAGATTCAATACAAAACATCAGAATTTGTAGCAAAAAAATGAAAACCCTTAAAACTGAAAGCAATCCCCACATATTTGGTATTTCCGTGTAGGGAATTTAATTTCTAGCGAATTTCCGAAGACCTTTTCGAAAATATTCAAAAATGCCCGAGAAATCGGGAAAATATTGGAATTTAATGAGATTCAATACAAAACATCAGAATTTGTAGCAAAAAAATGAAAACCCTTAAAACTGAAAGCAATCCCCACATATTTGGTATTTCCGAGTATGGAATTTAATTTCTACCGAATTTCCGAAGACCTTTTCGAAAAATATTCAAAATTGCCCGAGAAATCGGGAAAATATTGGAATTTAATGAGATTCAATACAAAACATCAGAATTTGTAGCAAAAAAATTAAAACCCTTAAAACTGAAAGCAATCCCCACATATTTAGTATTTCCGTGTAGGGGATTTAATTTCTAGCGAATTTCCGAAGACCTTTTTGAAAAATATTCAAAATTGCCCGAGAAATCGGGAAAATATTGGAATTTAATGAGATTCAATACAAAACATCAGAATTTGTAGCAAAAAAATTAAAAACCTTAAAACTGAAAGCAATCCCCACATATTTGGTATTTCCGTGTAGGGAATTTAATTTCTAGCGAATTTCCGAAGACCTTTTCGAAAAATATTCAAAATTGCCCGAGAAATCGGGAAAATATTGAAATTTAATGAGATTCAATACAAAACATCAGAATTTGTAGCAAAAAATTGAAAACCCTTAAAACTGAAAGCAATCCCCACATTATTTGGTATTTCCGTGTAGGGAATTTAATTTCTAGCGAATTTCCGAAGACCTTTTCGAAAAATATTCAAAATTGGCCGAGAAATCGGGAAAATATTGGAATTTAATGAGATTCAATACAAAACATCAGAATTTGTAGCAAAAAAATGAAAATCCTTTAAACTGAAAGCAATCGCCACATATTTGGTATTTCCGTGTAGGAAATTTAATTTCTAGCGAATTTCCGAAGACCTTTTCGAAAAATATTCAAAATTGCCCGTGAAATCGGGAAAATATTGGAATTTAATGAGATTCAATACAAAACATCAGAATTTGTAGCAAAAAAATGAAAACCCTTAAAACTGAAAGCAATCCCCACATATTTGGTATTTCCGTGTAGGGGATTTAATTTCTAGCGAATTTCCGAAGACCTTTTCGAAAAATATTCAAAATTGCCCGTGAAATCGGGAAAATATTGGAATTTAATGAGATTCAATACAAAACATCAACCCACAATGCAAATTATTAACCCACAATGCAAATTACTTATAATTAATATTCAAAAATACTTTGGCCTTTATACAATAACCCCCGCCCCAACTTTTAATTGTAGGAAGAATAAATCACTCGGAAGTGACAGCTTGAACTGTATCCTAAGATTACACATTCGTATTGACAAAAATATTTTGGTTTTTTAAAATTTATATACATCTTCAGATTACAGAATCCAATTTAACCTCCGACTATTCCAGATTCTAATTTTTTTAGGAAAGAATATATAGACCAGAAAAAAACAAACTCAACCAGATTTAATTAATTAATCATTTTAGTTAATCATTTTCCTCCTCAAGCATACATCAAAACCATTAAAAAAAAAATTGATTAGATTGTTAAGTAATTTTTCATTGTTTAAAAATTAGTAACCTACATCCTAAATCTGGAAAAATCATACAAAATATTTTGTTTTTTAAATTTACATTTACATACATCTTCAGATTATAGATTCCAATTTAACCTCTGACTATTATAGATTCTTATTTTTTGGGGAAAAAATATATAGTACCACAAAATCAAACAAATAAAAATTATCAACAAAATTGTAAAAAATATAAATTTACATACTCTTAATATTAAACATTCTAATTTAACCTCAGACCTTTCAAATAACAAAAAAATATTTTTCTCAGATAACAACCACAAATCAAATCAAAAATATTTCTTTTTTTTAGCTCATAATCACCAAAACAAAAACCAAAACACTAACATTTCTTTTTTAGCACATCCATTTATTTACCACCAACACATAAAAAGCTTTTCCTCATCAACCCAAATCAAACCAAACGCACACTCAACTCCAATATTCTTTTCAAAAAAATTTATTAATCTACTCACACTCAACTCCAAACTATTTTCTTCAAATCCACCCTACATCAGTGTTGAAAATTTAATTTCTACCCCATTTCTGAAGAAGTTGCGAAAAATATTGAAATTTTCCAAGAAGTTGCCAAAAGACATATATAAGTTTTGTCAAAATCAACACAAACAAACCATCACGATTTTTCGCAAAAAAATTGAAAAAACTTAAATCAAAAGCAATTCCCGTGTTTTTGGCATATCCGTGTTGGAAATTTAATTTCAGACCATTTCCGAAGATGTTTTCGAGAAATATTCAAAATTGTCGGAGAACTTGCCAAAATACATAAGCTTAGTCAAAACCAATACAAACCGTCAGGATTTTTCCCAAAACAATTGAAAAGCTTAAAACAGAAGCAATACCCACATATTTATTATATCCGTGTTGGACATTTTTCCAGTCCAGTTTCGAAGACCTTTTCGAAAAAAATTCAAAATTGTGGAAGAAATTGCCAAAATACAAGCTTTTTCAATTGTTTTGCGAAAAATCCTAATGATTTGTATATATTTTTGTAATACAGTAATCCCCCGATTTACGAAGGCTCGGTTTACGAAATTTCGATATTACGAACATCATTCTTAAAGTATAAAATTCGTTATACGAATGAAAAATTCGCTATTACGAACAATTTCATAATGTTATAAAATTCGTTCTACGAATGAAAAATTCGCTATTACGAAAAATTTAATTCAATTTGGAACTCCCCGTGTAAATTTTCTTTTTTAATGAATAATGTAATATTTATTATATTTTTGAAATGAATAAACTCTTTTTTCTTTTCTAATCACTTTGTTTTAAATATTTCTAAAAATAGGATTTCGTTTAACGAAAATTTTGGGTACGCATCTATGTAGTTTTAACACAAACTTATACTAAAATGGATCTCGTTTTACGAATATTTTCGATCGCTGGAACGTATCTATTTATTTTAAATAGAATACCATACTAATATTGGGCTCGATATACGAATATTCGATATACGGCCACTTTCTCTTTCACAGAATGTATCCTGTTCGTAAATCGGGGGATTACTGTATTTGTATATATAAGCTTATGTAAACGATTAATTCTCATCAACCCAAAATGAATTATTATGAATAATATATTTTAGAAGTACCTATAAATCTGTTGCTTTTTCATTAATATAATTATAAAAGGCTATAATTTTAAATACCGATTGTAAATGTGCTTTTTATCTATATATATAACGATAAAATATTGTGTTAAAATTTATAATTTTTTTCTGAATTGGCTCTTTATATTGAAAAGGTTGCCGACCCCTGCTATAAGCTATAGTATAATTTTGCCCCTATAAACTCAATCCCAACGTCAAACATTTTTTAAGCTGTCAGACGTTCGTTGGAAATGTCAAAAAAAAATTTTGACATGTCAAACTTTTAATAATAAATAGGTTGTAGTCATGATATTTTATAATGATGCGTAGTAATTATATTTTAATGAATTATTTTTAATAATACATTTTAGATTTCCTGAAGACATGCGAGTGAAAATAAAAGTGTTCTCTGTTGAAAAATGTATTATATTAAAAATATAATACGGTATATTACTCTAATATATAAAATATATTTGTTTCTTTATGTAGGAAATGAATTAAAATATGCTATCAACATCGAAAGATCAGTTAAATAGAAATTCAAATTATATTTTAAATTGGAATACTATTCACATACCATAAAATTACCATTTAAATATTTTATTTATATTATTTATAAAAATTAATTATTATTAAAAAATAAGAACGTTTAAGCAAGTTTTTTTTATTTAACAAAAAGCTTTTAGGCTTTTAGACTTTCAAAAACATCTCTTTCCTCACAGCTTTAAACATTGATAATACTGTTATTATATACTCATAGATCCAAATTGCTATTTATGGCATCGCTAAAAAAATAATTTATAGAGTTTGTAGAGTTTTCTTCCATGCTAAGAAATTGACTTGGAGTTTTACAAAAGAATGCACCTTTATTCGCATAGTATTTAATTGCCACTTGGGTTGTCATAAAATTTGATGTTTTTGGTTTATCATAACCTTAAAAAGTTTATAATGTAAACTGGCTTTTGTTTATCATAACCTTAAAAAGTTTATAATATAGCTGTCCTCTGTAGTATATTAATTATGTATTTTTTATTTTGCAAATGATATAAATAATATTATCTTTAAAAATGTATCCACAAAGTTCGCAAAAAAAATTTTGGACATTTAGTTCAGAACAAAAATTAAATACTTTACGTGCACAACAAAATCAAGAATTTATTGAAAAACATTTATCAGGAGTAGACGTAAGATTTTTTAAATTAATTCTGCTAAATATAATTTATTAATTTATTTTAAGGATCAACAAAAATTTCAAATTTTTTTGTCACCTGACGAAGAACGTTTATTATTGAAACAATATGAACTTCATATGAGAGAATTTTGTAAAAGATTTGAACCACCAATGCCAAAAACAATTGTTGGTACAGCTCATCAATATTTCAAAAGATTCTATTTATATAATTCACCAATGGATTATCATCCAAAAGAAATTTTGTAATATATTTTAAATTCTTTTAAGACTAATACTTATCCAGTTTTAATGTAAATAATCATTTTTAGGGCAACATGTGTTTATCTAGCATGTAAAGTAGAAGAATTTAATGTTTCAATTGGACAATTTGTTAGTAATGTAAAAGGTGATCGATTAAAAGCAACTGATATTATACTATCAAATGAAATGTTATTAATGCGTCAACTTAATTATTATCTTACAATTCATAATCCTTATAGACCAATTGAAGGTTTCCTGATAGATATAAAAGTAAATTAGTAATTCGATTTAAATTGAAATTTGTATTTTATATACTTTTTAATATATTTTATATAAGACAAGAACATCAATGTCGAATCCGGAACGATTAAGACAAGGGATTGATGAATTCATTGATAAAACTTTTTTAACTGATGCATGTTTATTATATGCTCCATCACAGGTTGTAATTTTATCTTAATATTCAAATTTTTTGTTCCCTAAAGCTTAATTTTTTTTATATATAGATTGCCTTAGCGGCTGTATTACATGCTGCAAGTAAAGCACAAGAAAATTTAGATAGTTATGTTACTGAAAGTCTTTTTATGAATGCAAAAGATAAATTAGCAATTCTTATTGATTCTGTTCGAAGTATGTATGTTAATAATTTTTGTTCCTGAAATGAATTATTTTATATTATATTTATAGAAATTCGTGGCATGGTAAAAAATCTTGAATTACCACCTAAGGATAAAGTCAAACTAATAGAAAAAAAATTAGAGAAATGTAGAAATCAAGAAAATAATCCGGATAGTTTAATGTAATTGATCAAAATATAAAGAAAAGATTTAAAATATTAATAATTTTATATTTTGTAGCTATAAACAAAAAATGAAGAAATTATTAGATGATGATGATGTAGAAATTGTTGATGTATCATATCATATTGGTGATTCTTCTAGTGCAGATGTTTCAATGTTAAATGCTACACAATGATTATTTTTAATTCGTTATTACATAAATACTACATAATGATTTTTTTTCATTTAGGGAGCGAATATTTATATCTTTTGTATTAAAAATGAATTTTTAACTGAAATAATAGATTATTTTTTGAATTACATTAGTTTTTGGGTTCACCACAATCGGTAAGTTAAATTTGAGTATGTGTTATGTTATTTAAATAATTGAAAATACGATTCAAAAACGTCTAGATACGGAGACAGGGATCCCTAATGCTAAGTAATCATTCTCTCTACTTAGTATCATATTTCTACAAAAAATATTTGATTTGAATTTCAGGTTAAATAATATGTAAAATAAATTGGTATTTTGTAATATGCTCGCATAGTATATGGGTTGAAAATTATTGCTTTTAAGCGGTTTGGTTAACAACAATTTTGTAATTGAAAAAGTTGAAATATATTTTGTACGGCTGCAGTCATAAAGGTTGCAGTCATAAATCAGTGAGTACAGTACGGCTGCAGTCATAAATCAGTGAGTACAGAGTTGTACAATAACCAATGATATGCTGGAAATCTACCTAACCTAAATTACTTTCAAAGAAAATTTCAAATCCTAAATAAAATATTCTTTAATGTAATTGTATATAATTAATTTATTAAAATAAAATAAATTATTAAACAACGGCAATGGTTTTTTTCTGTTTTTCTTTTTTTAAATATAATATATAATTATATTTAGATTTAATATAACATATATTGTTTTTTTATTATTATTTATATTTTATTACATAATTTTTTCATAATTACTGTTTTTTTTTTTCATTAAATGCATATAATTTAAATTAATTATAACATATTTTTCAATACAATAATTTTTATTTTTAAGTATTTTCTTGATTTTTTTTCTATGCTGTTTTTATATATTTTTTTTTTATTCATAATTTGTAAATTTTTTATCTTTATGTTATTATTTTTTTTTAAAGGTTATTTTTTGCTATTTAATTTATGTTTTTCATTATTTTGGCTTAACAACATTTTTTTAATTGAATTTTTTAATGTTTTTGGAATTTTCTATATTTTTCTTTTGATTAAATTAAATTAATTTTTTTAATTATTATATTTGTATTTTAATTATGTATTTTATATTTTGTTAAGCATTTTTTATAACCTTTGTTTTTAATTTTTAATTTTGCGACGAAAAAAAATCATAAAAATAAATTAATGTTTTAAAAAATAAATAATAATTATTATTTATTAGCTTACTATATTTTTTTTCTGGTTGAATTAAACTTTGTGGTATTAATACTATTTTTAATACTTTTATAATAATACTTTTTTTTGTAATTATATATTTATTTTTAATTTAATTTTATCTTTTTTATATTTTATTTAACAAATTTTAATTTATTTTATTTACTTTTTATGAGAAAGTAGCTAAATAAATTTTATATATTTTTTTTATTTAAAATTGTTTTTATAATTAATATAATAATATTTTTATTTTAATTTTAATTACAATAATAATTAAATATTTTTTTTAATTTAACTTTTTAATTTTAATATATTTTGTTGTTTGTGTTGATGTTTTTAACACTTTTTTTTTTGAAGACATTTTAATTTGGATTATATATTTCAACTTTTCTTAACGATTCACATTTTTATTTTAAATTTAATTTTAATATAATAAATTTTATTTTTTAATATTTTATTTATATATATTTATGTATATTTTTAATTTTGTTTTTTAATAATTCTAATAAATTTTTGTAAATAATTTTTTACAGATAAATTTTTTAATATTTATTTTTAATTTTTTTTTAAATATTTAACAATAAATTTTTTTTTGTAAATTATAATATTAAAAATAAAAAAATGATTTTGGCGAAAAATTTTTTTGATGTTATTTAATTTTTCACAGAAATTTTCTTTAAAAGATGTTAAGGCAATAAAATTTTTGTCATTTTTGTCAAAAAAAAAAACCATTTTGTTGTTGGTGTTATTTGTTGTTGTTGGGAAACTGATCAGGAGGTCCTTTTTTTCTATGAATTTTATTTTTAATATTATAATTTATAAAATAATAAATTTAAAAAAAAAAATTGTTATTTATTTAGAAAAAAAACCAAAATTTGTTTTATTTTTAAAATAAAAAATTATCTGAAAAAAAAAAAATGTAGTTTTTTTTGAAAATTATTTTTAGTTTTTTTTAATTACTTAAATTTTAATTATTTTAATACTTACATTCGAAGATACGAATTTTCATTTATAATTGCCTAAAATCTAAGTTTTTTAATTTAATTTAATTTAATTTTTATTTTTTTTATTAAAAAAATTCTATTTTTTGTTTTTTAATTAATAAATAATTTAAAAATATTAAAAAAAAAAATTATTATTTTGTTTTTTTTTTTTGGAAAAAAATGATGTTATTTATTTTTCGGAAAAAAGATGGTATTTTTTTTTTTAAAAAAAACATTAATTTTTTAGAGAAAGACGAAGGTGTGTTTTTTTTATTTTTTTAATTACATTTCTTTTTTTTTTAATATTTTTAAATTTTTTATAATTTAATTATGTTTATTTATAATTTATATATTTTTTTTAAAATTTATTATCCGAGTTTTACTTTATATTTTGGTTGTTGTTTTAATTAATTAATATGGACATAAGTTTAATTTTAATTTTAATATTTATATTTTATATATTTAATAATTTAATAAATTTTATCTTCTTAAATATTTAATAATTAAGTTTACCTAAGTTAAATAAAAAAAAAAAAAAATTAGAAAAAAAATGATTTGATTTTTTTTTTTTAATATTTTTTTTTTTTGTTTGTTTTTATTTATTTTTAAGATTTTTTTTAATATTTTTAATGTTTTTTTTTATGTTTTTGGTGTTTTTTAAATAATAAATTTTGTTTTATTAAAAAATAAAAAAATTTTACTTTAGACATAAAAAAATATTAATGATAATTTTATTTTTATTTTTTAAGTTTATTTAAGCTTTAATTTTTTTTTATGTACTTTTACCAACAAAAAAAACATAAAACCGAGTAAGAATAAGAAAAAAGTTTTATTTTGTTTTAAATTATCATTAATATTTTAATGTTTTAAGTCTAAAAGTGCATAAAAATAATTTAAATTTAAAAAAATTTATAATATTTTTTATATTTTCGATTTTTAATAATACATTTTTTTGCTAATTTTTAATGATAATTTAATATAATTTCTATTTTTTTTTTGTTTAAAGATAATTTTTTAAATTTAAGTTTTTATTTTTTTTTTTTAATTACTATAAGAATTATTGTTTTTAATGGGGGATTTGTAAAATTTTCTGCGCGCCCTTTTTTTTTTTTTTTTTGTTAGTATAATTTAATATTTTCCAGGTGGACACAAAAATTGATAATATTTTAATTGTATTGTTTTTTTTTTTCGTTTGTTTTTGATTTTGGGATGCAGAGAGGTACTTGACTACCCTCGGCTAGGGAACTTGAAACAACCAATGTCCCCATTAAAAAAAAAAAAAACTAATTTTATTAATAAATATATAATATTTTTTTTTAATTGTATTTTTTTTAATAAATTATTTCGTTAGCTCTTAAGAAATTTTGTGTTTTTTAACATTTAATTTAAATTTGTTTTTGTTTTTTATTAAATATTACATAAATTATGTTTTATTATTTTTATAATTTAATTATGGAATTTTTTTTTTTTTTATTTATTTATGTTTTGTTTTTTTTTTTTTTTTTAAATTAGAAACATTTTTTATCAAGGTACACGATGAAAAAATTAGACCAGACAGTGGTTCATATGTGAAAAAGCACTTCCTAGTTAAAAGAAACAAGCTTTTGGGAGCTAATATTTTCTTAAAACCGTATTTTTTTATTTTTCATTTATTTTATCTCAAAAATTGAATTTAAATTAAATTTTATATAAAAAAAATTTTCTAAAATAAAAAATTTTCTTTTAATGATAATTTTGTGTTTGTGATATTTTTATTATGATAATGAAAATATATAAAAAAATTTTTCTTTTAAGTTTTCTGGTTGACAGGAATAATTATTTAATGTTTATAAATTTTCTATGTGTGTGATGTTTTTCTTGAAAAATAATTTTTCACTCTTCTTCTTCTTCGACAAAAACAAAAAAAAATATATTTTCATTTTCATAACAATTTTTCACAAATATAAAATACATTGTTTTTTCGATTTCGAATTATAATTTTTGATTAATTTCGTATAGTTTTTTTTTTGTGTTGATTGGTGATTTTTAATTAATAAAATCATAATTGTAATAAAAATAGCATAGTTTGCATATTTTTATAGTGCTTTTTAATATTGTGAGGAATATATATATTTTTTTTGATTTTATGTTTAATTTGGTAAATTTTAATTTTTTTTTTTTTGTATATAATTTTTAAAAAAAACCTACAAAGTTTTTTTTTAGTTTTAAGCAATTTTGTCCTAAAAAGTTTTAATCAGAAAAAAAAAAATTAAAATTTTCTGTATTTATTTACATAATAATGTATTTAAATTTAATTTATTTTAATATTTAATTTAAGAAAATAACGATTTTCATATATATTCATATTTTAGATAAAAAAAAAAAGAATATTCTACTAATTTTAAGTTTTTTTTTTTTTAGATTTTTAGACCAATTATAAAAATTTATTTAAAGATTCGCTGTTCTATATAATATCAATGGCTCCACTTTATTTTATTTATTTATTTATTTATAAATTTAAATTTAAGTTAGATTTTAAATTGGAATTTCTTTTGTTTTTAATTAATTTGGGTTAATTAATTAACAGAGAAGGAAGCAGAATATTTTCATTAATATATTTTTTTTAAATAGATTGTTTTTTTTTTACCATAATTATATTAAATATTTTCGGGAAAGGGAAGACTTATGGATTTATATATATTTATATATAGGTAAAAAAAAATAATTTGAAAATTTAAAACCAGGACTGTAATGGTTGAGTTCATAATTTTTAAAGAGACAGCAGTACTGCGTTTGTTGCCTTCATTTTTTGTTTTTTCTGTAGTTTGAATTAATAATTGAGTATCTAATATTTATCAGAATTAATTGCAATTTCCAAATTTTCATAGTCATGAAAGAATTCTTATGAAGTTTCACTGATGGATGGTAGAAAAACTTATGAAGTTTCACTGATGGATTGTATTACTGACTTCAATTTTCAATAGTTTTTAAATATAATTGGAATATTATTTATTGCCGTGCAATTAATTACATAGTTAAATTGTGACTGTGTTGTTAAATTTAATAAAATGTTATTATATTGAATTTTATTGCTGGTGAAGAGCTTAAATATTAAGCTTACCGATTTTAAATTATCTATATGTAATTTCTATAATATTCTTTCTTTTTTGGAAATACTGAATTCGATTGAAGTATGGACATGACAAACAATTTTTAAGGACTGAACTCAACAGTTAAGCAGCTTGGTTACATTTATGAAGTTGTCCTGATTTATAAAATTTATAAAAATTTAAACTTAAAAATTTTAAACTTTCATTAATTGTGAATTTTTCAATATTAATTAAAGTTCAAAGATTATTTAATTTATTAGAAAATTGATCAAAGGATTTAGACCATTTAATAGCAATTATTTGAAAAACAAATTAATCGGCAATTAACAGTGCCACTTTAAATTAAAAAGTAGAGGCCTTCTCTAACACTGTCTAAAGTATGGAGAAAGTTGTAATTGAGTTTGCTTTAAACAGTAATCTAAGCATTTTTAGTGATAAATTAATACCATCTGCGAAGAAGTATAGTTTTTTAAAGCTGAAATATAGTCAACTCAATAGTAATTAATAATGTGATGTCTTAAGCTGTTCAATCTTAGGTGTTATTTGTTCACATCAAGGTAACTCAAAAATAAGGGGTATTTATCGGAGTTAACTTTGTATTAAAATTTAGGCCTATATTATAATATATATCAATTAGACTATTAATTGTATTTTTAATTTTGCTTGAATTTAAGGTGACACTGTTATGAATTTATATATTTTGGAACTAAATTAAAATTTAGGACACTAAAATATAATATAGTTTTTTTTTTCATAATAGCTTGTAAGCAATTAAAATTGTTTTTTTTATCTGTGTAATTTTATAAAGGATATCTTTGTGTTCTGTAATTTTTTCAGTTTTAATGTTAAATAATGTTTGAATAAAAATTAATGGAAAATTAAAATACAAATTTAAAAATAAATAAAATTAAATGTTATTTAAAAATTTTCTTCTTAAATAAATCAAATAAAATTTTAATTTAATTTTGGGTTGTTTTTGGTTTTTAAGTGTGCAAAAATTATGGTGCAATATTTAATTTATCGCATGCAATAAAAAACTATATAATTTTATTAATTTTATATATAATATTGTTTTGCAATTTTTTTTTTTCAGACAAATTTTTTCTAATATCTAATAATAATTACGTTGTTTATTTTACTATATTTATATAATTATTTACTAAATTATATTAAATTTAATTTAACACAAAATTTTCTGAGCATAACAACTAAAAATTAAATTGGTATTTTTCTTTTAAGTGAAACAGAAACTAAAAATAGTAAAAAGTAAAGTTTTTTCGGTTGCAGTCTTCCTAAAATATAATTTCAAAAATATAATATAGATAATTATAAATGTTTTCTAGAGAGCCTGAAAAATAAATAGAAAATTAATGTAAAAAATATAAATATTTTTTTAAATTTTTATTTTAAAATTAAATATAAAAATCATGCCATGCAATCATAATTAAATTTGTTTTATTTATTTATTTATTTATTAATTTTATTAAAATTTTACTGATTATTATTTTTAATTTTTGTCCAAAAATTAAGTAAAACTTTAGTTTCATATTTCAGCAGTGATATAGAGAAAGTTTCACAAGATTACGTACAAGATAACGATATTACGCGTAACATTATGACATTACGAATGACAAAACTATATTTTTTTTAAATCTATAATTTTCAAATTCGTAATAAATTTCTTCCTAATAGTAGAAAAAGTATCATATTTCAGTGGTAGCGAACGTTTCACAATATTACGTATAACTGAAAAGCTATTATGTGTAACGAAGCGAAATTACATGAAACGTAACCAAATTTCAAATGCAATTTCTAATTTGCTTCCTAATGTTTGAGAAGTATTATAGCTAACCAAATTAGCATACTAGGATAGGGCAGGACCCAAAATTTTACATATTTCTGTATTCAATATTTTGGCCCGAAAATAACGTTATCAATTATTTAATCGGTACTCAAACAATTATTTCATTGATAACAATAAAGAAATTAAAAATTTAATATTAGTTAGATTAGATTATAGATAATCGGTAAGGTGCCACCCTAAAATCTAGAGCTCTCTTAAGAAGTTTGGTTGCTTATGATGAACCTGAAAATTGCCTTTAGGGAGCTGAATGTCATATTTTCTTTATCGAATAATTTGAATCTATATTTGAATCGTCACCGAATAATTTATACCTTTACAATTAGACAGGATGTTTTGGGCTATTTCTAAGTGTCCACCACAAATTCTCTGTCATGGAATTTGTCTAGCTTGGTAAGATGGTATAGTTTAAGACAGTGCCCATAATTATTAGTTAAGTAATTTAACTAATAATTATAACGAATTTAAAAAAAAAGATTTATTCATTTTTTTTATGTATAAAAAAACATAAATAAAGTTTTATCTTATGTTTTTAATTTCATTAATTAAATTTAAATATTATGATTGCCGAAGAATTATTTATAGTATATTATAATGAATCACCCTGTATTTTATATAGATTTTAGAAATTTTATTTTAATTTAAAGGAAACAAATATAATGATTGTGTAAAAAAAGTAATTTATATTAAATGGGGCTTCATAAATTTCTTATCCAGAAACTTTTTAGATAAATTTTAAAAAAAAGGAAGATAGTCAAAACAACAAATGATAATAAAAATATGTGTACATGTATAATTAATTGAGAATTTCTTCATTTTGTTATTTTTTGAGACAAAGATATATAAATAAAAATGATTAATAGTAGTTATGGAGTTTTTATTTTTTGTAAAATATTTTAAGGACGAAAATTACGTTGTTCTGTATTTGTACGTATATAGAATTTACGCAGTAGATTCAATAAAATTTTTATATACAGATTATATGAAAAAATTAATGAATTATAAATAATTATTTTATAAATTTTTGTTGAAGATTAAAAATTTTTTAAGATAAAATAAATTCCTTTTTTTCGGAAAAATTAATTTATAAATGAAAAATATTTATGACGTGTGGATAATAAATATAGGAATTTTTCTTTGAATAACAAATTCAATATCCTATTTTTTTATATCATTAGAATATCCTTGATTTTCATTTTGGCGTAATATTTGTTTTATGGTTACTGAGTGATTTTAATGTAAATTATTTTATAATTTCTGTCTTTTTTTTTTTAAATCTGAAACTTATATAATAAGTTGATTGCATAAAATTAGGCTTTGAAATTCTATGATTACATAAAATTAGGCTTTAAATTTATTTATATTTTAAATAAGTTTTTATTGATGAAATTTTTTTTTTATAGGAATAATTTGAATTTAAATTTGACATACATTCCCTTGAAAACAGTTCCCACCAAGGAAATATTTAATTTTTATGCAATTCACTTATTATATTTGTGTTATTTTAATGTCATTGATGAAGGGTTCTTCATTATAAATAACACTTTTTCAATTAAAAATGGTTAGATCCTTACAAATTCATTTGTACACATCTGATAAAAATCAATCTTAAGTATATATCCATGTTTATATGCTTTTGTTTATGGAAATGTAGATGGTTTAGACAGTTTTTTTTGGTTACCATAACATTTTTTTTTACTACATAAATATCATAAAACTTGAAAGATAGACAATATATGGGTAATAATTGTATGTCTCCAGGGATGTAAATAAATTAAATTATTATACAAGGTACACAATATTAAATTATTTATTATAATAATATATATATTAGATATGTTTTTATGTATAGATTATTATTTTAATCATAATTAAATATAAAAATATATTCATGTAAAAAAAAAATGTCATATATTTATTTATTGTTTTAGAGCCTTTAAGTACTGTTTTGTCAGTACTAAATATACTGACGTCAGTAAATTTTAAATTATATATAATATTTTGAAGAAAATTATAAATTATATTAAATTTTAAGATTTTAGGGTTTTTGTAATTTAATTTTTTAGATGTTATAATTCAGGAATGAATTAAATTTAAATTAAATATTGAACATTTTGTATAGTGAAGTGCTTTTGCTAATTTTTGACATATCAATTTAAAAAGGCAAAATTAAGCTACATACATTAAAAGTATTTAAAGAAAAATAACATAGTTCAATTGTCATAATTGTCATTAAGTCCTGCAATAAAAATTGTATCAAAACGGCAGAGAAATTTATATTTGTAACACAGAGTAGGTCACTTTTAATAATTAACTATGTCACCATAACATGAGAATTTTTTATTTTTAAAGTTTGTATTAAACTGAAGAAATTGAAGATACTTTAGGTAAATATTTCCCGTAATTTTTATTTATTATGATTTATTTATAAACTTGTGTCTGAAAGTTTATTCAAATAATTCAGTAATTCACTGAGAATTAGAATTTTAAAGACGGTAATATAGAAGCGCAATTGTGTTATCCAACTTGTAAAATTAATTCGTATTTTGTAAATTTTAGGATTTTAGTGATTATTTGGGTGGTTAGCGACGCCACAAGTTTGCAGGAACCAAAATAGCAATTGATGTTTTAAAAAATTTATTTTATAAATTTTGTTCTCAAAAGTTTTAATCGATATAACAAAAATTATACAATATAGATTTTAATTGTCTAGGAGGCAAAATTATGTTTTTGAGTTCAATGCGTAGCTAAGTTTAGTTACTTTTTTAGGCAAAATTGCAAAAAAAAAATGGTTTTTTTAGAAATTTTAGCTAAAACTGCTAAATGATTTTTTTTTCATAGAAATTTTTTGGCATAATTGCAATTAAATGGTTTTTTGATATATATCGAAAAGACCTAAATTCAGTCAAAAATTGAACTGCTTAGCCTATTAATATAGTAGCCTAGTAACACTCTATTAATTGTCAAATTCCATGTTAGTTTAATTATCAAATTTTACCTTAATCTTTCATGTAAATTGTAAATATAATTAGTATTTTTCAATTAATATTTTTTGACATTTCGGTCCTGATATGAAATTTTAATACAAATTTTAATTAATTTGTTGTAAAAATTATACAAAAACAAATATGGAATTGAAAAAATTACCTTGTTTCTGTAATAATTCGACTTAAAAGAAAAGCCCAAATATTGGAATAAATATTGGTGTCAATCAGTTTTACTTGTAATTCGACAAATGTGGTTGGTTAAATCGAATTTCTTTGAATAAAAAAAATTATCTTGAAATTTTTATGCGCAAAAAAATATAAAATTCAAAAAAAAAAAAGATACATATACACATACATAATAATTTAATTTAACACATGTACAGTATTTATGTTTACCTTTTTGTTTTATAATATTTATAATAATTATAATTACTTATTTAAATTTAATTTATGTTTATTTGGTTTTTATTTTAATTTAAATGGACGTGTTTTTTGTTTTTGTTAAAAATTTAATTAATTTTAAATATTTGTTTGTTTGTTGTTAAATGGTAATTTATTTTTTAAATTATGTATTTCGTTTCACTGTTCTTTAAATTATTAATTGTTATTTTCTTCTTCTTTTTTTTTTAAATATGTTTTATGTTCAATTATATTCAGTATTTATTTTATAAAAATATTTACATAAAAAAAAGCATTTTGCAAATGAAATTTTTGGTATAATTTATTGGTTTTTTTTTAATATGTTTTATTTTTATTTTTTTACATATGTATATAAGAATATATAAGATAAAGTGGCGGGTTAAATTTTTGTCTTAATGTCATTTATTTTATTTATTTATTTATTTTTTGTATATTTTTATATAAATTTTGTTTGTTTGTTTATTTGGTTTTTTAGTCAAAACATATTTACAGAAAAACCAAAAAAAAAAAAAAATAAGTCTTTTTTTGCATAAAATTGAAATATTATTTACAGAAAAATAAAAACCAGCATAATTTCTGTACTTTTCTTTTAAAAAAATTAAAATAATCAATAAACATAAAAAATTTAAAGTCTTAAGTTAAATGCCCAAACAGAATAAATATTGGTGTTGCTGTTGTTTGTGTCCAAGATCGTTAACAAAAAAAATTTTCCCGAGATCAAACCGAGAGACAAAATTTCACAAATTCTGACTAAATCGAAAGACGAATACCAATTATTTCGAGTTGAGGTCACTTTGTTGTCAAAAATGACCAATTCGAGATCAATTTCTGGACAATATTTTTTACTTTATAGTAGTGGTTGAGTCTCGTTAAAAAAACGAAATTAGATAACTTGATTAGAATAAGTAAAATATCGTATTTCTATTTTATTGAAATGCTCTGTAATGCGATACCGTAAACGCTCTGAAATGCGATAACCGGTTTTCTATATAAAATATTTGATATTTCAAGCAAATTATTGTCAACGTAAATAGTACATTTAAATTTTTGATGATACCCAGTTTTTTTTAGATCCTTTTGACCATATACATATGCTTGGCGACCATATACTTGTTATAATTGTTATTACAGCTTGGTCCAGGTTATTATGTCTGCCAATCATTCCTTATCCCTTAAGAAAAAAAAATCTTTTCTGATTTTCATAAATGCTAGGTTTTATATATTCCCGTTTTTTGTAAATAGTTGACAAAGAATTTGCCTTGATTTGAAAAGATTCTGTAATAACTTTTATTTTTTCACCATTTTCTATCTTTTTTATTGCCCTTATTTTTTAATATGATATTTTAATTTGAATATATTTTTATTTAAATATTTGAGGAAATCGAGTAAACCGCCTTGCATAATATTGTTTAAGGAAGGAAAAATTTAATTAACTGGTCATCTAATTATCGATACTCCACGAGTACTATAGCAAATTCAATGAAATTTCAAATTGTCAATTTTTTAATTGTGAAAACTCAGCGAAGAACGGAAATATGAAAGATCTATCGAAATGCAGTCATAACGACAGCAAACGCGAAGGAAATGTAATGGAATAATACGAAGTACATTATTTTGGTAATAGTTTTTTCTAAAATGAAAGACGTCAACTCCATATTCTGTTTAGGTCGTAATAAATAGTATTTTTTCGTACTAATTATAATTTGGTTATATATTTTTTTTGCCAAATTGTTTCTAATATCAAAAGAAAAACAATATGTATTATGCTTTTGGCGACATAAGATTTGAAAAATTAAATTTTTTTTCATTAAATAAACATATTTAAGGGTTTTCGGAGTTAAATTTTTGCCTGAGAATTTTGTGCAAATGTCTATATTTGAAAATGAAAACAACAAATTAAAACCCAAATTTAATTTCAATTCAAGAAAAATTAAGAAATTTTCTTCCGAATTTATTTTACTGTATATTAATAGTTAGCTGAATTACTAATCTAAATATATACTCTAATCGAATTACTAATCAGAACCTTTTTTTTTTACTAGAAACGATTTTACTGGTAATATTTTAAATTTAATTGGGAATGATTTTATAGTTACGAGAAACATTTTTACTTGTACAAAAAGCAATAATTATAGTCAATGAACTATTCAATCATTAAATTTATAATTTCAAATATGATTTTAATTATATTAGACGAATATTGAAAAAGTGTATGCAAAGCCAATATGTATTTTAAATTAATTAAATTTTTGCTAGTGGTATTGAAATTCTGTTTTACTAGTGGTAATGAAATAATGCCCTATAAAGATAACTACCCAGTAAAAGTTGTTTCTATAGTGAAATTGTTAGCTAACTTGAATCGACCTAAAATCCTTATTTTTTAATAAATTTCCTTTAATTGTATATCATACCAAAATTTTCAGTATGTAAATTATATTTTGGAAAAAAATCAATAAAAAACTATTTAATAAAATTAAATTTTTAGTATTTGATTTACTAATTCACTAGCCAATTTTTAATTAAAAATAATAATATTAAAATAAATAAAATTTAAGTTTTAATTAAGTGTTAATATTTTTACCAATACGAGTATTTTCGTGTACTTAAATTTGATTAAAAAATTTTTTCATCCTACTACTACGACTAATAATAAAATTACAAATCTGCTGATTTTTTATATCTTAGATAATTTTTGTTTAAGGACATTTTTCATATATATGTATATATATTTTTGGAAATTTAATATAAAATATATTGATTAAAAAATTTATACACTAAAATATTGATACTATCTAAATTTACATAATTTTTTATCTTTTTTTGTAAATATTTCAAAATAATAAAAAATATAATTTTAAAATTTAAAAATAAAAAATTTTTTAATTTTTTATTGATTTCGTTAAATTTGCAAATTTTAGAAATTTTCAATTTTTTATTTAAGCCCAAAATTAAGCAATTGAAGACTAAAATTAAAAAAAAAAAAATTAAAAAACAATCTTAAAAATGTGCAAAAATTTTTACTAAATTTTTAATTTTCTCAAGCATCTAATAATGTAATATATTAGTTAATTTAATAAAATGGTAAAAATTACTTTTGTTAAATTTATTAAGTATACATAAAAAATAAATTTAAATATATTATTCATTGTTTTTTTTTTATGTTAAATTTATGTAAAATGCATAGATAAAGCGTATTTTTTTTATATTTATTTATAAAAACTTTTTTTAATTAATTTATTTTAATAATATAATGCAATGATTTTCGATTAATAATTAAAACTTTTAAAACGTATAATAAGGAAAATTAATTAAAAGAAAATAAAAATCTTGTAATAAATCTCAAAAAAAGAATATATTATATTTAATATATTTTTAAAAAATTTACAAAATTTTCAATTCAAATATGTAATAATTTTTAAATTATTAACAAAAATCTTTAAAAATTTATATTTTCATTTGAAAATGGATTTCTATATTTTAATGTTGTCAGTATTAATTTTATTAGATATAAAAATGGAGATAATTTGAAATTTATTATGAAGGATATGAATATTTATGAACAATAAAATTAGGTTTATCCATTTGTCCTGAGTTTTATTTTATTTAATAAATTTATCAACTGAAAGAATTTTTAATGTAGCCCCAGAAAATATCTAGCATATAATTTATTGCTTGGTAACTCACATTTCCTTGTCAATTCATAAAAGTAATCCTTTTGTAAGTTTATTTTGAAACTTTAAACCAAAGAACAAGTCACATAGTTTGAAAAAGCTTCGTTATTGTACTTTTTTTTAAAAAGGAAAAGCTTCGTTATTGTCCATTTATCTTGAATTTATTATAATAGTTTTTTGAATAAAGTCATCAGATCAAAGGATTTTTAATATAGCACTAAAATTATCTTGTTTGGCAACTCGTATTTTTGTAAGCTTATTATGTGGGTTTAAATTGAAATACAGGTCATTTATTTGGTAATATATTACAAAACCAGTTATAGGTATATTTTGACAATATTCAACATATAATTATTTGTAATACTCAATAACAATTATGTCAATTCATTTGTTAAGAATTTATTTGACATAAAACCTGAAAAAGGTTAAATTCAACGTTTTCTAAGTTACAGTTGTAATTTTTCAAGTTAAATTCATTATCTTAAAAGTTTACACTGAACAATGATTAGTTTGATTTGGAAAACTGAATTTGGTTTGGATAACGTGAAAATGCTATTATTAGATTTTCCTGTCAAAGTTAAATAATTTTTCTACCACAAAATATAAAAGTTAATAATTTACTATCTCCATTTTTATATTCAGCTAAAATCCTCTGTAATTATTCAGATTTCCGTTAGGTTAAATCCACCTTAAAGAAAAAGCTTCGTTATTCATTAATAAATTTTATCATTTGTCAAATTAAATTTTTAACTAAAAATTAAAATTAAATTTTTTTTGGAAATATGTATTTTTAAATTTATTATTATTTTTGAATTTTGATTTTTTATAGAAGCTTTAATTTAAAATTTATTTATATTTTTTTTAAATTTCACTTTTTTAAATATATTTTTGTAATAAGTAATAATTATGTTTTAATTAATATACTTATGTAATGATATAATTAATATATTTTTTATGTTTTTAATTTTTTTTTTAAATTCTTGTTTTTTTAGTATATTATTTTTAATTTAAGTTTTATTTTTTTAAAAACTATATTTTTATTTGTAGTTTTTTGGTTGATTAAAAAGAAAAATGAAAAAATTTAGAAATTAATGAAATAAAATTATTAAAATATTTATTTATTTTTGTTGTATAATTATTTTTATGTTTTAATATATATATATATGTATTTATATTTATTATTTATATTATTAAATTTAAATATTATAAAGCTTTTCTTATAGTCTCCTTGCATAAGGTTTTTTTTTATATAATGAAAAAAAAATTACTTTTAATTGAATTATTTTTTAAATATGTTTTATTTTAAATATTTAAGATTTTTGTTTTTTTGTGAATGATGTTTTTTTTTTGAGTTAGAATGATAATTTATTAAATATAGATTTTTGTTCGATTTTATTTAATTTACTTAAAAAAAAAAAAATTAAAAATAAATAAATAAGCTTTTAATTTGGTCGAATTGGATTTTGCTTGGTAAAAGTTACGATTATCAAAGTTACGTTCCATAATTTCTGTAGTAATTAAGTATACATAGTTTTATTTAATTATAAATTATATTTTTTAGTTTTAGTTTTACTACTAGAGTTATTCATAAATTACATGACGCACTATGCATCAATAAATGTGATCCTAAGCATCAATAAATTTTTTAATATAGCCCCAAAAAAAAATATCTAGCATATAATTTACTGCTTGGCAACTCACATTTTCGTATCAATTACATATAATTGTGATTAAATTAAATTAGTTAAAAAAAAATGTTTATGTTATTTGTATTAAGAGAAGATTAATTTACATAGAATTAAATATGAGAACCGCCAGTCATAATCTACTATCTTGCGTTACATAATTTATGAATATCCCGATTATTTTTCGTCATGTTGTTTTGTTGTGTATAAGATAATTCATTTAATGTTTGTTTTTTTTGTATATGTAATTAAATTGAATTACTTTAAAAAAAATTTGTTATTTTATTTCCATTTTCTTTAAGAGAAGACTTGTTTTTTTTTTATTAATAATATTAAATATTTAATAATTTATTTTATTTTAAATTGAAATTAATTTATAGCAATATTTTTTTTTGATTTTTTAAATAGTGTTGTAGAATATTATTTGTTTTTTTTTGTAATTTTATTTATTATTTTTTTTTGTAATTAAATACTTTTAAAGTATTTAAATACAATATCTATCTTTTTAAATTGTTGGTTTTTAAATAATATTTTACGTATTTAAATATTTTTTTTTTATGTATTTAAATACATTTTTTCATAATTTTTAAATATTTTGTTTTGTAATAAAAAAAAAAATATATAATTCCTTTTCTTCTTTTTTTTGTTTGTAAAGTATTTGAAAGATGAAAGTATATTTAAAAAATAAACATAATGTCATTAAAATTTTGGTTATGACGACAGTATGTTAATTTAATATTATTTTAATAGCTTTTTAATGTGTTTTTTTTTGTGTGTTTATTTATCAATTAAAAATTTTTAAAAAAAATGTTTAGTTTTAAAACTACTAAATGTATTTTTCACGAAACTAAGTTGTTTTTTTTTTGTAATTTTTTTAATTTAGCCAGTCGTAAAGTATTTGTTTTGATTTGTGTTTAGTTTTTTTTTTATTTAAATATATTTTTATAAATTATTGTATATTTTTTTTTTAATTTTAATTATTAAATATTTTATCTTAATTTCTAATCAGATTTGAAGCAGTTTTTTCCTTTTTTTTTTTTTGATATTTTTAGTGAAAGTTTAATTGTTGTCATTTGTATTTTTTTTTTAAATATTTCTAAGTTTATGTATTTTGTTTACAAAAAATAATTTAAAAGGAAAAAAAAAAAACAAATTAATTTTTATTCTAAAAATGATGATAAAATAAAATTTCAAAAAAAATAAACATAAAATCTGTCTACGTATTAAGTGAAGGTTAAGAATTATATTTAAGATTTTTTTTTTTAAATGTTAATACTATAATTTCTAAATTTTTAACTTCACTAAAAATTAAATATTATTATTCTTTACACTTTACTCGCTATATAATATATATATATATAAATTTAAAAGGGAAAGGAGGTCTTAAAATAATTTTGAAATTCTTAAATTAAATATTTAAAAAAATTCAAAAAAAAAAATTTTAAATTGAAGAAAATACTTTTCTTTTCTTATTTTTAATTATAGTTTGATTTTATGCAAAAATATACTCTAATTAAAAACCGGTATTTTTTAATTAAAATATATTTATTCATAAAAACAAGCTGGCAAAAAAAAAATAAGAAATGAAAACCATTTTCTTTAATTAATTTTATAATTTAGTTAAAATTTAATTAAGATATTTAAGTATACATAATTTAAATCTATAATAATTATAGCTGGTCAAAAAGTATCATTAGTTTTTTTTTGAAGATATTCGTTACTATATTTATATTTAGCTACTTATTTAAAAAAAAAGAAGAAAAAAACATATATTTCGAACAGTAACTGTTACAACAATAAATGTGATTGCCGAATTTTTATAATTACTATTATAATACTGTTACTATTACTGTTACACTAAATTGTTACCATTTATAACAATTGTAATAGTAACTTACAACAGTCATAATTATAATAATATAAACTATCACAATAACTGTCGCAACATTAACTGTCGCAATATTATATAAAAAAGGAAATTTAATATTATTATTCTATTTCTAAAATATTTAAATGTTTAATTTAAAAAGTGTGTTTTATTTTATATAAATTTTTTTTTTTTTAAATTTATTTCTCATTCTAATTAATTTAATTGTATAATTATTGATATAATTTTACCTAATTTAATCATAATATCTTCATCTAAATTAATTTTTTATGTGGCAAGAAAATTAGTTTTTTATGTTTTGTTAAAACATAAAAAAAAAAAACACTAATAAAAAAATAATAAATTTTAAAAATTTTAATTAATTTTTTTATATAATTAATTTGATTTTTTTTAAGGTTTTTCCTAAAAATAATTTTAAATTTTTTTTCTTTTTTTGGGGAATTTTCCTAAAAAAATAAGGATTTGTTATTTATTTATTTTACTAAATATTTCACTAAATTACTTATTTTCTATTTATATAGAAAAATGGCATTTTTTTTTTGGTTTTAATTAATTAATTTAATAATATTTTTATTTTTCTATTTAATTTTTAATAATAATATAATTTAATATATTATATTTATTATTTTTACTACTATTTATACTATTTTCTTTTTTTTAAGGATAAATAAATTATATATATATATATATATAATTTATGTTAATTAATAAAAAAAGTTTTTAAATATTTTATGTTTTAAAAGCCCCATTTAACTTAAAGCCAAGTTAAGAAATATATTTATGTTGTTGTATCTAAATTTAATAATTTCTATATAAATATGGTTTTTAATTTTATATTTTGTTTTAAATATAATGTTTAATTTTTTTTTGAGAAATTTTACATAATTGTAAATTAATTAAATATAAAATTAGGATTTTTTTTTGATTTAGTAAAATTTGAAGGATTTTATAAAATAAATATTTTGTTTTACTTTTCTTGAGATTAAAAATATTTTAATTTGAATAATTTTTTTTGTGGTAAAAATACCAATAATTAATATTTTTTTTTAAAAAATTACAATTTTTTTAAGTATGGTAAAATTGTTTTTTTTTGGAAATATCTTGTGTGAAAAAATCTAGCCATAGATATATATATGTATATTTATTTGCGATTTAATTTTTAAAAATATATATATATATATATATATATATTTTAAACTAAAATACCCAGAGCTGCAATTTTGCAGACCCAAGGCACTTTTACTATTTAGAGGCCCTCACATTCATTTATAAATATATGAACATTTTTTTGTTTTATGGTGTTTCATTTTAAAAAGTAAGATAGAATTTTTTATGAAATGGTTTTACATTTATATCAAATTAATTTAATATTATTTGTATATGCAATTTTGCCTATATTTTTAATATTTGAAAAAGATGACTCTGCTATTTACCAGTCAATTTAAATATTAAAAGTTTTTGTAATTGATTGGAGCTTTAATATATATTTATATATGGAAAAGATTAAATAATTTTTTTTGGTTATTTATTAAAATGAGAGGCTACAAACGAGAGTGGCCTGAATATTAGTAATTTTATGGCCCCAATATGTTATAAACGAGAGTTGCCCGAATATCAGAAATTTTTGTTGATAGTTTACGATGTAAATGTTTAGTAGGCTCGTTATTTTTTTTCTAGTCAGTAAAAATAAAATAATTTTAATTTGTTTTTAATGATTGACATTTCTTTTAGGCTAATCTGATTTTAAATTCTATGCCTCATTTTTAGATATGATAAATGTGATATAGAGACTACTGGAAATTATAAGATTGAATTTATTTAATTGAAAATGTTTGCTATTATATAATTCCATCCAAAATCCAATTAAACTAATCAAAACTTGATTTTCTTTTAAAAATTATTTCTAATTTAGAAAAATTAATTTGACGTTTTCGTTTCGTTCTTGTTTTTGATTTTCAACTAACAAAAAAAAAATTATAAGTTTCCTTAATTATGATGAAATTTTAATTATAAATATTTTAAAGTATTTATTATTATTATTTTTTTTGAATTATGTATATTTTATATTTTATTAATCAGATCTTAAAAATTTCATATATATATATATGTTTTATTTAAAAAAAACCGATCCGGTTTTTTTTAAACCGAACAACCGGTTGTTATTATTATTATTATTGTTGATGTTTTTTTTTATTTTTAAATTAATTTAAATTTTTTTAGCATTCGTTTATGAATATTTCAAATATAGATATTTTTTTTAAATAAATATATATTTTATTATTTTTTTGGTATTTATTTTTTTATTTAATTTAATTTTAATTTGTTCTTTTTTTTATTATTTTTAATAATAATTTCTATAAATCCTTAAATATCATGATATGAATCGTAATTTAATGCATAATTTTTAATGGTATTTTTAATTTTATTAAAAACTACAAGAAATAAATTTTATTTAAAAAAAAAATCATAAAAAATCGGAAATTAATTAAGTGAATTATGGTTTTTTTTAATGGAAATATATTTTCGTTTTTTGTTTTATGTTTTTATTTCTTTATAAATTTTAAAGATTAAATTTAAATTTCAAGACTTAAAAGATTAATTGAAAATTATTAATTATAGAAAATATAATAAAGAAATTATTTAAATTAATTAAACTAATTAAAGAAAAATTTAATTTTTATTAGGATGATTCTTTTTTTAAAAATAAATTTAATTAGATTTTAACTTACTTTAAATATTTTACAACTTTAAAATAAAAATCATCCTTTTTTTTTTAATAATTATTTTTAACATAATTTTTAAAAAAAAAATATTAGTAATAAAACAACCTGTATATTTTTTATTTATTAATAAACTTATTAAATATAAAAACATAGTTAAAGTAAAAATTAAAATTCGTTTTTTTTTTTTATATAATTATTTAATTAAATATAAATAATTAAAAATTTAAATTATTATAATATTTTTAATAACATGAAATTAGTTAACATAAGTAATATAAAAAAAATTAAATTATTTCTACAATATTTTTAAATTATTACATAAAACATGCCTTAAAACAACATGCAGTTTTAATTCTTTATTTAATTTTTATATATGTAATTAATATTTAAGTAAAATAATATTTCAAATTATTTTTTTAATAATTTAAATAGTTTTAGTTGGCTAAAATAGATGCATGGAATTGTAGATTTAGATTTAGTAAGACTTCGTAAGGACATCAAATTATTGTTTTTCTTATTTTAAATATTTTTATGCTCAAAATAAATTTAAAAAATTTGAGTATCTGGTACATCTTTATATATTTTTAATAGAATATCTGTATAGAATTTTATTTTGAATTGTCCATTTTAAGTGTATAATTTAGAATTAACTCAAAATCGAGTCGTAAAAATGAAATTAATGAGTTTGAAATATAAATATATAATCAATCTCAAAGAAAGTGATCAAAATATAATCAATCTCACAGAAAGTTATTTAATTTATAATACATACAACATAATAATATGAAATTAACATTAACATTAATAAGTTTAATTTCGAAAAAAATTGCACTCAATTAAAAATTCTTCATTTCTGAGTCGAAATATTAACAAATTTTCCAGAAAATATTATAGTAGTATGTTACTATAGTTGTAAATATTACTTTGAATATATTTTAAAAAAATAAAAAACTATTTAAATTATTAAAAATAAAAACTAAATTAGATATTTTGTATTAATAAACATAATTAATCCATGTTCTAAAAATGTGTTTATATAATATATATAACAAAATTTAAAAAATATTTAACATTTAAAAATTCTATATTAGTATATTAAAATATTTATAAAATATCTATAAAATATTATATTTATTACATAAAATAAAATTCATCTACAAAATAAGAAAAAAAACTAAATATTTAGATAATATTTATCTAAATTTTAATTATTATTAATGATAAAAAAACAACACTAAAAAATAAATTTAATTCAAGCAACAAAATTTCAAATTTATGTTCATAAATATTTTGTTTTTAATATTTTTTTGATTATATTTTTTATGTTTTAATTTAAAGAAAAAAAATTACTAGAAAAAAAATTTTTTTGGTGCTTTTTGCTTTTTTTATTAAATATTTTAAAAATGCCAAAATAGAAAATAAATTATTAATTTTATAAATTTTAAATTAAAACATAAATTTAATGTAAAATTAAAATTTAAAAATTTACAATAATACAAAAAAAAGGATAATTTGAATTATGTTTTTTTTTTTTCATTTTGTTGATTTATTTTTTTGGTATATGTTTATATTATGTGTAGATGTAAGAGTTTTTTAAATTGGGCAATAGCAAATATTAAAAATGTAATAAATATTGGCAATTTATAACCATTGATATTATTATGAAATAAGCGTTTACTAGAATTACACATATCTTCCTCACAAAAACACATATGTCCATTGCCTGAACTTTCCATCATGCACACATGATCGACCATAAATAAATTAATTTGTAATTGCGATGTACACATTCGACGTACGACTTCATATGCTGTAAAAATATATTTTATGTATATATATAAAAAATTTTTTAATTAAAAGTTGTATAAACAAAACAAAATATAGATAATATATTTAATGATTTTAAAAGTTCTAATTCATAAAAATCTGGACCTCTATTACATAATATGTACATTTAAATATTATCGAATTTCCTAAAAATTTATGTAGTAACGCATTTCTCTCAACGGAGAAACTTTAAAATACTAATTTAAAGAACCCGCCATGCCAAACAGTTGGACTTCCACTAAGGACGGTTAAGAATACACTAATGGAATGGGCGTCTAAAGTACAGGGAAGTAGATGGGAAAACTCAATGTGGTGTAGAGGGACAAAACTCTTTTGGGGTGCCCCAAACACAGTTAAGACCAAATCCATCTTAAGCATGAACAAGCAATCATGTAGCTTAATCATCAGAGTCGCTACTGGACATATTCTTCTGAGAAAACATGCTTCACAGCTAAATTTATCAGAAGAGTCCATCTGTAGAGGCTGTGGTGAAGAAGATGAAACCGTGGAACACCTGCTTTGTAGGTGTCCAGCGGTTAGATGTAGGAGGTTAAGACATATGGGTTACCATTTCTTGACAGATCTTTCGGAGGCTGGTACTTTGAAGCTAGCAAGGACCATCTCTTTCATGAAAGATGTAGGGTGGGCCGACGCGCTGTAGGGAGACATAGTATTCAGCCGCCGGTGGGGGTGTACAACGGACCTCTTTAGGTCTTGGTGCGTGGTGGACTTGTTTCTCCCCCCCTTTCAAACCAACCAACCAACCTACTAATTTAAAGGTAATTTAGAAGAGAATAGAATTATAACGAATCCCTTTTTTTGAATTATCGAATAAAATTAAAATAATATCTCTCATAGAATTCGAAATTAATATACCAGATATTGATGAGACAAAATACAAGTTCGTGAATTATTATATTTATAAATTTTATCAAAATGTACTTATAGTAAACTGATAAATAAATTTCATATAACGTTTGTTTGGCACTGATGTCCTATGTGGAATGTAAATCATAACTCAAAAATTAATTGTTAGTAGTTAATAATTGTTAGCTGTCAAAAGTCAAAATTTCTTAGCTGGTGGCACCAGTAACGGAAAAGATAAAGTTGCTTCAATTTTTCGAAAATGGAAAATTGTATTTTAATTTTCGAGTGAATAGAAATTTAATATCAAATTTGTTCATTTCGATTTTTTTCAGTGGAATCTATGTTATAGATTCCACTGAAAATTATCATAAAAATTTTTAATTTCGATTCGAGGGAAAACTAGAATACCAAATAAATTTCCGAGGGAACAAAAGTGCCATTCCAACAATATTATACATGAAAACTAGAATAGCGCAAAATATTTATCAGGAGGTTTTTTTAAAAATATATAATAAAAACTAATATTTTATAATTTATACCAAACCTAAGGGTACGTCTGGAGTTGCTAAAAATTCAAGATCTCCAAAAGGTTATTCCATATATATAGCCACCATTTTCTATGCCATCGTTTTCCGAATGGCTGTTTATTATAAAAAAATAATATTCTTAAAAATATCGAAATCGAAATTGGAAATTCGATAATAATCATAATAGTTCTCCAGTTATTAATTTTGTATATGGATAATTATTTGTAATTATTTTACTGAATGATTTAATATACTTTTTTTGGAATTACATTTAATCCGTTATAGTTTATAGATAAATATTGAATATAGGAAATTAATTATTTATGTTAGGTATTTTAGATAATATTTATGTAAACAAAATTATGCAAAATTTTGTATATTTTTGTACATAATTTAATTAAATGCTGTAAAAATTTTTGAAAATAATTCTTTAAATCAAAATTATTATTAATTTGTATTATCTGCTAATATTTTAGTCAGTTATAAAATAAAAAAACAAAATATAATTTTATGTTTACTCTCTTGTGTACAGATACTTTTTTTTTCAACATTTAAAACATGTATAAACATTAAGATACACTATTTTTTTCTTTTGGCATAATAACAAAAAAATATTGAAATATTTTTTTATTACACATTCAAAACAATTAAAACATATTTAATTTACTTACGTGATTTTGAATGACGAACCATTTTTACACAGCATCCATTACATGTCATTAATGGTGGTTGATCTCTTGGCAATGCTGTATAATTAAATGGATCTTTACATCTGGCATCTGTCCATGAATCACATTCATAACAATAAATTGAACGTGCTAATATGTAAATTATTTAAAAGGGAAAGATAGAAATATAGAAAAAAAATATATATTATTAAAAAAATTGATTAAATATTATCGAAAGAAAATTTAATTAATTCTTTTTTTTTTGTTTTTTCATTTTCATTTTCCAATACAAAATAATTTAAAGTAATTAAAATTAAAGTAAAAAAATGTTATATCCACTTGATTTCAATATTAAGATAAAACAAAAAATTTTTTTGTGTATTTTTAGATTAAAAGATACTTTTTTCTAATTAAAAATATTTAATTAATTTTAAGTAAATTTAAAGAGATTTAAATTTACAATAAATTTTCGTCGAGAATTAATATTAAAATTTTAATGCTAAATTTCTTCAATACTAATTTTTTAAATTCTTATAAATCATTACGGTTTGATAGATATCCTTTGTCCACTCTCCGTGGAAACATAATTGAAGTTTCTGTATTATTCTATTACAGTTTAAAATTACATTTTTACTGGGATTTTATTACTAAGTTTAACACTTAATGACCCAAAGGTTGAAGAAAAATAACTAGTTCATTAGGCTAACTTGGAGAATCTTAAAAAGCATTCAAAAACACACTTGTCACGTCAGAAATTTAAAAATTATGTGTTAGCCCCAATTTATTAAATTAATTAATATTTGTGGTGACATTAGCTCATCACCAACTTTAGTGATGAAAATACATATAGTTTAACATAATACTGACAGTATAAAAATGTGTAATTTGTTCTAAAATATTCAATTAAACTTTATGTATTCAGAAAACAACATAATATAGATACAATTTTTAATAGATACATTTTCGTACTGAAAACATTCTAATTTTTCAGTAATTTTTTAATTTTACTTGGCATCCAGCGAAAAGACTTTCAATCCGAAAGAAGATGTTTTGGGACAAAGCTTTTTTGGAAAAAAGATTTTTTTGGAAAGATCTTTTTGAAAAATTTTTTTGTCAGAAAGCCTTTTGGGTATAGCTTTGGAAAAAAATCATTTTTTAATGTAAACTGGTTTACTTTATGTGAGTTTTTATCTCAACGATATTATAGTAGTTCAGCTGAGTATAAATAAATGGAATTTTTTTGGGGTTTCAATTAAAATTGAAGAAGTACGTGTGTCAAATAGTATAAAATTTTTGTCAAATTCATCAATACGATATATAAATATAATTTTAATTACTAGCCTTTTTTTTTTGGTATCTTTTTACTGATTTTTATGGATATAATATTTTTATTCTCTATATTCAATTAATTTTGTATTTTCATATAATAAATTTATGATTTTACATATTTTATTTCATAAATTTAAAAAAAGCACTTTTGGTGATTTGTATAAAGCTAATTTGTTAGTTTTTTTTTAGATATTTATTTAAAATGCGTACTAAAATAGTTTAATTTTAATTTTTTTTATTTTAAATATATAAATACTTTTTATAAAATTTATGATATTAATATTTTAGCAGCTAAAAAGCTTTTATATATGTTTTTTTTTTTTTTTAAATATAATTGAACTCTAAAAGTACACACAGTTTTACAAAATATTACAGGATCTTCTAAAGTCAGTGAATTATATTTAATTTAGAGAATTTTATTTTATTGAAAAACTTGTATTAAACCGTAGTTGAGTAGCTGATGAATGTTACTTAATTCTCATATTTTTATTCTTTAAGAATATTTTTGTTAATAAAAAAAATTTAAAACATTTCCATTAATAATGATACCGACTGGAAGATTTTTTCTGTTTTTCCGAGAATTTTATAAAATCAAATATTTTTATAAATATATATATTTTTAATTAATAAATTTAAGGACAATTTCAAATATGTACGTACCTAAATCAGGTAAAATATTTAATTACAAATATTTTAACAATATTCTATTATTAGTCCCTATATTCATACTTTTAGCTCCTTTACTCATTCAACATATAAAATATCTTAAAGTTAACTAATATTTTTTAAAACATGATATGTGAATTTTACATATTTTCATATTACATTTCCATTAATAATTAATTTCGTGTCTTTTATTTGAAAATTCAAATTACATGATTTAAATAAAAAATAAAAATTGTAGCTGAAATGTGACTAAAATGATTTATTCAAGACAGGTAATTACATATCACTAATTATCCTTTAATTTCTCCCAAA